>OY755236.1:51770790-52151052 GCA_963576725.1 Azorinus chamasolen
ATTAACATATAATATAAAACGACTATAAATTAATAAGATGACTACAAATAACAAACTTTAAAAAAAAAGGAAACTGCATACCCTGGGATTCGAACCCACGACCCCCTGTTTGCAAGACCAGATACATATCCATTAGACCAAAGTCCAGTACATTATTTGTGGCAACTTACTACATTATGTTGTCTGGTCCTATATTTGTGTTCTGTTATGTAAACAACAAAATAACAACAAGTCTCAATATAGCGTGGTTTACCTGTACTCTACCAACACGTAAGTTAAATCACCAGAATATGTCTATACTATAACAATAACAGATCAAAGTCGCATGTAAATGTATCACAACATATTGACCTGAATCACAGGTAATAGTAGCACAAACGTAGACCACATATATAAACTCATTTTTGTGACACCTGTTTTAGTCTTATATTGCAAGGTACAACTTGATTTGACTATACAAACAGCCTAGATCCAAATGAGACTCCTAGTTACTCGTCTTTTCATCAGGGTCTTATCTGTTTGACATTTTCAATAGTTTCTCCAAAGCTTGAAAGAATCGGAAGTACATTTGAATTCAAGGGACCATTTAAATTAGTTTGAGATAACAGAGGTTCGATTTATGCTATTTCTGATTTGGACAAGTTCACAGCTTAATGCAGGTATAAAGTAATGCTGAAAGCTCCTGTAGGAGCTTTCAGCATTACTTTACATCTGCTTTAAGGTGTCACGTGTGTTGTAAGGTGCTGTAAGGTGTCACGTGTGAGATCATTCTTAAATATATAATTGGTCCGATTCTGAGCTTGCTATTATATGCTTGAAAATTGTCTCAGACTCGAGTAAAAAGTTTTATAATCTCGGGGCATGTTCTAACAACGGAATAAAGGTTAGCCGTTAATGTACGGGAACTCTGGCGTGTACTAACGTGTGTTGACCTCTTATATGTTTAACATTTTCCCACAAATAAACGCCCATTCACGCATTTACAAACAGAGCATACACAGGTCAGGGTCTGTACCGTTTGCTTACGGAATTTAGTATATCTGTATCACTTTTGTCTTGTATTAAGCTACCATCTGCCATACAGACTCGGACTTGTGCATCTTTTATGATTGTTTAAAATAGGTTTT
This sequence comes from Azorinus chamasolen, assembly GCA_963576725.1. Taxonomy (NCBI): domain Eukaryota; kingdom Metazoa; phylum Mollusca; class Bivalvia; order Cardiida; family Solecurtidae; genus Azorinus; species Azorinus chamasolen. The sequence continues at coordinate 51,771,918 of OY755236.1, forward strand.
ACTGCATTATATTTCGTCGGTAGCAGTGCATTGCAAACAGTGAACCCCAATGATCAGTCCCATCTCCAGTCATAGATCTACACTGTTCGACATTCATATGAGAGCAACAGTGTTTTGTGTGCTACCCCTGGGTATGTGTAGTGGAACTCCAGATCAATTGGTATGTGTTACTTTGCGGCCGATCTGGATACACACTGTTTGCAATGAGGATTGAAGTTTGAAACAGTTTGTTTGTTTGTTTCAAGGAGATATAAATCTTTCATCCGTTTTTATTGATGATTTTTTTTTCACGATATGAGTCCTTTAACCCCCTACCTGATGAAAATTCATATAAGAAATAATGATATAAATATACATTAGAATATAATCTTATAAATTATAATTGCATATGAACGCGGAAAGTTTGGCCATTATAGCAACTAAATTTTGTAGTATCAGATATATTAACACATGTGCTCCCACGATCCCATATATGGAATGTAGGCAAACAGTGTAGACTCTGACCAGACGCTGCATAATGCGGCGTCTGATCAGTCTAAACTATTTGCCGATAGGAAATTCAATATAAAATAAAACAAAAATGAAAATGTTTTAGACCAGACATCCCTTAGATAAAAGATAGACTAATCCAATATATAAGCATAGAAGAATCCAATGGGAGCAAATAGTTGGGCATCCAACTGAGGAAAATGTGTCGAGCCATGGCATGAAATAGTAGAATTTGGCATGCACTGGATATGTAATGTTTGATGTCTGAGTAATTAGAAACTGCCCCATGCCACCTGAAAATTTGCCCTTGTTTCTCTTAATTAGGTCAAAGGTCAACTAAGTGCATATTTTATATACGTTATTTGAGAAATCATCGTATCTTTATCAATTTTAGGCGTAAAATAACAAACATGGTACCAAAATGAAGGTTAAACATTGGCCTTTAATTTGCACGTACTTTGTGTAAAATATAGTATTTGAATATTCTTGAATATTAATGAGAACATAAAAAATCCAGTAAAAAATCATTAAAATCAACATATAACGATGATACATGATGTCATGTCTTTGTCATTATTGCTATTTAACAAATAAAAATTACGTTGAAATAAAGGTTAGACAGACTGCTACTGAAAATAAAATGTATGCAGTCATACCAGCTATATATCATGCACACATACGTCTTAACGTAAAGTGGGTGGGGTAAATGAACACCTAAACAAAACTTCCAGTTCTGTTTAAAGAAACTAATTAATTCACTATATTTTTATGGATATTTTCTTGGTTGGTACAATTAACACCATTGCAAACACATGTTATTGTGTTTTAAGTTACTTTGAAGCATTTACAGCGAATAGATTTGCCTGGGGTAAATGAACACCTAAACAAAACTTTCAGTTCTGTTTAAAGTAACTAATCAATTCACTATATATTTATTGATATTTTCTTGGTTGGTACAATTAACACCATCGCAATCCAGTTATTGCATGAAACCCTGGCATGTTCCGGCAGACATCTTGAGATAACTTGCGGAAAATACAATTTTGTTTTTCCCAGCCATCATTCAGACTTCAGTGCCTAAAGGCCCAAGATGGTATAGATGTATTAGTACAAGCAGTACATCAAAATCTTGGCATTTGACAACTGTCCAGCCTTGGCCCCTTTCTGGCGGTATCCAAACCATGTATCCACCTCGTCATGAGTTGATGGCAGATGGGACAATTCATGTCTACGCTTGTCTTGAATGACGATATTCAAATGTATCTGTTATATATGGTATACTGGTATACAACATCAACTCTGTGTTTGTGTCTTCTGCTTCTTATTTTGTCATGCTTGGCCGCTTTAAAGCAGGCATACTCGCACCATTGTCCAACGTGTAATTTGAAAAACCCCAGGTTAAAACATTGCAAACAGAAGAAGAGTACATGACAGCTAAAATCTTAACCTGGAAAGTTGGGAGCTATCACTTGATGTTATGGTAGCTTGTTCCAGATGATGTTGACAGCAGAGTGGAAGAACTCAGGGCTTTTTTCGGTCGATTTTATAGCGTTTTAAGGCTATATTCCCAATGGCAAACAGTATGTTTTTTCCCAATTTGAAGGAAAAAATCCCAATCAAAAGACTATAATGTAATAAAGAGGCAAAAAGTATTCATATGTCATCTAATTGCCCATTTTTGAGGTCCACGAGGTATTTGTGCATTCTTTAAGTGGAACAGAACATCATTTAATGGTGTAAAATGCTATTTGTTGCAAAACTTATTTTGAGATGTTCTATTTTCCAATGTTGTTAAAATGATGCAAAAAAAACCAATGCTAGGGGTTCGGGTCATGTTCCCAAATGGACAGAAACAGCCCTGGAACTAATCCCTCAGGAAATTGGTCCTGCAAAACCTTGGAACGAATCTTAAGGAATGGCCTCTTGTAGGTGTACCGTCAGGGCGTCAGAAACAAAATCATTTACAAACTATAGAACATCACGGCCTTTACTTGTTTCCGCCTCTGTTTGAGAAAATCATGTTGAGCATGGCACCAACACTGAGCACTTGTTTTGCAATGTTGCAAAATTACAAATATGGTAGCTCTACGTTGGACCATCTCCACACGCTTTGCCATGGCCTTGGTGTGTGGATCCAAAATAAAAGATGTGTATCAATTTGCCTCCTTTATGACCATATCGACTCGGGATTTTCAAGACAATTTAAAAGACTAGTGTCCCAAGTTATTTTACCTTCTTTGTTGTCTTCCGTTTCATGCTATGGACAGTATAACTGGTCTTGTTGGTGATAAGCAGGACCTAGCACTTTTCTGCATTCAACCCAGTCTCTTCCCTTTTCTACAGACTGCCGATGTCATACTGGAAGACGTCTGCATCTTCTAATGACTTGGCACAAAAGTGAGGCGTCAGCAAAGAGTCAACATGAAGAGTGTGGTCTGTTAGGTCATCATTGCATGCGAGGGAAAGGAAAGGACTGAGAACAGCACATTGATGAACACCGGATGCTATCGGTACTGACTCAGAGGAAACACCTTCCAGCGTGACTTGTTGGCTGTTGGATACAATCAAGCATTTTGCAATACACATCATATTGTTGGAGCTTAAGCAGAAGGTGTGCCTTAAGACACTTGGTCAAACGTTTGCGTCAATCTGATAGGACTGGTCCAGACCTGACACAAGGTCATTGACCATGTTGATTAGTTGTGTCTAACAGAAGTGCTGCTTCCTGAGTCCATGCTGGCATGGGTTGATGATGTAATGGTAAAATCAGGTTACTGTGTATGATGTATTCCAGAATCTTACATATGACAGAATTTAGGGACACAGGCCAATAGCTTGAATGGGGTTAGTCTTGACCATTGTCTTGTATATAGGATTAGCATGAAATATTCCAATCACTGGGGACTTCATCCTGGTTGTAAGGCCTGGAAGATCAGAACAAGAGCAGGAGCCAGTGAATGTGCCATCTCTTTCAAGAACCTTGATAAGATGATGTCTGGACAGGTAGCTTTGTGGAGATTAAGGGCATGAAGAAGCTTGCAGATACCATTTATCGTGACATGAATAGGAAAGGCATTCGAATAAGGATACTCTCAAACGACACACATGAGAGATAGGTCCTCATGTGTAAAGACAGATAACTACTGGTTCAGTATTTTAACTTTGATTTGTGTATCAACATTGTTAATGTCATCATTCTTCAGTGGTGTTATTCCCGAGCTGTCACATTCCTTGCCTTGCTTCTAACAAAAGTGTAAAGCTTCTTACAGCTGGTACCTGTCACTAAGTCAATCACATACCAATCATGAGCTTGAACTTGCACTTCTTTGCAAGTTTTCTGTAGCCCCTTGTATATGCGCCAGTCCTTCTGTACCTTGGTCCTCAGCACTTTTGTACGCACATTTCTTCTTTCGTGAGAAATGGTGGGTAATTGAGTTGCACCGTGGCTGGCTGAACCTGATGGATGTCAACTTAGAAGGGACCACTGAATATTTCACTGAGTATAGATACGTAAAGGGACTGATTTTCCAAGTGTGCTGCAAACTCAGCCATTTTGATGGCCATAGAACATAAGTTAACCTCTTTCGACGGGTGGACAAGATATAGGGTATTCTTCCTTCGTCAAGGAAAGATATGTTTGTCAGTACCATGACATACTCACTTATTCCAGGTATTGAGGTATATCTGATAATTAGTGATTGTTTGTGGCAATAACATATAGATTGTTGTCATCACGGATATTGAAGGTTACTCATAGCCAGCGGCACTGAATATGCATATGAGTTCATTGTTGAGTTAGAGTGGGTACCTATGGCCAGTAAAATGGCCAATCAATATCCGGGATATTCATGTCCCAACAAATGTAGGAAGGGTTTTGTCATAGGTACTGCTGGTGTAGGTAAAATGTTTCAATTCATTATATAAAAACATCGCCATACTCACCAGGAGCTATGGTGTTTCAATCGCTAATGATACAGACAGCTAATATTAGACATAGAGTACAATAAAACATACCAATATTACACTGAGATTATTGCAATAAGAGACTTATCTTCTGGCGTTTCATTATCATCTCTAAATGATACATCTGCGTGAAGAGGTACTATAATTTGCACAGATTTGCATCAAAGTTATATACATAAAGTATGATAATGTACCGTACATGTATTTAAAACGATATTTTCCGAACTGGCAATCATCACAGGTCACTTAAAACTTCCTGAAATGCGCCATAAATATTTCTATACTTACTGTGGAGACATTGCTAAGAAATTAAATGCAAAAAAATATTGAAATTGTCAAAATTACGGCTTTGTTATACTATTATAGAGATTTTATTACATTTTTGCACTCATTTGACCTTTGACCTAGTTTCTGACCTTCAAAGAAGGTTTTGGCAGTGGCATGGGCCAAAACCATTAATGATTAGTATCTGGCAACACAATTATGGTATTCAAACATTTCTACTAAAAAATGCCATGGACCTCGAAAAATAAGCGACTTTTTACACCTCGGATGCCCAACTAAAATGGGTTAATTCCATACGCAAACAGAGCAGGTCCTGGTCGGACGACTCTTCCTAGTAGCCGTCTGTTTTGGATATTCTCTGTTTACGAAGATAATGCCACTGCTTGATGTATTGTGGTTTATTCGGTTAAAAAAAGAGAAACGTTAATTACCAGCGCTGTGAAATAATATTCGTAAAGATAGCCCTTGCAAACAGTTTAGATCCACGAGAAAAAAGTTTACAGAAAAGTTGAAATAAAGGGGAAACAAATTCAGACATACTTTTGGTCGTTCTATAAACAGTTGTCTACCTTGAACACCCCATTTTGTATGGTCTCTTTTTGTAAATGAATTATTCATTAGTTTTGTGATTGAACTGGTGCTTGTGTAACTGACACGTGTACATGTTCTTTGTAGAACCTGCCATATCCAATGATGAGCGCCATTGTCTCAGTAGGAAAATTGTACGTTATCCCTGGGAGTTTCCTTCAAACTCTTTGCTCTATACATACGCCTTTGCAAACAAAGCAGACCCTGATCAGACGGCTCCTATAGGAGCCGTTTGATATGGATCTACTCTGTTTGCAAAGGCGGAGAAGGCGTATCCGGGTGTGCTTTGTACGTACGCGTTTGCTTATGATATAATATTATAGATATGATTCCATAGTGTCTGTCCTAGTCAAAAGTGTCCGTGTCCATATGCAATTGTAACAATTAATCCAGTTAATATTCATTAGATATTGATCTATATCATTATTTCTTTCATAAATTTTCATGGAGTAAAGGGTTAATCCATGAGGCAGTATCAAGATCAGGGTCAATTAACATTGATTAGATCTACCACCTTTGATAGAAAAAGTTTCGTTAGGTCAAGTCTGAGAATGTGAATTCATTACTTGGTGAAAGGCGTAAATATCTTGCTCAGCATGTTAAATACATACTCTGCACAGTATATATGTAAGCCTTATCTAGATCCAATGCATAGGAAAATAATGTCGTCTGCGATTACAGTTTTTAAGTCGTGCTGTCGGAAATGAAAATTTTATAGAATCTTAGGGTTTTTTCATTCGGTTATGGTCAGCCTGTATTGCTTACGTATTTTACATCTTTTCATGGAGATTAGATGTTCCCTGCTGGATATTAATAGCAGAGAGCTCAGACATTTCTAAGTCTCTAACTATTCATAGAAATACAGTAAAACCCCTCTAAACCGGACGTTAATTCTAGTATAAATACCGGTCCTGGAGACAGGTGGCAGCTTAATACAGGGTGAAAGTCATGCAAAAAGCTCCTCTAGGAGCTTTCTTCATGACTTTCACCCTGTATTAAGCAGCCACCTGCCTGAAAGTATCTAAATTCTTCTCTACTAGAAAACCGGTTTAGAGGGGTTTACTGTAGCTAGATTTCTAATGACAACGTGAGCATTTATTAGATCTATATAAATCAAGCTGATTCTTTTATAATGTGAACTTTTCAATGGAATATTTTGCTTTGACAAAATTTTAGAATTAGATCAATGTCATAAGCAAACGGAGCAGACCCTGGTATGATCCGTCTTATCAGAGTCTACTCTGTTTGCAACGGCGTGAAAATGCGTTTAATAAATCGTATGAAGGAAATGGGGTCTACTAAAACCCGTGACGAATATAAAAGCCGTGATGTCCCGTGACGGTCTTAAACTCGATCATTACCTAAAACCCGTGACGTTCCGTTTTCGTCACGACTTTTTGAAGTATGATCAATTTTGTCACGGGTTTTTCGTATACTTAAGACATACGCCGAGTAGTCGGTATAAACATCGAAATCCGTCACGGCTTTTCACTTTGTCACTGGCAAACCCGTGACTGCAACTTTATTATTTTGGAAACATAAAAAACGCTATATATAGTGTTTATACTGACATGTATTATTAATCACACATTCATTACAGCATGTATACATTCTATTTAATATAGATTTACTCATTTTCTGTGCTTATTTATGCATTTCTTACAATAATAAGGGATATGTCCCTCGGGGATCTCTTCCTGTGACAGTCCTTCGCATGCTGGGTGAAACCATATTTTACACTTGTCACATATCACGTATTCACCGTCTTCTGGCATCGTACATGAACAGAACACTTTCAGATATGCAGTGTAGCGCATGGGCTTGGATGGTGTGCGTGTACCATCAAAAAATGGACAGATCTCATTGGCTTCGAGGCATTTCATTAGGTGACCTCTTAACAACCTTAACGACCTGGGTCGTAGGGTCGTACTCTTGGCTTGTTGGTTCAATACCGAACGCCTCAGCAGTTGCGTTCGCTATTGCGTACAGCCCACAGTCATCACTATTGTATTGAAAGGCACAGTCCATGAATTTTAGACAAATTTTGTCATTCCGTTTTGGCCGAAGGCCTTTGCGCAGCAGGCAACAAACGACTTCTTGTACGGGAAAACTCATGGACGTGAATGCAGAGTCAAACACTTTTACTTTTGATGGTCTTGGATTTTATATTTGACAAAGTAAGCCAATGAGATCCCCCATTCTGCGGGTATCTGTTTATAATTTGAATAAAGTTGCCATGACAACGTTCAAAACTTTTGTTGGATGCTTTGAGGCATGAGTTTAAACCCCAAATATGAGGGCATTGGCGTTTAATAAGTTGTTGTGCAGCATCGATTATTCGGTCATTTACCCATTCTGTTGCGGAAAAGAGAATTTGTTTCTCTTCATCTTTTAGGGTAATGCTGCCGACCCTGAGCCAGTCTGGTCCACTTGTTGATGTATTGGCACCTGGCAAAGTTTCCTTATAAAAATCTTCCGTTAGTGTAACAATCACTTCCTTTTCATCTAGATTTTCATCAATAGTGATTAATAGTGGACTATGGAGCAAAATCTTTAAACTTGGTGTACGAGGCAAAGTTCTTGAAGTTATAAGAAGTATATATTCTGATATAAAGTCGTGTGTTTCGGTAAATAGTGAAATCTCTGCGATGTTCAAAATTTCAAATGGCCTCAGACAAGGAGAAAATTTATCACCGATACTTTTTTCTATGTATCTTAATGACCTTGAAGAATTCCTTGATATATCGAACTCAGGAGTACAAATAAACGTTAACATCAGTGATACATTATATTTCTAAAAGTTGCTGGTACTCCTTTACGCTGATGACACCATTATTTTAAGTACCTCACAAGTGGGACATCAATCATGTCCAGATAGTTTCAATCAGTATTGCCAAAACTGGAAACTGAACGTTAATTACTTTAAAACGAAAGTGGTAGTTTTTGGCTCAAATAAACCTGGTAATTATTCTTTTTCAATTGGTAACCAACAGATAGAAACTGTTAAATGCTATAAATACTTGGGTGTCTACTTTGCATCTACTGGTAGTTTCCTAGAATGTCGAAAACACGTCATTTCACAGGCAAACAAAGCACTGTTTCAATTATTCAGGAAAACAAACAATGTACATTTGCCAATAGATTTGCAACTAAAACTTTTTGATAACACTATAATGCCAATTCTTACATACGGTAGTGAAGTATGGGGTTATGAAAATCTAGACCTCATTGAAGAGTTTCACTGTAATTTCCTAAGACGTATAACAAAAACAAGAAAGTCTACACCAAGGTATATGTTATATGCAGAGCTTGGACGTATCCCCATTGGTATACTTATACAGACCAGAATGATAAAATTTTGGACTACACTAATTCACTCTAGACCTCAAAAAATCTCGCATATACTTTACCAATTAACCACTCAATCAAACGCAAATTACAAATGGACAAGTTATATTAAAAACATTCTAAATATGACTGGCTTTTCAGATATATGGCAAAACCAGAATACAATCCGAACAAAAAATATACATAAACTCATTAAACACCGACTTATTGATCAGTTTACGCAAGATTGGCACTCTAAACTCGGAAATTCATCGAAAGGTAAATGTATGCTATTTTCAAAGATAACCTACACTTAGAACAATATCTTATAAATCTCACTCAGACATCAAGACTGGCTATGATACACTTTCGAACTGGGAATCATAGATTTCCAGTTAAAGTAGGTCGTTGGAAACAATCATATACTGTGCATGAAAATCGTAAGTGTAACCTGTGTGAACTGAATGAGATAGGAGATGAAATGCATTATCTGTTGAAATACCCACATTTTAATAATCTAAGACAGAAATTTGTCCAGGAAAAATTCTTTACATATCCGAATACCAACAGATTCAAAGAATTGATGTGTACCACAAACCAAGTGACATTAAACAACCTTTCAGCTTTTATGAAATGTATAATGAAATTATTTCAATGAACTGTTCACTATACAGGCCAAATGTAAACATCAACTACATGTACTCATCATCAATGTATTTTTTCTGTTTTTGCTCTGATAGCTTTTGCGGTTCCTTGCTTTAGAAGAAACATTTACTTATTTTCTATAAATATAGACCTAACTTTCTAGTAAACAATGATACACGTGCGGGTCAGCAACATTGCATGGCCAGACCAGATTAACTATCAAAGCTATCTGATCCGGGTATACACTGCTTGCCTATGACCCTATTTTGGAAATAAACAATGTAAATCAATTTTGCATGCAGTTCACTTTGCCTGCATTGATCTGGAATATAATATCATTTTGATGATTTCATTCTCTGCTTTGTTGATATCACCGTTCTGTCAATGTTATTGCTGTTATTCCTATTTCTGTTATTGCTATTATTGTTTGTGACATACAGTGTTGCGATCTACACACCGTGACTGGCAAGCAGAAAGGACTGCATGGCGGACAGGGTCTGCTGCTCGCAACACTGCTATGTGACTTTTCACGTAACACTGGATAGCTCCCAATAGAATTACATCGACAGATTTTTAAACAATATAAATTGTACTGGTATTTACTACTGAAAACAAGTTTGAGTCTGTGTTGTTGTTGTTTGTTTAGAGTTCGTACTTACCTACTGCCGTTAAAACCTTACATGTATACTGTTGTCATCTGTTACACATTTTTTTCTTTAACTGAGATCACGTGTTATGTTTGGAATTTACTGAATGAAGTACAGCGGAGCCTACCCATTCCGGAACGGAAATTACTAACCGAGTATACCTGGCGCATTTCGTCGCCTGGAGCGGGATCCTAGTAAAGTGGAACATTCCCAATGGTATGTCTCGCTTGACTCTCTTCCCGATTTGGACTGGTAAAGTTTTTGAGGTAGCTACAAGTCGTTATGTGAGTGACCGGTTGTGGTGGGCTATACTGTACTTTCAGTCTGTCAACTTCATTATTTACTACTGGCACGTGCGGTTTACGGACGTTTCGCTACACAGCGTTTCGCTACCTTGACCATTTCGCTACCCTGACCATTTCGCTACAGTCATTTCGCACCCTTACGGGAAGTCATTTCGCTACCCTGTCACCCAATTAATTATAATTATTCACAGATTTATTCACAGATTGAATTGATTTGGACGATAACAGTTTAACAGATGAAAAAGATACCTCTACCAATTTGAAATACCGAGCGTAGCAGCACGAAGTAAATACAGATTTACTTCGTGGTAGCAGCATAGGCAAACAGTTTGGATCCGAATGAAACATTCACATTTTGACAAAATCGATATAATGAAATGGACGAAACATTGTAGTCATTTCAAATAGAAAAGAATCAGAACTTATTATATCAGCAAACAGAGCAGACACTGATCCTATATAGGAGCCGTCTGATCTGGATCTTCTCTGTTGGTAAATGAGTTAAAACCTGTTTGTATGTGGGAAAGGGTTAAAAAGTAAATTGTATTTTCATTTGATCGTAATGCAAGTGTCATATTATATTTCAATTGAACAAGAGCAAAAATGCAATAAGCAAAAAATGAATGTAGCACGTGTCAATGTTAATTCAATCAGTGTCACTTACCGATACACATATCTAATCGGCTTATAGGCGGTACCTGTGATCTCGGGGTGGACAATATTGTCACGTGGACCTGCTAAACAATGGTGTCATAAGTGTTTGTAATTAATGATTGTTTGTTTGACAAACAATACATCGGTATAATCTGTGAATAATTATAATTAATTGGGTGACAGGGTAGCGAAATGACTTCCCGTAAGGGTGCGAAATGACTGTAGCGAAATGGTCAGTAATTTAGGTTAACCACCAATTTTAATAACGTTTTCGCATCATAACCAGTTTTGTAATAAATTTTATTACAATTCCGGTTGTTATTACAATTAAGGTTGCAACGGAGGGGATACAGCAAACACAATATTTGCTGGTATGAGCCATTGACGTCGCTTGGTTCAGCAAACATTGCAGGCCCTGATCAGATGACTCCTTCAGGAGCCCTCTGGTCTGGGACTGTACACAGCTTGCCTGTGCCGTTTTCAAGGGACTGTGGGAACCAAATGGGTGAATTTCTTTGAACGAACTCACCATGCAGTTATGGCCAATGTGTAGAGTTGAAGCAGTGTTGAACCAGATCGAAGTTGACATGTTGAAGTTGTCTTGAAGGTAAAAAGAGGCGACAAGAGTGAGAGAAAATATATCTCAATCAGTATATCGACACGTTGCTGAGCATTTTGTTAGTTATTCATGAAACTATGCTTCTGAAAAGTATGACACCAGCTGTTATGTATGGTAGGTCAACAAACAAAATGAATCTCTTGAATCTCGATCCTTGCTGAGCCCTGTACGCGTCTTAATTAATTGCATATAAGTATTTGCAAGCAGAGTTTATCCTAAACCAGATAGCTTCTTTGATTTTATGGCTAAATGCATGTAACAAAAACGTGACATGTATTTTGACATGATAATCTTTGAAAAAGGCCCAGAGTGGTCGAACTATTAGATCAGAGCAATTCAAGTATTTATGTATTATATTAATTCCCTGTTTTGGAATAGTTTCTTCATTGTAAAACATTATAGCATTGTCGACATGTTTCACTTATAAGCTAACTGTAATAGTACATGTAATCACATTCCATCGGTCATTCAGGTTGCTGGATTTAAATGCCATGTAAGGTAGTTCCAAACCGAGTGTAACGACACTTCGAAGAATGCAAATAAATTCAGATTATACTTTAATTATAAAGAAATCGTTCATTTATGAAATACAGTAAAAATGCCAGTTTGTAGAATGATATGTTTTAACGCATCACTTGTTAATTGATTAGTTGCATCTGAGGCAACGTGTGGATATTTTTGTATATGTTAGACTTTGGTTAAAATATGACCACTTTTAATTGGATCAAGGGTTAAAACCCAAGTGCCATGCCACAAACAGTATTTATATGCATGGATATATTGCGCTGTAGGACAAGGAAGTGGCATCTGGAGTGGCGCCGGGAAATGGGGTGGGTAATGCCATGCCACGCTGAAGACTTTGTCAAGGAAGCACTACTTCGGTTAGGGTTAACAATTATGTGACATTGGTAAAACAAGAGGACCATGATGGTCCTTGGCGCTCATCTGGTTATTAGACCTCACGTGACCTACTTATGAAACGGACAGGGCTGGTTTATACAAATCTGATAGAGGTTCACCTACAAATCGTCCCTCTGACATTTAGTGAAACTCCGGTCAGTAGAGATGTTGTTTAACCTTTTACTCGATAAATACGTCTTTGTAAGCCTTTGCAAACAGAGTAGTCCCAGATCAGACGGCTCCTATAGGAGCCGTCTGATCAGGGTCTACTCTGTTTGCTTATGATATAATATAGATATGATTCTACAGTTTCTGCCATGGCCAAATTTCTGTGTCCATCAACTATTATAACAAATTGTTCTAATTAATATATGACGTCATTATTAATAACATGAATATTCATGGAGGAAGTTGTTTGGTAAAACATATTTAAGCTTGTGTGACCTACAAATGCAATGGACTGGAACATTTCATTAACTTTCATGGAGGAACAAACAAAAATAATTGCTGTGAAAATTGGCTGAAAACCATTTAGTGGTTTAGATGGCATTTAAAGAAATTATTCATTAATATCTATTTTAGCGCGCGTGACCCTACTTTTGCAACCGACGGGAACGATTTATACAAAATTTATTGAGGGTCACCTGAAAGAAATTGTTCATTAATATCTATTATAGCTCGTGTGACCTACTTATGCAACCGACGGGAACGACTGATCAATACAAAATTTATTGAGAGTCACATGGGATCATTTCTGTGAAATTTTGTTGAAATCCATTCAATAATTTAGGAGGAGAAGTTGTGTGAAAAAAATATTCGCTGGAATCTATGTTAAGGTCCTGTGACCCACTTATAAACTGGACCGGAACGATTTATGCAACTTTCATGGAGTGTCGCCTTAAGATCATTTCTGTAAAATTTGGAGAAAATCCAGTCTGACAGTGGTTTAGGAGGATATGTTTATAGGAAGTGTTGACGACGCATGACTGATGACAGATACTGGGCAATCCGAATAGCTCACCTTTGCACTTTGTGCCAGGTGAGGTAAAATGGTTAGCATGTTGGAGTTGTGAAGTGAAATTGCCTTAGCAATGATATCAACCTCTGGCATAACATTGACATTAACCCTCTCCCTGTTCTATGTTTATTACAAATTTCAATACCTACTGAATATTCATGGAAAATAGTTATAATGAAATATGGAAGGCGGAACATTGTAGCCATTTTAGAAAGCAAAGAAACATATCTATCAAAGTCTAGTAGCAAACAGAGGAGAACCTGATCAGACGGCTCCTTTAGGAGCCGTCTGATATGGGTCTACTCTGTTTGCAAATGCGTGAAAACACGTTTGTATGAAGGAAAGGGTTAAAGTAATCACTCCAGGCCATTTGCGCACACTTCCACGTTCTGGTTAATATGTCAGTGAAATTTCAAAGAACAAGTTCTTCAAAAATACTGTAAAAGGAAAACAACAAAATCAATGTTTTATTAAAAATTTACTATAAACTTGGAAAAATATCATGTTAAAATCTTTCTACAAACATATATATATATATATATTACTTTGATGCAAATCTGTGCAAGTTATAGTACCTCTTCATGCAGATGTATCATTTAGAGATGATAATGAAACGCCAGAAGATTAGTCGTCTCTTATTGCCATAATCTCAGTTTAATATTGGTATGTTTTATTGTACACTATGTCTAATATTAGCTGTTTGTATCATTAGCGATTGAAACACCATAGCTCCTGATGAGTATGGTGATGTTTTTACATAATGAATTCAAATATATTACCTACACCAGAAGTACCCATGACAAAACCCTTTCTACATTTGTGGGGACATGAATATCCCGGATATTGATTGGCCATTTTAACAGTTACTGGCCATAGGTACCCACTCTAACTCAACAATGAACTCATAGGCATAATCAGTGCCGATTGCTATGAGTAACCTTCCCTATCCGTGATGACAACAATCTATATGTTATTGCCACAAGCAATCACTAGTTATCAGATATACCTCAATACCTGGAATAAGTGAGTATGTCATAGTTCTGACAAACATATCTTTCCTTCACGAACGAAGCCTACCCCACACCTTGTTGAGACTAATACATGTTCTCTGGCCATCAAAAAGGCTGAGTTTGCAGCACACTTGCAAAATCAGTCCCTTTACGAATCTGTACTCTATGTGATATATTCAGTGGTCCCTTCTGAGTTGACATCCACCAGGTTCAGCCAGACATGGTGCAACTCAATCACCCGCCGTTTCTCACGAAAGAAGAAATGTGCGTACAAATAGTGTTGAGGACCAAGGTACAGAAGGACTGGCGCATATACAAGGAGCTACAGAAAACTTGCAAAGAAGTGCAAGGAAGCTCAAGCTCATGATGGGTATGTGATTGACTTAGTGACAGATACCAGCTGTAAGAAGCTTTACTCTTTTGTTAGGAGCAAGGCAGGAAATGTGAAAAATTGTGCCACTAACAATGTCGATACACAAATCAAAGTTTAAATACTGAAACAGTAATTCTCTGTCTTTACACATGAGGACCTATCTCTCATCTGTGCCGTCTGAGAGTATCCTTATTCGAATGCCCTTCCTATTCATGTCACGATAGCTGGGGTCTGCAAGCTTCTTAATGGCCTTAATCTCCACAAAGCTACCTGTCCAGACCATCTTATCAAGGTTCTTGAAAGAGATGGCACATTCACTGGCTCCTGCTCTTGTTCTGATCTTCATCCTGGCCTTACGACCAGGATTAAGTCCCCAGTGATTGGAAAATTCCATGGTAATCCTATATACAAGACAATGGTCAAGAATAACCCTTTCAAACTATTGGCCTGTGTCCCTAAATTCTGTCACATGTAAGATTCTAAAATACATCACACACAGTAACCTGGTTTTACCGTTGCATCATCAACCCGTACCAGCATTGACTCCGGAAGCAGTGCTTTTGTGAGACACAACTAGTCAACATGGTAAATGACCTTGGGTCAGGTCTGGACCAGTCCTATCAGATTGACGCAAACGTTTGACAAAGTGTCTTACAGACATCTTCTTAAGCTCCAACACTATGATGTGTAATGCAAA
This sequence comes from Azorinus chamasolen, assembly GCA_963576725.1. Taxonomy (NCBI): domain Eukaryota; kingdom Metazoa; phylum Mollusca; class Bivalvia; order Cardiida; family Solecurtidae; genus Azorinus; species Azorinus chamasolen. The sequence continues at coordinate 51,787,438 of OY755236.1, forward strand.
ATGCTTGAATGTATCCAACAGCCAACAAGTCACGCTGGAGGGCGTTTCCTCTGAGTTAGTACCGATAGCATCCAGTGTTCATCAATGTGCTGTTCTCAGTCCTTTCTTTTCCCTCGCATTCAATGATGACCACACAGACCACACTCTTCATGTCGACTCTTTGCTGATGCCTCACTTTTGTGCCGAGTCAATAGAAGATGCAGACGTCTTCCAGAATGACATCGACAGTCTGTAGAAAAGGGAAGGGACTGGGTTCAATGCAGAGAAGTGCTAGGTCCTGATTATCACCAACGAGACACATAGAGACTAGTTATACTGTCCATAGCATGAAACGGAAGACAACAAAGAAGGCAAAATAACTTGGGACATAACTGTCTTTTAAATTGTCTTGAAAATCCCGAATTTATATGGTCATAAAGGAGGCAAATTGATCCACATTCGTTCTAAGCAGGAACCTTGGAGCCTCCCAAAAGTCAACCAAGGAGGCATATTACAACATCTTTTGTTTTCGATCCACACACCAAGGCCATGACATGTGTGGAAATGGTCCAACGTAGAGCTACCATATTTGTAATTTTGCATTATTGCAAAACAAGTGCTCAGCGTTGGTGTCATGTTCAACACGATTTGCTCAAACAGAGGAAGAAACATGTAAAGGCCGTGATGTTCTATAGGTTTGTAAATGATATTGTTGCAACTGACGCCCCACCTTCTGACTCCCTTACGGTGCAACTACAAGAGGTCATTCCTTATGATTCGTTCCAAAGTTTTGCAGGACCATTTCCTGAGGGAATATTTCTTCCACACTGCTGTCAACATCATCTGGAACAAGCTACCATAACATCAAGTGATAGTTCCCAACTTTGCAGGTTAAGATTTTAAATGTCATGTACTCTTCTTCTGTTTGCAATGTTTTAACCTGTTATTGTTTTAACTTGCATATTGGACCCTCCCTCACCTATGTCCATATCACAATGGTGCGAGTATGCCTGCTTTAAAGCGGCCAAGCATGGACAAAACAAGAAGCAGAAGACACAAACACAGAGTTGATGTTGTATACTAGTATTGCAGTATTGATCAGATACATTTGAATATCGTCATTCAAGACAAGTGCAGACATGAATTGTCCCATACGCCATCAAATCATGACGAGTTAGATACATGTACATTGCTTGGATGCTGCTAGAAAGGGGCAAATGCTGGATAGTTGTCAAATGCCAAGATTTTGATGTACTGCTTGTACTGATACATGTATACCATCTTGGACCTTTAGGCACTGAAGTCTGAATAATGGCTGGGAAAAACAAAATTGTATTTTCCGCAAGTTATCTCAAGATGTCTGCCGGAACATGCAAGGGTATCATGCAATAACTGGATGTAACATAATCCTTGCTTTCACTGGAATCGGAAAGAAGACCTGTTGGAAGAAATATTTTACATGTCCGATCTGCTTTCAGATATTTGAAGAGATGCACGGTCAGACAAGGCACAAACGTTTGATGTTTGATGTATGGTGTCTGAATGGAGAACCCATTGATGATGCAAGAATTTCACAATATGGTTAAGGTAGAGAAAACACTTGAACTGGTTCCACCAACAAAGGATGTACTAGAACTTAAAATTTCAAGAGCAAACTATCAAACTGCTATATGGATCTGAGCTAATGGATACAGACATTAATGCTATTGATACTAACACATAACACGATGGTGCTGAACCTTTATAATTTGTTTGGAAATGTACCAACTGCACTTGATGCTTGCATTGAACAAGTTATGGGTGCAAAATCAAGTGCAAATCTATTCGCCGTAATGCTTCAAAGTAGTTTCAAAACACACTAACATATGTTTGCGATGGTTTTAATTGTACCAACCAAGAAAGAAAATATCCATAAAGATATAGTGAATAAATTAGTTACTTTAAACAGAACTGAACATTTTGTTTAGGTGTTCATTTACCCCACCCACTTTACTTTAAGAAGTATGTGTGCATAATATATAGCTGGTATGACTGCATACAGTTGTTTTCAGTAGCAGTCTGTCTAACCTTTATTTTAACGTAATTTATATTTGTTAAATGGAAATAATGACGAAGACATGACATCATGTATCATCGTTTTATGTTTAAATGATTTGTCACTGTTTTTTATGTTCTCATTAATATTCATGAATATTCAAACAATATATTTTACAAAACGTAAGTGCAAATTAAAGGCCAAAGTTTAACCTTCATTTTGATACCATGTTTGTTATTTTACACCTAAAAATTATAAAGATATATTAATTTCTCAAATAATGTATATAAAATATGCACTTAGTTAACCTTACACCTAATTAAGAGAAACAAGGGCAAATTTTAAGGTGGCATGGGGCAATTTCTGATTACTCAGACATCAAACATTACATATCCTTTGCATGCCAAATTCTACTATTTAATGCCATGGATCGACACATTTTCCTCAGTTGGATGCCCAACTAATAGGCAATGGACCAGATTATCCGCTATTTTTCATATGTCTGATTAACCCATACAACGCTGAATTTTCAAATGGACTAATCCAAAATTCAAACAGGTCAAGCTTGCGGTGAATATTTAGGGAGTGTAGCATGGAAAACAGTATAGTTCCTGATGAGAGTGCTCCTCTGAGAGTCCTCTCATCTGGTTCTACACTGTTTGCAAAGGACATTGGTGATTCGTGTCCTGCACTGTAAGGGTTAACCTCTACGAATACGGGGTACGAGTGTACTGGCATATCTACACAGCATAGACCCAAATCAAAGGAATCTTCTTGTATTGGTCTGCACTGTTTGCCATTCAAAATCCTCTAGCGCATTTTAAAAGTGTCCCACCGAATAGACTCTACTTTTAACCATTTCCCTCATATAAACGCCCTTTTACGCATTTGCAAACAGAGTAGACCCAGATCAGACGGCTCCTATAGGAGTCGTCTGATCAGGGTCTGCTCTATTTGCTTATGGTATAATATAGATATGATTATACAGTTTCTGTCTTAGCAAAAATATCCAGTGTACATATGCTTTAATAAAAAAAATCTAATTAATATTCACGATGTCAGTACATGTATAGTACTTCTTGCATGAATAATGAACAGGGAAAGGGTTAAACACTGATGAGGCATTCCACTCTGAATATTCAGCATTAAACGAGTTACGATTGTATGCATAGTCAACCTTTACCCTGTTGAATATTCATGTAAGAAGAAATAATGACGTAACGAGTATATTTAGATGGATTTTTTATAATGGCATACAATGTATGTACCCAGTGGGGTGTTATTGGTAGAAACTGTATGGTCAGATCTATTATAATTCCATAAGCTAACAGAGCAGACATTGGTAAGATGGGTCTACTCTGTTTGCAAAAATGTGAAAGGGCGTTTGTATGAAGGAAATGGTTAATGGCTCAAAGCATTTGTGGTTAGTGTTCCTTAAGCACTGATCTCATATACACACCTTTTCACGCCTTTGCAAACAGAATAGACCCTGATCAGACGGTTTCTGTAGGAGCCATCTAGTAAGCGTCTGCTCAGTTCGCTTATGACATTATACAGATATGATTCTACAAGTACTGCCAGTACCAAAACATTTTGTATTCATCATATGTCATTTTAAAAATCAGATAATAAATATTCACGGTGTCATTATTTCTTACATAAATATCCATCAGGATATGTGCAAACAGTGTAAGCTCAGACAAGAAGACTCTTGAAGAGCCTTTTGATCAGAGTTGGCACAATTTGCACCATACAATTTTTTTCAGAAGATCATACTTGTATTTGAAAATTAATTATTGCAGAAATTCTCCGTTAAAATAATATTAGATTCCTCCAAGATGTATACATGTTCGTGAGGAGTTCATTAAGAACATACAGCTCAACGCTTACCCCGCTTTACAGCAATGGGATCTGGCCAAGCTCTAACATGGTGCAGGTTTATTTTACCAAATCCCATTTCGTTCAAGCTTTTGAGAAAGTATTAACCATTCGCTTGCTTTTCACGCCAATATACCTACCTGTAAATAATGAAGACCCAGATGAAACAGCTCCTGCAGGAGCTGTCTCATCAGGGTCTGCACTATTTACAAGTTAATTGTGCGACCAGTGCACTCCACAACAGTGACTGCACAGAGAAATAATTGTACACATTGAAGATATATGTAATTATACAACAGGGCATGGATTAGAAGGAGAAATGTATTTTAAAATTCAGCAAGCGAAGGGTTAACTGGGCGTGAAACAGCTTGGATAAAGGTGATACACCGAGATGCCCGGACTCTCACTTGTATCCAAATGGTTTCAAAATGGCAACCAGGTCGCGCTTAACTGGATAAGGCTTGAGCCCTTTCCTTCATATTTGTATTCACATTTTCACGCATTTGCAAATAAAGTAGACCCAGATCAGACGGCTCCTGTAGGAGTCGTCTGATCAGGGTCTGCTCTATTTGTTGAAGGAATTTGATATACCTGTATCTTTGGTTTCTAAAATGGCTACAATGTTCCACCATTCATATTGCATGATAACTACTTTGCCCATGAATATTCAGTAGGTATTTAAATTTAGAATAAATATAGAACAGTGAAGGGATTAATAGATAAGCCCATTTTCTTCCATGATCCAACAACTTTTGACAATGTGTATTACGCTCTGCACTGTTTTCTACACCAAACAAAATGTCAAAGTTTTTCAACAGCATTCAGTTAAACCTCGTTAACTCGAATGTTTTTGTAAAGAAGAATTGAGAACTTTTTAGACCGATGCATGTCCTAGAGGAGCTTTCTGCATGACTTTCACCTGCATTAAGCTGCCGCATATCTTAAGACCGATAATACTATTTGTTTTAGAGTTCGATTTATATGTACGTGTTTGCAAGAACCCCCATATGGTAAACTGCAGGGGGCCCATCATTCAAATTGGACGAGTTTGCATAATTAATATTGGGGATAAACGGGCTAGTGCAAAGGATCCCGTTGCACAAGAATAATAACTCGAACTGGAATAATTCTTAATAGTTGGATGAGTGATTTCCCTTCAAATTGCATAGTCGAGCTATGAATATTGATCAAAATGGGCGTGTTTACAATGATCCATTTCCCTTATGAATTATGTATGAAATAATGACATCATGAATATTTATTTGCAGAAACTGTAGAATCATATCTATATAATTCCATAAGTAAACAGAGCAGGCCCTGATCAGACGGTTTCTGATCTGGATCTATTCTGTTTACAAAGGCGTTAAGAAGACCCATTGTCAGGTAAATGTTTACCACAAAGTTCAGATTCCAAACTGTTTGACACTCGGTCAATATTTTATCAAAAGCTTGACCGAACCGGAAGAAAGTAAAACTTGCAATAGATCGATGTTTATACCCTTTCCTCCATAAATACGCCTTTCTACGCCTCTGTAAAAGTCACTTTTTAAACCATTGTGATAAATAGAGCATTTGCTCCTCAGGAGCAAATGCTCTATTTATCACAATGATTTCAGAACTACAAAATTCTACATTATTCATTTTCTCTAGTAAATGCTCCTTTTCGGTAGATTTATTCAAAGAGGCTGGATCTAAAAATAGCCTATGATGGAATGGGTTAAACACTATTCTAATAGCAGGATAAGGATTAATTCTTTCCCTGATCAATATTCATGTAAGAAATAATGACACCATGCATATTTATTAGCTGAATTTTTATAATGTAAACTTTTCAAGTCTTTGACAAAAGCTGCAGAACCAGATCTATATGTCATTTACAAACAGAGCAGATCCTGAACAGACGGCTCCTATAGGAGCCGTCTGATCTGGATCTACTCTGTTTGCAAATGCCTGAAAAGACGTTTATATGGAGGAAAGGGTTAATTATTTTCAAGCAGACGCTAGTTTTTTAGAAAAAGATACTTTAGAGCACTGTAAGGACTAGACTTATGTATAATGTATACTGCACTGAACTGGAATAACTACAAATCGTTTGAGTACGCATTATGCGACAGCAGTGGGACAGCTATTATTTCTTCCCCTGTTAAGTATTTGTCATCTGAAAAAAATGTTGTCTGCTTAATAATTTCTACGTTCGTTTTTCTTCCATATTTTGAAAGAGAATATCTTGGTGTCTCTCGGTCTGGATCCCGGCGAGACACCTAGTCATTTTGCAACCCATCTGGATATCAACTGTTTGCAATAATGATAACAAATCACTGGCTAAGGTTTTATGCTTTGCACGCTAAGTTGGCGTCTGTGAACCATGTCATCTGATACAAATCTCGAAGTTAACTAGCTTCCCAACTTTCTTCTTTAACTATACATTCAGTGTCAAACAGTTTGGATCCTATTTAGACAGAGAACTACACGGCACCCTATTTGGATCCAAACTGGTTTCGTGTAACCACGAATTCGTCGCTTGAGCGCAAGACATTAAACTTCGATATAATGGGCAGAGACCGCACGTGATCATCAAAGCCGAACATTCGCTGGTATCAGTAGTGTGGATGGAAGGTACTAGTGAGCCAAACAGAATTATGATGGGAGTTATAAAACGTTTCAAAAGTAAAATGAGAATAACCGCCTGGTTGCAGGTTTTAAAGATATTGACTGCAGTGGTTGTTCTTGTCGTCCTTATTTCCGTATACGTGAAAGGGTTGAAACAAACTAAGCATGGCCAGACACACTTTAATCTTAAAAGGTCAAAAAAGAAAAGTGGAAATTCATTAATTAACAAGACTCGCATAAAGCAGCAGATACCATTCTCAGTCAGGGGTATGCATGAACAAGACTGGCGAGAGGCAGAAGACAGCGCAGCCTATAGACTGAATCAGGGGCGAAAGGTAGAAAATAATGCAACCAAGAGATTGACTCAGATGCGAAATAAAGCTACCAACAGACTGAATCAGAGAGGAGAGCCAGAAAACAACGCAACCAATAGACTGAATCAGAGGCGAGAGGTAGAAAATAATGCAACCAAGATACTGACTCGCGTAAAGCAGCAGATACCATTCTCACTCAGGGGTATGCATGAACAAGAGAGCCAAGAAACAGACGACAACGCAGCCTATAGACTGAATCAGAGGCGAGAGGTAGAAAATAATGCAACCAAGATACTGACTCGCGTAAAGCAGCAGATACCATTCTCACTCAGGGGTATGCATGAACAAGAGAGCCAAGAAACAGACGACAACGCAGCCTATAGACTGAATCAGAGGCGAGAGGTAGAAAATAATGCAACCAAGAGACTGACTCGCGTAAAGCAGCAGATACCATTCTCACTCAGGGGTATGCATGAACAAGAAAGCAAAGAAACAGAAGACAACGCAGCCTATAGACTGAATCAGGGGCGAGAGGTAGAAAATAATGCAACCAAGAGACTGAATCAGATGCGAAATAATGCTGCCAACAGACTGAATCAGAGAGGCGAGGCAGATAGATTAAACCAGAGACGAGAGACAGACACCAACGCGATCAAAGGAATAAACCAGGAGCGAGAGGCAGAAAACAACGCAACCAATAGAATGAACCGGAGGCGAGAGGCAGAAAACAACGCAACTAACAGATTGATCCTGCAACGGAGTCCAAGTACCGGGCTAAATGTAATAATCGTAGAAGAGCACCACGAAGGTATTATATCTACCGGTCGTCTGTCTATCGCCTTTGTCTGCTTGTTTGTCTATCTCCTTTGTCGTTCTGTTCGTCCGCCTGTATGTATGGTTATTTCTGCCTATCTGTCTGTTTAGCCTTTCTCTTCGCCCGACTGTCAATATGTCCGCCTGTCCGTCTGTATGTCTCTCTGTCCGTCCGTCCGTAGTATAAATATGTGTTTCTACGGATTAAAGCAGGACAAAAGTAATGCAGAAAACTCCTCTTGTAGTTTCCTGTATTACCTTTGCCCTGTATTATTAACCCTTTCCTTCATATAAACGTGTTTTCACGCACATGCAAACAGAGTAGACCCAGACCATACGGTTCCTATAGGAGCCGTCTGACCAGTGTCTGCTCTGTTTGCTAATGGAATTTCATTACTTTCTAAAGTGGCTACAATGTTCCACCTTCCAAATTCATTTTAACTATTTGATAAATGAATATTCAGTAGGTATTGAAATTTGGAATGAGCACAGAACAGGGAAAGGGTTAAGCAACCACCTGTTTTAAAGACTACTATATTCAGCCAGTCACTTAAACAGGATTCACTGTACTATGTAATATCTAAACCATTATACATGTACCTCATCTGTAAAGTCATGATAACATTTTATAAACATCTCGGATCAAGTGGGTCTTAGAGAATCCAAACCATGGTTTACTTTTCGCTCGTGTTCTGCATAGATACTGGTGGAGAATGTATTAGGAAAAGCGAATAATTTGTGCTTTACAGAATCCAAAGTTTTAGCGTTTTAACTTTTAAAGGTTTATTTGAATTGATATATAGATGAACATGTACTTCTAAAACTAGAGGAATCCTCTCATTAGTGTATGTACTGTTTGTCACGTGGCATCTTAATGCAGGGTGAAAACCACGCAGAAAGCTCCCAAAAGAGCTTTCTGTATAACTTAAATCCTGCATTAAGCAGCCACCTGCCTTAACAGTACGCTTTTCTTTAGAAAATCCCTAAATATTCACTATAAGCTTGACCTGTCTGATGCTTGGAATAGTCCATTTGAAAATTCAGCGTTGTAAGGGTTATGAAAACTGCAACAAACGACAAAAGTTTGCAGCAAAAGAGTTAATCTCTTTCTTTCCTTAATATTAAAATACACTAAATCCAGATCCCGGCGTCTGATCGAGATCCAGTTGTTGGTCAGTCGACTTATACGATTAGTGAATCAAAAATGTTGTTTTCATGTTCGTCCAAACTAGGTACACAGTCATCTTAATTTACAGTTGCATGTACAATGCATTTAGAATCTCTTCACAAAATCTAATTATCCTCTATCGATTTAATTACTTCGATCATTCCAATACATGACCTGTTCAAATACCAGCCTGCTATAATTCTAGAATTTGATTGAATGCCGTGATATTATCCCATTTTAATACCCATTTGAATTCTGAGTAATGAAAGTGAAATGGCCCATCACTGTTTAATAGTAAAGTCCAGCCGGTATAAAAGGGTTAATCCTTAACCATTTACTCCATTGATATTCAAGTAAGAAATAATGACAGCATTAACATAAACTAGATTAGCCGTTATAATAGAACATGGGCACGGGAATGTTTGGCCATGGCAGAAACTGTAGAATCATGTCTACGTGTACATTATTTCATAAGCAAACAGAGCAGACCCTGATCAGACGGCTCCCACAGGAGCTGTCTGATCTGGGTCTACTCTGTTTGCAAAAGCGAAGGAATGCGTATTTATGGAGTAAAGGGTTAACCCACTGTAAAATGTGTCTTCTCAAATTTGGATCTGGTGCAATGTTAGCTAGATCTACATGAACTTCCGATTCGGTAAGGCTTATGAGAAACTATTGATCGGGTGTCAAACAGCTTGGATCCAGATGAGACAAAGGGTTACACGTCGTTTTATCTGGATCCAAGTTGTTTGCAATTGCGAGTCAAATCGTGAAAAATGGAAGGAATGTTCAGATGTACTACTTGATTGAAATTGCAAACAGTGCAGACCCCAATCAGAGAACTCAGCCAGGACAGCTGGTGGGAGATCTTCTCTGTTTGTAATTTCTTATCGATCGTTTCCCATATTAAGCGTTTAGATGTATCAAGGTAGTCTACACCTGATATTACATACGATATGCATTTAATACTCGTAAATGACATCCGTGTGTCGTTATTTTCAAGCAGATACAGTAACACCTCTCTAGAGAGACCACTTGATAAGTGTACATTGATAACTATAAGAATAGGTGGTTGCTTTATGCAGAGCAAAAGTTATGCAGAAAGCTCCTAAAGGAGCTTTCTGCATAACTTATGTCCTGCATTAAGCTACAACCTGTCTGAAAATTCCAGAATGAGACATCTGCTGAGTTGAGTGGTGGTTATAGAGAGTTCTTACTGTATATGTTATTTCCATATTCTGCTTTGAAGTGAAGTCAACAGTAAAGTTTTATCGACACTATTAAGGGATTATAGGATATGGTGGCATATTTCTGCCACCACTTAACTACTTAAGTTTCGCGGAAATTTTCGCGTTTATGTCACACAAAAAGGTCTAGAAATGTATCTATTCAGATGACGCCATTGGGATTTATGAAACCAGTTTAGATCCAGTTCAGTTGCAGCATTCGGGATTGAAATGTTGTTATAATATAGGGTAGTAACATGGTAATGCGAAGTGTTGCTTTGGCCAACATATTGATATGTTGATTTTAACCTGTTACTTGATGTCTTTACAAACAGAGCAGACCCGGGTCATCTGAGTCATGTAGGAACTGTCTGATCAGAGTCTGCTCTAATTGCTCGTGGAAAACATAGGTATGGTTCTAGTTTCTTTTGTCATGGTCAAACATTTCCTTGTTTATAATGCTATTTTAAAACCTCAACTAATTAAGATTTCTAGTCATTATTTCTTACATGAATATTCACCAGACAAATAGATATTTCTCATCAAGGCCATATACGTTCATATCATATTATAAGTATGGCTGTCTGGTATGTGTACAATTCCAAATACACATGCAGTATATCCCATCTAACCGCACGTTCAAATTAATACCAGTGCCGGTCTGTAAGACAGATGGCTGCTTAATGCAGGGTGAAAACCACGCAGAAAGCTCCCAAAGGAGTTTTCTGCGTGACTTATATCCTCCATTGAGCAGTCGCCTACATTAAAAGTTCTCAATTATTTTTCCCCCTGAAATTCCGGTTGAGCGTTTTTTTTACTGTATCTAGATTAGGACTCTATTTCGATTAATATTAATTCATAATGTATATTGGTTGAGATACGTGCAGCTAATGGGTAAAAATGCTTCCAATATTTTAACACTGATCGTCACTTTCATCACATCGTTTTAAAAAACAAACAAACAAATTGAATAGCCTTTGTCTGAAAATAAAAGGAAATGAAACATATAGATGTGTGGATAAAGATATGATGATATAATTGGTTTCCCATTTGAATATCTCTATCAAATGTTTACTCTCTCGACAATATCAAAGGAAACGTTTTAGTAGTGTAATACAGTAAAGCCTCTCTATAACGACCACTAATTACATCAAGTATTTTGTGTTAAAGACAGGTGGCAGTTTAAAGCAAGGTGAAAGTAAAACAGAACGATCCTATAGGAGCGTTCTGTTTTACTCTCACCTTGCTTTAAGCCACCACCTGTCCTAAGTATCAACTAATTAACACAATTTAGTGGCCGTTATAGAGAGGGTTTACTGTATGAAACATTTGATCTTGTCGTACGTAGTCATCTACAGTAAAATCTACCATTTTAGTAAAGAAGAATTGAGAACGTTTTATGCATATCGGTGCTTACTGCAGGCCGAAAGTCACACAGAAAGCCTTCAGAAGGAGCTTGCTTCACGAGTTTCACTCTACATTAACCCTTTCCTCCATGAATATTTATGTCAGAAATAATGACGTCATCAATATTAATTAGGTGGGTCAGAAAATCTCCGGAAACCAATCAGAACACCGCCGAGTGGTAATATATGATACGGAACTAAACGCATACGAACATTATGCTGTCTAAAACGATGGCGAATAACATCGACGACACCAATGCTTTGACATCAAACTTTCAAACCATACGTACCGTGTTTCCTTAAACAAACTACATTTTTATTCAACTTGTACAGATTTCTACAACGCGTCATTTATAGACATGTATACCTTAAACAATTTCACATTTCTGGATAGTTCAATATCGGCAAAGAGGACATTTACTTTGCAAATTAAATGGACAATTTCAAACGAAAACAATTGATGACATTTGCTATATGTTAACAATGTTTAACCCATTCCCTCATATGCTATTTTTAGATCCAACCGCTTTGAATAAATCTACCGAAAAGGAGCATTAATTAGAGAAATGGAAACTTTTAGAATTTTGTAGTTTGAAACCATTGTGATAAATATAGGAGCAAAATTAATGCTCTATTTATCACAATGGTTTCACAAAGTGACTTTTACAGAGTCGCCAAAAGTCGTCGATATGAGGGAATGGGTTAATATTGTAGGCGAATGGCTCAATGACTAGTGGAGTAAATGTACAGTCGGCTGAGCGGTCATTCGGACTGTACGAGTCATTCGATTTCTGTTCTGAACAATATATCAATTAACAGCTTAATGCGGGCCTAAATAGGAGCGTTCGGCATTACTTTCGACTTGCATTAAGCTGTCACATGTGTTACTAGATATGCGTAGTGATACATTTTAGAACAATTCTGTATCGTAGATTTTGGAAGAACCAAACTTTTATTTCGAGTTATCCGAATTCGAGATATCGAGGTTCAACTTATATAGTTTCGGATTTAAAATTTCAACGCTTAAATTTAAAATAGACTATTCCAAAGTCCAAACAGATCAAGCTTACCGTGAATATAAAATGTAACATTACTAGCAGTGCAGGTCCTTATGAAAGAGCTCCTCTAGGAACTATCCCATCTGGGTCTATACTGTTTACAAATGCAATTAATGACTCGTTTCCCGAACTGGAAGGGTTAAATGCTAAATTTAGGATGATTCACATATACACAGCAGGCTAAAGGTGAAAGAAAGTGGGGAAATGCATTTTGATAGGTGAAGCAAACAACCCTTGTGCTTATTGCAATGCAGCTTTATTCAGAGAAACGATCAAATAGGTCGTGTAAAAACAAATGGCATAATGAATACAGTAAAACCTCTCTATTACGGCCACTAAATTGTGTTGATTGGCTGATATTTAGGGCATGTGGTTGCTTAAAGCAAGATGAAAGTAAAACAGAACGCTCCTATAGGAGCGTTCTGTTTTACTTTCACCTTGCTTTAAGCACCGTCTGCCTTTAACACAAAACACTTGATGTAATTTAGTGGCCGTTATAGAGGTTTTACTTTATCAATTGGTTAATGTTTTCTTATGGCATTTGAACATTTGAATGCTGGCCATGGGAGAAACTGTAGAATAATATGATATTATGTACATTGCTTTCCATAAGCAAACAGAACAGGCCCTGATCTGACGGCTTCTACGGGAGTCGTCTATAGTGTGGGTCTACTCTATTTGCAAAGGCGTTAAAAGGCGTTTCGTTTCTTTAAGGGGAATGGTTAACTACAATGTACAACAGAGTGTAATATGTTTTGATCGGAATGACATTATCAGCTTTGGGAAAACCTGTTCCGGTACTTCGAAGTGCACGCCAGGAAGCTAGCATATTTTTGCAGCGCTAGTGTCACTAATCATATTAAATTTAAAGGCTACCCACTGCACTGAAATCCTAATACAATATGCGATTTATCATCGACACAGCAAGCTTCAGTCATCCTATGTATAATAGAACAACTCCTAATCACATTAACTTTTATCCCGCTATCTGCGATATGACTCGCATTTGCAAATAGCTTGCATCCAGATAATACACCGAGGAACTCGGCGTCACACGAGGATCCAAACTGTTTGACACTCGGTCAATAGTTTCTCAAAAGCTTCATCGAATCAGAAGTAGTCAAGATATCACTAGATCCGAATTTGAGCAGACATTATTTTTTTCACTGCCGGCCAAGGCTTAACCACCACCCTGCTGAGCAAAAAGTCATAAAATAAGTATTCTCTAACCCTTTCAACGCTACATTGCCAAATTAACTATTCAAAAATTCAAAGAGGTCAATCTTACTGTGACTATTTACTAGTATTTAGGGATTTCATAAAGAAAAGTGTAACATGACAAACTGTGCAGACCCCGATGAAAGGGTTTCTCTAGGAACTCTCTCATCTGGGTTTACATCGTTTGCAAAGGACATTAGTGACTTGTTTTCCGCACTGAAATGTTTATGTTTCATTTTAACCCTTTGTAACAATATATTCTCATTTTAACGTATTTGCAAACAGAGTAAACCCAGACCAGAAGCTCCCGTAGTACCTGAACTGTCTGATCAAGGTCTGCTCTGTTTGCTTATCAAATTATACACGACTGATTATACACTTTCTGCCAGCGTCAACAAAATTTCCTGTGTTCACGTGCCATTTTGAAACTTTATCTGATTAATATTCATAATGTCATTATTTTGCATATGAATGTTCATCAAATAAAGGGTTAAATAAACACTTCGTGTGTCAAATAGTTCTGGCCATAATGGTGCGCAGATTTACCCAGAGTCTCACCTGGATCTATACTGTTAGTTCAGTCCCAAATACTCTTATATCATCCTTATTGTTAAATATGCTTTGATATTATAAAAAAAAAAAGATACGTTGGACAGTAACCTGCTATAAAATATGTCGTTTATGACGCTTTCACACCTCTTTTGATACAGTAAAACCCTCTAGTGCGACCAGCGAAAAGGGGCATAATTCACAGTAACAAAGGCAGGTGGTAGCTTAATGCAGGGCGAAAGTTATGCAGAAATCTCCTGTGGATATGTAGATATTTCTGCATAACTTTCGTCCTGCATTAAGCAACCACCTGCTTATGAAGACAGCCATGTGTGTTCAATAAGTGCGACATTAGAGGGATTTTACTGTGTGTTTTGATATTATAAAAAATATACTTTGGACAGTAACCTGCTATAAGATATAGATTTGAGCCTTAACTCTGTAAATATTAATGCAAGAAATAATGAGAACTGGTTTTTAATGATAACTGAATAACTTTCTTTATAGTGTACTATGAACACACCATTTTAGACATGACAGAAACTAAAGAATCCGATCTAAATTATCCCAAGAGCAGACCCTGATAAGATGTCCCTTACATGTGCCGTCTGATCGTGATCTACCCTGTATGCAAAGACGTGAACATTCGCATTTATTGATTATAGGGTCATGTTTGGACCTGTTTCTGTTGCAGTTTTCATCACGCTCAAAACCTCAAGCACAACGTTAAGAGTTGACAATCTCTAGGGACAGGGTTCTCATTGCATGGCAGTGTAGACATGGATCAGATAACTTATCTATGCTCTTAGAGTCTTATATCTGACCAAGGCTTACACCGTATTGAAAGATAGATATTAAACTACTACATATTCTAATTACCCAGAGTATTCGGATGTTTTTAATGGGTTTGTAAAGCTGAATAAGTCAATTTGGCACCGTTTTGATAACTTCAAATAAGATTAACATCATAGCTCCTTAAGGGACAGTTTGATCTGGATCCGCACTTTTTGACTAAGTTTGACTGTTTACCGAATGCTTAGTGTAATTACAGTGAACCTCATTATAACGGAGGTGTTTGTTTCCAGACATTTTGCCGGTATAACGAGGTCAGATATGAAAGTAACCATATGGCCAGTTTTAAACTAGTAACAACAGGTGAACACTTATTGCAGAACACAAGAAGTGCAAAAAGCTCCCTTTGGGAGCTTTTTGCACTTCTTGTGTTCTGCATTGAGCGATCACATGTCTTATTGGTATTGCACCTATTTATTTAGTGGCTGTTTCAAAGACTTAACGGTAATTTTGTTTCAATGCATGCTGCCTGTATAACGAGGGTGCCATTGTTACTAATGCCGGTATAACGAGGGTGCCATTGTTACTAATGCCGGTATAACGAGGGTGCCATTGTTACTAATGCCGGTATAACGAGGTGCCATTGTTACTAATGCCGGTATAATGAGGGTTCACTGTACTAATCAGGGTATTCTGGTGAGTATTAAATAGCTCAGACCCTGACCAGACTGGACCGGAGTACACTGTTGTCAGTGCAATAATACATTTTACCCAGAGAGAGAGGCTCGTGTTTTTATTTGGTATGTGAGTAATAGTAGCAAATTATATCCGTATTCATTAATTTTTTAGTCCATGAATATTCATGTAAGAGATAATGACAATGAATATTATTTTTGATAATTGCACATGCACAAAGGAATATTTAGCCATGGCAGAAAATATAGAATTATCTGATGTACAGGAGCCGTCTGATCTGGGTGTACTCTGGTTGCAAAGGCGCATTTATGAAGTAAAGGGTTAAGCAATAATTGATGTGTAGGTTGTAACGTGCATCCTTTGGTAAACGCTGGCGATCACCCATCCGCTGTTTCTATTCACGACTATTCATGTAGAAATACTGTACATGTATATTACTTGGCTTTATACTTATCATGGCATATGAACAAGAAAAGTGTATATGGTAACACCTGTAAAATCAGATCAATCTAATTCAATAAGCAAATAGAGCAGACCTTGATCAGACGGCGCATACAGTAGCCGACTAATCTGGATGTACTATGTGTGTAAAGGCATTAAAATGCGTATGTCGCTAAAGAGATAGCTCTCTAGAAAGGATAATTTATATTACTGGTATACCTAACAGTATCGCTGTTACATTTGGCTGAACACACATTATTGTAAATATGGGAAAGTGACTTGCCTGTTTTCGTTCAACTAACTTTTATTAGCCCTCATATGTTCATAATACAGTTAAAAACTTCCGCTTTATTGTACATTCATGTACAATAGAACCTGTCCTAAGCGGCCATTCAGTTATTGAACATAGGAGTTTTAAAAAGCAGGTGGCTGCTTAATGCATTGCAAAATTAATTCAGAAAGCTCCTATATAGGAGCTTTCTGCATTACATTAGACCTGGATTAAGCTACCACCTGCCTTACAGACACACAATGATACCTCTGTTTGATGGCCGCATAAGACAGGTTCTACTCTACTTCTACAATTTTGTTTTCAGTGATGCGGAAAACACAATTTAGAGAAGGGGGGAAGCTTTCTTTGCTGACAAAATGTTTAAGGGTTTGACTTTTTTCATTGGTAGGGGAGCCAGTAAAGGAAGGTATTCAAACGCTGGCGTTGACAACGCCATACTTTCAGTTGCAATTTTCTGCACACTCCATGTTTTGACGAGTAGATCAGTCGGTCCCTGTAGGAGCTGTTTGATCAGGGCCTGTTCGGCTTGTTTACCAAATTGTCTTGATCTGATTCTTCACTTTTCTGTCAAGGCCAAATAAACCGTTGTTCATACATGCATTCCATAAAAATCGGCTAATGTAAACATGTTTTCACGCATTTGCAAATAGAGTAGACCAGACTAGAGGAGCCGTCTGATCAGGGTCTACTCTGTTTTCTAATACAATTTCATCAAGTGTCTTTACTTTCTAAAATGGCTACAATATTCCACCTTCCATATTTCATTTTAACTATTTCGTCTATGAATATTCAGTAGGTAATGAAATTCGTAATAAACATAGAACAGGGAAAGGGTTACTATTCATGTTACATGAATATTCCCCAGGTATAGGATTACAGTAAAACCTCTCTATAACGGCCACTGAATTACATAAAGAATTTTGTGTTAAAGGCAAGTGGTTGCTTAAAGCAATGTGAAAGTAAAACAGAACGCTCCTATAGGAGCGTTCTGTTTTACTTTCCCCTTGCTTTAAGCTGCCACCTGCCCTAAATACCAACTAATTAACACAATTTAGTGGCCGTTATAGAGAGCTTTTACTGTACTTCCATCGCTGTCAGTTTCGAGTCTGTGATCACATTAGCAATAGTTTGGACCCGGTCACTCTGCCTGCGCCAGGGACCTGCCTGTTTGCTTTTGTTGTTTTAAAAGGGAATAATTTCTTTATATATAAAAATGAAGTTTAACCCTTTCCTTCATACAAACGCTTTTTCCCGCCTTTGCAAACAGAGTAAACCCAGTTTGTTTAGGGAATTATAACAGATCTGACTCTACAGCTTCTACCAATTCCGAACCAAAAACTCCCGTGTACAATAAATATTAATGATGTCATTATTTCTTACATGAATGTTCAACATTGAAAAGGTTAAAGCAGTCGGAAAAAAGTGGCAGTGAAAGATTTAACACTTATATGGTATGAAAAATGGAACAGAGAAAAGGGTAATATTTTGGCCAACTGCACAATACCAATTTTAGTAATTAGATATTCCATATAAGACTTTATTATGACCTGTATACACTATTTCGATCTAGATCAAATGCCGCTTTACTCGGCATCAATCGGAAATCCTCGTCTATTTCCGACAAGGACTACCGATTGATGTGGCGTCCCATTGGCTTGAAAATTGTAAAACCATCCGATCGTTACCATAAAAAGAAATTCTGCTATGGAACGCCATTCTGCCATGATAATTGCTAAATACGAAATTCGAAATGCGTTTTGCCAATTGTGTAAATTGCTAGGGAATGTTCCAAATGAAAGATGTAAATGACAAAATTTAATGCGAAGTGCGAAATGCTTATTGCTAAATGCATGTTTGCAGTACTGGCACTGAACAGCGCGATTTTTAAAGTGATTGTACATTTGCTAAATGCATGTTTATTTACATTAAAGCTTATTGCTTATTGCACAACTAAATAAAAAATGTCGCTGTTCAATACTAGTAGTTCAAATATGCATTTAACAATAAGCATTTTGCATTTCGCATTTGTCATTTACATCTATCATTTGGAACATTCCGGTTCTTTCCCTAGCAATTTCCCCAATTGGCAAAAAGCATTTCGCATTTTTGCATTTAGCATTTCGCATTTAGCATTTAGCAAATAGCATGCCAGAATGGCGTTCCATATTCTGCCATGCCATTTGCTAAATGCAAAATGCTTTTTGCTAGTGGAAATTGCTAGGGAAAGAACCAATGTTCAAAATGAGAGATGTAAATGACAAATTGGAAATGCAAAATGCTTATTGCTAAAGGCATGTTTTCACTACTAGCATTGAACAGTGCCATTTTTAATTCAGTAGTCCAATAAGCAATAAGCTTTAATGTAAATAAACATGCATTTAGCAAATGTGTAGTCACTTTAAAATGGCGCTGTTCAATGCCAGTAGTGCAAACATGCATTTAGCAATAAGCATTTCGCATTTGTCATTTACATCCATCATTTGGAACATTCCCTAGCAATTTACACAATTGGCAAATAGCATTTCGCAGTTTGTATTTAGCAACTATCATGACAGAATGGCGTTCCACAGAAAACGAATATATCTTGATGTTTTTTATCCAAACGACACTAGTCTTATTTAGCGGGAAAAGTGTGATTTTTTTTCGATGCAGAATTTTCAATGCTCAGGTTGTCGGTTATTTCTAAAGAAGTGGTCCATTCAGTATGAAAGAGTTGCTATAGGAATCTGAATGAAACTCAGTGTAGACCCGGATGGGTGTCTACACTGTTTGCAAATACCAGTGCACTTGTTTCCCGCATTCAAAGGGCTGATAATACCATGTTAGCGAACCTTCTCAAGATGTTCAGGCAACGCCTTCAGGCAGTCTGATTTGCGCTACTTTATTTGACTTGAAAATTGATATTAACACGGAATATGAACATGCTACCGTCGGTAATCTTCTACGAATCAAACGCCCATTAATTTCGGAAATTCTCCCCCTCTTACTGTCCCCGGGCTGTGTAAATATGTCACTGTCTAAGAGTGCTGTGATTAACTCTTTCGCTGCCAATGGCGAATCTGAGATTAGCTATGCAAACAGTTTGGATCCAGATGAGACGCCGAGTAACTGAATGTTCTATGGTCATGTTTTGTTGACTTTATAAAGAAAAAGGAAGAACATTCAACTCTTAGAATTGAAGAAAACGGCATATTTTGCAGACAATAATTAACAGCGCAAGAGTTAACCTTTAGAGGGCTACAGTTGAGTCCATGAATAGAGTACCTTTGTAAAAAGTTTCGATCCAGATAAGACGCTGAGTAACTCTGCCTATCACTGAGATCCTTGAGATACGAAATGGAAGGACGCCACTTTCGAAATCCAAATAAGTAAGGTACTTGCTGTCAATGAAGTTGTGATGAGTGTGCCAAAGATACTCATTTTGCCAGTAAGCTATATCTGCTAGGATTCGATGGAACAGAAAAGGAAAATTACACAACCCGATATTTTTGTGGACAAGAGAAAATGGTTTCTCAGTAGTATTAACCCTTTGAACATGGGAACTGAGTGTATTGGCATTTGCTAACAGTGTAGACCCAGATCAGAGAGCTCCTCGAGAGGTCTACCCAATTTGTCACTCAAAATATTCTCGCAAATTATTCCCTTTCTTACTGAATGGACCACATCGGCAAACAATGATGGGTTATTTCACCTTTCCACAATACAGCATTCAAAAGGTGAATACAGGTTGAGGTTTGATGATATTCATTTATTCAATTTTGTAAAACGCTATTGATATAGTTTCTATCGCTGCCAATAGCGTATCCGTTGTAATTTATGGAAACACTTTTGATTGAGATAAGATATAACTCGATGTCTCGTCATAATCCAAACTGTTTGCTGTTGTGATTATGTGTTTTAACCCTTTTCATGCCCTATTTTTATTTATAATTACAATACTTACTGAATATTCATGGACAACCTAAAACCTCTCTATATAACGGCTATTAAATTTTGTTAATTAGTTGGTATTTAGGGCAGGTGGCTGCTTAAAGCAAGGTGAAAGTAAAACAGAACGCTCCTATAGGAGCGTTCTGTTTTACTTTCACCTTACTTTAAGCAGCCACCTGCCTTTAACACAAAACACTTAGTGTAATTTAGTGGTCGTTATAGAGAGGTTTTACTGTATATGTTAATGACAGCTAACTCGTTTCTCACATTCAAAGGGTGAATCCATCCCACCATAGTATATTTTTAGACCCCACCTCTCTGAATAAATCTGCTGAAAAGGAGCATTTACAAGAAAAAATGTAAAATATTAGAATTGTGTAATTTTGAAATCATAAACAGAGAGAATTTTCTCTTATGAATAAATCTGCTGAAAAGGAGCATTTACAAGAAAAAATGTAAAATATTAGAATTGTGTAATTTTGAAATCATAAACAGAGAGAATTTTCTCTTATGGGGTGACTTTTTCATGTT
This sequence comes from Azorinus chamasolen, assembly GCA_963576725.1. Lineage (NCBI taxonomy): Eukaryota > Metazoa > Mollusca > Bivalvia > Cardiida > Solecurtidae > Azorinus > Azorinus chamasolen. The sequence continues at coordinate 51,808,374 of OY755236.1, forward strand.
CGTCAAAAACCGTTAATATGAATGAATGAGTTAATGAAACTATGGTCCTTAGTGTCAAACAGATTATATTGTGATTAGTCATCGAGTAACTGAACATATGATAAACAGAGGTCCACATGAGATGCGTAAAGTAAAATATATTCAAGAATAACTCTTTTACTTCTCCGCCAAACTTTAGAATCGTCTCTTTACGTTACAGTATAGGGTTTGGTGAAGAAATGACGATTTTAGTATTTGGGCACGCACCTTTATTTGGGCTGCGAAAGCAGCCCAATACTATATAGGTTTTAAAAGTCCTCATGGGTTTCTGCGGGATTAGTTTTTATTGAAATGTGTGATAGAAAATTCCAACTAGTATTTGATTTTATTTCATTTATTTACTGCATTGTAATATATTTTCCCCGGCGGTCGCATATATTTTTGATGGAAATTCAAAATGGCCATACTTCAATTTACTGCAGACAACACTCCAGATTTACACACAACTGCATGTCATTTTCATGTCACTATGTGTTCCAACTACCGTGTGCACTCTTAGCAATTAACTCTTTCAATGCCTGAATTGCCGTCTGCTAGACATATTTTCGTCTGCTTCAAGTTTTAGAATGGACGTTTGTTCAATGTCTTTATAAAAAGATAAACAGCGTGTCAAAAGTTTGGATCCTGATGAGAGACCGAGTTACTCACATTCTCATCTGGATCAAAACTGTTTTGCATATGGTATTACAGACCGTTCATGGCACTGAAGGGGTTAATGTCTGCAAATATTGTCGTTTGCTTCATTTTTCCTTCCATATCTATTCAAAAATATATGTCAGAGTGAAAACCAGTTTTGACCCTAATGAGGTGCCAAGTTACTCGGTGTCTCATTTGGATCCAGACTGTTTGCAAAGATTGTTATACGAAATGCAAGAATATGAAATGTTATATGTAAATGCTAAGAACCAAAGCAAAAGCAGCTGGAACAAAACTCATACCTGTTAACACTTCGCTTGCTATTCACGTCAATATACCTACTTGTAAATAGTGAAGACCCAGATGAGACAGCTCCTGCAGGAGCTGTCTCATCAGGATCTGCACTATTTACAAGTTGATTGTGCAACCAGTGCACTCCACAGCAGTGATTGCACAGCCAAATACGTGTACACAGTGAAGATATATGTAATTATACTACAGGGCATGGGTAAAGAAGGATAAATGTATTTTAAAATTCAGCAAGAGAAGGGTTAAGAGGAATAGTTGCTTATATTTCAGAAGTCAGTTGATTGTCTTTGGTCAGAACTTTGTATGTCCTTGCAAAATCATAAATTAGTAAATAATAATACTCTTTAAACATGCTTTACGCAGACATTTTACGCTTGCGTAAAACCTCGCTTGTCTATAATTCTGTGATCAGGATCCAGGCCGTTACACTATCAGCCAGGTCGCAATTAACAGGGATGGAGTAACGCTTATCCTACCAAACACGAATTGATTTGTATTTTTCAAACAGCTTGGAACCAGACGAGTGACCGAGCAAATTGGCGTCTCATCTGGATCCAAGCGGTTTGATACTCTCTCAATAGTCTGTAAAACATGAACGAATTACAGTAAAACCTCTCTATAACGGCCACTAAATTGTGTTAATTTGTTGGTATTTAGGGCAGGCGGCTGCTTAAAGCAAGGTGAAAGTAAAACAGAACGCTCCTATAGGAGCGTTCTGTTTTACTTTAACCTTGCTTTAAGCAGCCATCTGCCTTTACCACAAACTACTGGATGTAATTTAGCGGCCGTTATAGAGAGGGTTGACTGTAGTAAAAATTTAATAGACCTGAGTTTTAGAAGATATTATTTTCAAATCAGACTTAGGGTAGAGGCTGATATTGAAATACACGTGGTTTGATTATCTGTGAAATGGTAACAAGCTGTGACTATTGTTCACAAGGGCCATTGTCAAATATTTGATGAGTGAAATTGACATTTGGAACAAATTGTCGTCTGCTGGGAATTAAACAATCAACCAACTACAATTATTCCCGATTAGAGGATCAAATTGTTCCTTTCTATACAAAAAAGTCCATTAACTGTATGAACTGGATCCAAACTGTTTGCAAAATCGACACATCAGTCTATATTCAGCATTGCAAAGGCTTTTATATAAAAATCATTTTGTTCGGAATAAATCGCCCAAGGGGTTGCCATGTTCACAATTGAGAGGCTGTGAAGTTTATCTCTTCTAATTACATTAACCCTTTCACCAGTAACTTTCGTCTGCAAAATATGTCGTCTGCTACAGTTCTAAAAAGTATATTGTCTATCATGTTTTTGTTTTAAAAGTATGTGTGTCTATCAGTTTGTATCTTTATGAGAACGCCGAGTTACTCTGCGTCTAATCTGAATCCAAACTATTTACAAAGGTCATCACAAACTGGCCCATAACGATAAAAGCGTTAGCTTATATAACATGATGCTTGAAACCACTGGTGGCGTTTGTAAACAGTTTGAATCAAACTTCCACTCCAAGCAAGTTTGCATTTGCAAACAGTGTAGACCCTAATTAATATCCAAAAAGGGCAGAGTGATAAAAAATATGTGGCGGTCTAAGGGTAAAAACAGTATGAGAACAGAACGCGTATTTACAAAAAGATGGAGCAGCGAAAACACGGAAATGTGTTCAGTTTACTGAAGGCTTAACACTTTCAACACTGATTTTTCAGAGTGGAATAGCCCATCTGTGTTTATATGTAAAGTCCACTATAAAGAATGAAATGCACAAACTTGCGAGAGCATTTGAATGACAAACAGTGCAGACCCTAATCAAAGGGCTCCTCTAGAAGCACCCTGATCTTGGTCTACACTGTTGTTAATGCCAATACACGCATGACCCACATTCAAAGGGTTTTCACCGAAAATATAATTATGACTGGTAACATTGGCATGTTTTATTTACACTGTCAACAACCTACCAAAATGAGCGTCAGCTTCATTTCTCTGCGAAGGCCTTTGTTCTATTTTAAAAAGAAATAAAAACAGTTTATCAAACAGTTTGTATCCACACACGGAAACAATGTTTTTTTACAGTAAAACTTTTCTAAACCGGAAAGTATTGGTATTAATGCCAGTCTGTAAAACAAGTGGCAGCAGCTTAATGCAGGGTTAACATCAATGCAGAAAGCTCCCTTAGGAGCTTTCTGCATGACGTTCACCCTGCATTAATCATCCACCTGCCTAAAAAGATCTAACTTCTTCTTTTATAAAATTCCGGTTAAGAGAGGGTTTACTTTACATCGATTTGTTGTTTATCATTGATTATTCCCTGGCTGCCCGTGGCGAATCAGTAAATACATTTGCAAACAGTTTGGACCATGATGATACGCCGAAATACTCGGCGTCTCATCACGATCCAAACTGTTTCATGCTGTTATCATGTTTTTGAAACGAACAATGATGGATAATTCGACAGTGAAAATCGCAGCAGACGGCAAATTGCTGCATCGAAAGAGTGACTGGATTCGCTCGTAATTCTAAGAGAATATGGTGACGACATCTGTGACCATAATAATATTGTAATAAGCAGATGGAAATAACCATTTATCCCGCTATTCTCGACCTGACTCGCATTGGATCCAAGCTGTTTGGCACGCGGTCAATCAGTTTCTCAAAACGTTTATTAGGTGGAACACAGTCAAACTTGCACCAGATCCAAATTTGAGCAATTTGTTTTTTCACAGGTGGGTAATGGTTAATAAAATACCGACAAGCTTTTGTTTCGTTAGTAGATATGGTACCAGAATGTGTCAATGACGGGTTGATTTAAAATTCAGATATAAGCAGACGACATATACATGTAGTACATGTAGTTGGATATACAAACTACGGTGTCACCCAGCATCTGAATGTAGGAAAAAATGTCACAAGTAAAAATGCCACAGGTAAAAATGCCATAAGGAAAAAAAACATACTAAAGATAAAAAAAAGTAATGCAAATCACAAGTAATGCAAAAACAGAGTAGACCCAGATCAGAAGGCTCCTATAAGCCTTTGGCTCAAATCTGACCAATCAAAACCTTGAGAACTCAAATCTGACCAATCAAAAGCTTGAGAACAAACCCAGACTCAACTAAAAAGCTTTATAAGCATGGACCATGATCAGATATTGCATTGTTCATTATACCATTATGTAAAAACATCATCTACTTAGTATTCATGATATAATATTATTTCTTGTATGAATATTCATCAGGTGTAGTATTATCTGTCTTAGTGTATGTTTGTATAGAAAGAGAATGATGTTTATAATGTATTACAGACGACAATTACATGGAGTACACAGGGTTAATGCCAACGGAAATCACATTATTATGCAACATGTCTTTATCCATTCTGTAGTGTTTATTTTCTAGGCATTTTGAGTGGGATGTAACATTTTTGTTTGCACAGTTCTCAAAGAGTCGTAACAATTGGTAATCGTTAGAGACAAGTTGATCTAAGCGTGTCCTCAGTTCTCAAACAAAAAGAGAAAGAAGTTATTGTCAAACACACAAACACACACAATAAGAGCAGATCTGTAGATAACACGTGTATTTGGCAAATACTTTTTGTAATATTTCTCCGCCATACCCGATCTTGCAGCTACTCATTAGAATGGAACCGGAGAGGCAATTCTAATGAATGGATGCAAGATAGGGTTTGGCTAAAGAATAAGAAAGTTTAGGCGCCTAACCAACAGCTTATCAACAGGTATGTGAGACTAGGGAACTGTTTGAATCGCGATAAGATGCCGTTTATTTGTCGTTTGAAACTTCTACTTGCAGCAGATTAAACTTTGGTTCGTGTTTTGTTGAATTTGTTATGTCAAGTTGACGAAGATAACGAATGGATGGCAAACTATTCAAGTGTCCATTGTGGGACTGGACAAATATGCATAATCATGAAAATATATCAGGTGAGCTGCGGGTAGCAAACATACAAACAGACAACGAAAAAGAGACAGTCGCGATAATATGGTTCATTAACCAGTTAACTCATAGATTATTTTTAGATCCAACTTCTTTGAATAAATCTACCGAAAAGGAGCATTAACTAGAAAAAAGGGAAAAAATAGAATTGTGTAGTTTGAAACCATTGTGATAAATAGAGCATTTGCTCCTATAGGAGCAAATGCTCTATTTATCACAATGGTTTCACAAAATGACTTTCTACATGACACTTGTCCTGCTTGGAGCAATTGCATATTTTCTTTTACATTTTTCTTTTCTATATTCATTCCAAATTTCAATACCAACTGAATATTTATTGACAAAATAGTTATAATGAAATGTGGAAGATGGAACATTGTAGCTATTTTAGAAACTATATAAACAGTCCTATCAAATTCTTTTAGCAAACAGAGCAGACTCCTCCTACAGGAGCCGTCTGATCTGAGTCTACTCTGTTTGCAAATGCGTGGAATAATGACGACAAGTCTAATGCTGTTCAAATGGCATGTAGACACCTCCCATGTGAGCTTTCTACATGACACTTGTAATGCATGGAGCAATTGCATGTTTCTAACCCATTACCTCATATACTATTTTTATCCATGGCATCCTCTTTGAATACATTTACCAAAAAGGAGCATTTAATAAGAAAGGGAGCATTTTAGAATTGTGTAGTTTTGAAACCAGTGTAATAAACAGAGCATTTGCTCCAATGGAGCAAAATGCTCTATTTTTCACCATGGTTTCAAAAAGTGAGTTTAACTGAGGCGTCAACTGGCGTAAATATAAGGGAATGGGTTAAGACATCCATGTTTATTAATTACGTGTTCGCTGTTGAGATATTACAGTATACAAGAGAAACCATCGAAAGCGATCACTTAACGAATAAACATTGGAATCTTTAAACACAGGTGGTAGTTTAATGCATGACGGAAATATGAGGACTTTTTCATATGAAAGCTTTCAGCATAACTTTCGTCCTGCATTAAGCTACCACCTGTCACTAGGAACACTGAATAGTCATCTTTTGGTTATCGCTTTAGAGAGTGTTAACTTATGTAGTATAGTGTCATTTGATATAAGACAAAGGACTTAGCTATTTTTATGAGTCAGATTCCTGTTGAGACGTTCAAAATTATTCCAAACAGTCAAAATAGTGAAACGGCTGGACACTGAAAATAATAAGAGACGCACACAGCAATATTATAAATCTCCAGAAACCAGTCTAATTGCGGTCTATGTGCCAGATGACAGGTCAATAAAGGACGAGGGCAGAGCAGACATCAGTAGACATGCTCTTCCTCAGCTACCGCCTATGATGTTAAGCTGATTGATCATATTACAGTAAAACCTCTCTATAACGGTCACTTAATTTTGTTAATTTGTTGGTATTTAGGACAGGTGGCTGTTTAAAGCAAGGTGAAGTAAAACAGAACGCTCCAATAGGAGCGTTGTTTTACTTTCACCTTGGTTTAAGCAGCCACCTGCCTTTAACATAAAATACTTGATGTAATTTTATTGGACGATATAAAGACTGAGGTTCTATTGTAGTTGATATGCACAATTATATTACATATTCATTACACCATATTAACGAAAAAGAACGCGAAACAACCAAAGGGAGAACACGAGAAGTGTAAAGGAAAGACAACATGGAGAACGTGAAAAAGATTAACAGACACACAAAATACGTATTTTTTTAAACGAAAATGCAAAAAGGGGTACATGAAGAATAAAACCAAAAGACAAACAGAAACAAACGCGAAATGTAAAACGAAAAGACGAACAGGAAAACGCAAAAACAATGAAACGAAATGACAATTAAAGAACACGAAATGGAAATAAAAAAGACACAAAGGGAAACGCGAAGAAAACAAACGAAAGCAAAAACCAGATAGTGCGAAAATAAAACGAAAAAGACAAACAAGAAACTAAATTAACCCTTCGCTTGCTATTCACGTCAATATACCTACCTGTAAATAGTGGAGACCCAGATGAGACAGCTCCTGTAGGAGCTGTCTCATCAGGGTCTGCACTATTTACAAGTTGACTGTGCAACCAGTGCACTCCACAGCAGTGATTGCACAGCGAAATACTTGTAAACAGTGAATATATATGTAAATATACAACAGGACATGGGTAAAGAAGGAGAAATGTATTTTAAAATTCAGCAACCGAATGGTTAAAATGTTTTATTACTAGTTATTAACACATATTTATATTCCTTTATTTCAGTGATCCCATATTGGTTTGGCGCTGCAGATAAAGGTCTTATCCCAAAACAAGGCAACAAACTGGTAAGGCCATATATTTAGACTACCCACTAACACTTTAAATGTGAGAAGCAAATACACTGGCATTTGCAAATATTGTAGACCCAGACCAGAGTCTGTACATGTACTCATTATTAATTCTCTCGCAAGTTATACACTTTCATATCGAGTATTTGTTTAACTCATTCTCTCCTATTGACGCCTTTTTACGCCTCTGTAAATCTCATTTATTGAAATAATTGCGATAAATAGAGCATTTGCTCCATAGGAGCAAATGCTCGATTTATCATAATGGTTTAAAAACTACACAATTCTAAAATTCTCATTTCCTATTGTTAATGCTCCTTTTCGGTAGATTAATTCAAAGAGGTTGGGTCTAAAACTAGTCTAGGAGGGAATGAGTTAAACACTGATGGACCATGACATTTTGAATATTTCAGCATTCAAATGGTTAATAGCCAAATTCGGTTTTGTAGCTAGATGCAAAACACATGAAAATCAAAATCTGACGTATTTCTAACACGAATGGCCCATGTTTGCATTAAATGTAAAATGCACAGTGATAAACGTTCACTTTGGGTTTTTTTGCAAACCGGGTAGGTTTACACCCGTATGTAAATAGTCAAAATGTGACACATGTCTAGGACCAGCAACCATTGCTAGGTTGGACAACGAAATATTGCTTATCAGTATCAAACAGTCTAAACTTTAGCTTTCTATCCACACATCAACCCATATGTCACACATAATGAATTCTTGTATAAGAAACATCACTATTTGACTCTTAACAATCACTCTTTGACTCTTAACAATCACTCTTCGACTCTTAATGAGTTAGATTTTATAATGGCACTATGTACAAGGGATTTTTATATGTCAGAAACTGTAGAATCAGATCTTTATTACGCGAGGAAATAGAGCAGAGTCTGGCTAGACGTCTTCTACAGGGGCCTCTTATTGAATTGTTGAATAGTACAAAGAAAACCGTTTTAAATAAATTAGCTACGCACTGCATAAAAAGTTTTAAATGCAGAGATGATGAATTAATCTCTTAGTCGCATTCGTTATGCAAAACATTATGTAATGTTTTGAATAATAATGCATGTTCATGTACATGTCTGAACAATGTATATTTTGTATATACACGCATTTATACCTAATGTACTCATATCATGCATTTAGCCATACAAGGATAAGTACAAAACAATGTCTATGAAAAACTTGATTAATAACACTCTCACAAAATAGATCTTGGCTAAAACAAGATAAACATCTACACAACACCAATCTGATATTGAACGTCACAATGTAACTCATGTATTATCTGTATTTGTATTTTTGTATTTATGGTGATGAGCTGTAATGCTTAAACCAAATAAATATTCTGTTCTGTTCTGTTCTTATCTTATCTCGGGCTCCATTCTGTTTACAAAGGCATGCATAGACGTCTCTATATATCAGGTACATGGCACCGGGTTTATATGTATTCGCTATTAACTGGTCTCATAGATAGTGTTATATTTGGCATTTACAAAGTCATAATGATGACATACAAAGTGGCATATACTGTATATTTCATACATGAAGTATCACATATATAGTTTCATATATAGTGCCATACTAAGTGTCATGTACCGTATATTTCATACATGAAGTATCACACATACAGTTTCATATATAGTGCCATACTAAGTGTCACGTACAGTACATTTTATGTATGAAGTATCACAGATAGTTTCATATATAGTGCCATACTAAGTGGCACATAGGTATTTTATACAGGAAGTATCACATATAGTTAGCCATACTAAGTCATACATATAGTTTCATATACAGTTTTTCATAGTAAGTTATACATGTATACTTTCATAATGTTTTCTTATACTCTGCCTTATCAATGGTTGAGTGAAACACTAGCAGCTACATTATTTCACCTTCATACGTTTTCAAAATAATTTATTTTCTAAAATTTCCAATGTTGTTTCCTCCCACAATTTTATAGAAAAGAACACTATCAAAAGATCAAACAGTTTGGATCCTGATGAGACGCCGAGTTACTCGTTGTGAGTTTGCCCCACGGATCGTAGTTACCACATGTTTTTACTCAATCTGGATTATATAGTGCCTTATGCATATGTAGTTTTATATATTTATTTACATGTAGTGTTTTACGGTCTGCACCTGCGGTCTTCAGCCCCCCCCCCCCCCCTCCCCACGACAACTCATTTAGTTACTGGCTAATGATGATGATGACCCCACGACTGCATACTTAGTTATTGGCTAATGATGATGATGACCCCATGACTACATTCTTAGTTACTGGCTAATGATGATGATGACCCCACGACTACATACTTAGTTACTGGCTAATGATGATGATGACCCCACGACTACATACTTAGTTACAGGCTAATGATGATGATGATGATAATCAGTATGTACATGTATGTCTTTGCTGTGTCTAATCATTAACTCGTTGTTAATAGTGATGTCAGGGACAACTTATAGCTGTTGACTACTATAAAACTGCCATCCAAATGACATCTGGGTTCGAACTTAGTTTATGTCCCATATGAAGTAACCTTTGAACTTGCAATATCTATTTAACTCTTTCCCTCGCCAATTATTTTACATGAATTCATGACTTCGTAAAAAATCATAATCTGGATCTTTATAATGACCAATGGACAAGAGAATGATTACTAGTAATCAGCAGAAACTGTAGAATCAGACCAATATCATTCCGTAAGCAAACAGTGTTGATCCTGATCAGACGTCTCCTACACGAGCCGCCTGATCTGGGTCTATTCTATTTGCAAAGGCGTGAAAAGGGTTGTCTGCCAAGTAAATGCTGAATGTGCTAGATGTACAGTAAACCTATTTGAAGATTACCAAAAAGAGGTCAAATTCTGGGTCCTAAATGCAGGTGCTACCTTAACCCATTTGCTCCCAGTGTATTCTTCCATGTTTATATATTGGATTGATCTATTTTTTTTATCTAAGGGGTGCCTGGTCTAAATTTTTAATTTCGTTTTGTTTTATATTGAAATTCCTATCAGCAAACAGTGTAGACTCTGATCAGACGCCGCATTATGCGGCGTCTGACCAGAGTCTACACTGTTTGCCTACGTCCCATATATGGGATCGTGGGAGCAAATAGGTTAATGTTGGACGGCATTTACGCTGAAAGCTCCTATACGAACGTTATACATTACTTTAGGCATGTGATTTTAAAGCCACCTATGCTCATTAAGCGTAAATTAAGCAGTCGCTTTAGAGACTCAACCAATTTCAACTGAATTTATATGAGTTCACTCTACAATGTATGACTGCCATGTACATTAATATACTGCAGGTGCAGTAGATCGGTGCTAAACGACCATTAAAAACGTCTAGTTCTGGATTGTAATGGCATGTGATAGCTTACACAGGTCGAACGAAGTGCAGAAACACATGCTCTATAGTACTAGTGTAGTGGAAACCCAGGACAGCCGCCTTGTAGGAAGGGTCGATACTGTATGATAACAGTTTCAATTTGAGTTTGTTATACGCCATGCCAATCAATGTAGACCCTGGTCAGTCCTAGTACAACGGCTTTAACGTTGCGACTGAGCTGGGTCTACGCTGTTTGCAATGGAATGAAAGTAAATTACCACTTGTACCCTAATTACCCATTTTACAGACAAAGTGCAAACGGTGCAAACCCAGATTATACTGTTCCTGAAGGAGCAGTTTGATCAGGGTTTACACTACATGTATTTGCTACTTTTATATACAAAATCAAACTTTGTCAAAATGACTTACTCGTGGAGAAGGGAGATTGTGTGTCCGAATTCTTAGATCAATTGGGATAGTTGCACAAATTGTGGTTGCCAATTACTATAACACGTTCATGGGTTTGCTGGCTAATTGGCTTGTTATCATGTCCGCCTCCAATGATGTTTCGCGGTTAGTTATTTTTCTGTTTTCGACTTAATTTATCTCTCTCCCTCTAATATCCAATCCTTATCTTTGCGCAAATATGAAGTCAACTTAAATTCCTATCTGCTACTGTTTAACCCATTACCTCATAGGCTTTTTTAAGATCTAATCACTTTGAATAAGTTTGAAACCAGTGATAAATAGAGCATTTGCTCCTATAGGAGCAAATGCTCTATTTATCACAATGGTTTCACCAAGTGAATTTTACAGAGTCGTCAAAAGTCGTCAATATGAGGGAAAGAGTTAAACGTTATTTCGACTTGTTTACATTTTAATGTTTTTTTGAATTATCGACAGTGTTACAAACACTTAGATCCCTGATGAGACGTCTCGCCTGGATTCAAGCTGTTTGCAAAAACCAACCAAGCCACGTTTAGCATACATACGGTTAACGCTCTCGCCGCCATGGGCGAATCTATTATAACCTTTGCAAACAGTTTGGATCCAGAGGAGACGCCGAGTAACTCGGCGTCTCCTCAGGATCCAAACTGTTTGACATCGATTATATTGTTTTAAAGAAGTTAAATAGAACGCCACTTTGAAATCTGAGGCAGTTGATTGTCATGACAGATGCAATTTATTTGGCACCGAAAGGACTAACTTACATTCAATGGCATGGCGTAATTCGTCGCTAGAACAAAATTAACCCTTTAAATGCGAGAAACGAGTGCATTGGCATTCGCAAACAGTGTAAATCCAGATCAGAGAACTCCCAGAGGAGCCCTATCATCAGGGACAGTGCTGTTTGTCAGTTTGTCATTCAAAGACCCGTAGAGATTGAAGTCTGTCATACTGAATGGACCCTGTAGGTAAACACTGACGGACCATTCCACTTGAAATATTCAGCATTCAAAGGTTTAATGCTACAATTATGTAAATATTCTCTTTCATTTTATAGAATTAAAGAGAACTGAATTCACCAAGAGCTATTAAGGGCATTGGATATATCATGAAGAATGAATTTACATACATTCGGTGAGGCCTTGGTCCTGAGGCTATAAAACATAACTCATATGTCCTTTTCTTGTGGCTCCTGTAGGAGCCGTCTGGTAAGGTTCTGTTCTATTTGCTTATGGACTAAAATATGCCCGATTCTACAGTTTGTGACGTGTCAAAACATTACTGTACATGTATTCGTATTCCATTATAAAGATTCATATATTTGATATTGGCGATGTAATCAAATTTACAACAACGACAATAATTGCTTTAACTACTATACTACATCTGACACCACTTTATCTATCATTACAACAACAAATAACAATAGTTACCATATCATCTACCATTACACCAATAATAAAATAACTGCTACAAATACTATACTATATATACCACCACTACTACAGCCACAACTTCTATTACTATTGACATTGCTTCTAAATTCTGAAAATAGGAGACCCTTCGAAAGAAAACTCAACAATGCGGAAAGAGAAAACTGCAGTCTCGGTTTTATTGAGACTTTTATATTCAGCGTTATCTGTGTTATTTCTCTGATATCTTGTTTATTTGTTGATTGATGTCTGTGTCAGTTTGATGATACATTGCTTAACTCTTCGAACCCTTACAGTGTGGGACACTAATGTCCTTTGCAAACAGTGTATACCCAGATGAGAGGGCTCCTAGAGGAGCCCTCTCATCAGGGTATGCACTGTTTGTCATGTTACACTTTACTTCGGAAAAAATTCTAAATATTCACCATAACCTTGACCTGTTTTTTTTAATAGTCCATTTGAAAATTCAGCGTAGTAAGAGTTAACACTAATTGACTGATTCATTATAACTTTAGTAAACAGCTTCAATCCACATGAGCCATAGAGTAACTCTCGGGGTCTCATCAGTTTCAAAACTGTTTCATATTATGACATTGTTCCGTTAGCCTTTTTTGTTTCAAACCAAAGAAAGCGAGGGAATGAAAAATGTTCTTGAAGCAATGTTACATTGCGTTGAAATGATTAACTCATTCAGCCCTTTGAATCTTTCATGTACAAACTTTTATGACCATTTCTATTTAATTTCTAAAAAGTTTATTTTTCAATGTGCTTTACTGCAGCACATTTATAGTGTCAAACAGTGTGGATCCTGATGAGACGCCGAGTTACTCGGCGTCTCATATGGGTCCAACCTTTTTGCAAATGCAATCACAAAGTTGTTACTAGGAATGAATGGGTTAACAGAGTAATTGAGTTGTTCCTACAATGTCATCTTTATATTCCATGTCACAAGATTCACTTTGACGGACACAACGATATGGCCCAACCGTTCTACATTCCCGGCTATCCATCCTTCAAGAGACCTTCCACACCCAATGAAGTTCGCCATCTCATGCAAGGCAACGATGTATTTATACAGGTAGCAGTTAAGTTATAACCCTTCACCTGATAGTGATGATATCGTTAGACGTATTTTGCAAATAGAGTAGACCCAGATCAGACTGCATTGGAGCCGTTTTTATCACGGTTTGATCGTTTTTCAATAAGATACAGTAAACCCTCCTAAACCGCACGTTAAAGTTAGTATAAATATCGGTCTTAGAGACAGGTGACAGCTTAATGCAAGGTAAAAGTAATGCAGAAAGCCCCTCTGGGAGCTTTCTGCACGACCTTCACCCTGCATTAAGCAGCCACCTGCCCAAGAGTATCCAAATTCTTCTCTACTAGAATTCCGGTTTAGAGGGATTTTACTGTATATTAGGTCTATGCTATACAATTTGACAGCAATGTATTCATTCATGGTATGTTTTATATTAATATAAGAAAATAGAAAATGGAAAATAATCGATCATGAATATTCTTTTTCATATACAATGGAACAGTTCTTGAGATAAAAAAAAAGTCTGGGTCCTGATTACTCGACTTTGAGTCCATGTCGTTAACATAAATGAATACCGTTACGCGTGTGATGATGACTTGAAATTTCTCGATAATTAGTAGGGATGTTAACGGTTACTGAAACTGTAACCGGTTAATCGTAAGTAAAAACCGGTTAACCGAACCGGTTAACCTGACATAAAATACCATTGCCATGTCGACAAGAATGTGTATATCCGATGTTTGTTCAAAACGTGAATGAAAGGCATCAGTTCTTTGAAGAATCTAATGACCAGTGTTGAATACCTTGAATTCGGATCAGACTGTGTCCGTTCTGGATCCAGTCTATGGATCCAGACTACTTTGAAAATCATTAAAATTATGTATACTGACATCGATTACACATAAGTGTACAAAATATTGGGAGGTGTTCTATTAGGCTTTACATTGTATATCCGGCTCAAAACTGAATTTCAAGGAACGTGTTCCAGTTCTGAAGTTCTACATTTTCCACATGCACGCTGAAATTCGTGTGTTAAAGATTGACAAAGAATATGCATACATCATAGATTTGATAATCACCAGGTCTGAATAAAGCCAGACAGACGAAGTTCAAGAATTTTTTTTCAGCACATGACATTTTCGCCACGCTAATAGAGCAGGTGCAGAATTATTAATTAGTGATCACTACTCATAAGTAAGGCGAACATTGCTCACAAGAAATTGGAATACCACTCACCATAATGTGAACAGTACTAACGAAATGGTTATCACTTCTCACCAAAACAGTAGAAAACTTTTTTTTACAAACGCCACAGGTAATGGTGTTTTTGTTTATTGAGTACTTTCGCCGCTAGGATCGTAAATCAACGATGGAGTAATTGTGTTTACTCAATAAAAGCTCGACAATATCGGGGACTGCGCTCGAGTTATCGGCACTATTCTTTCAATGATAAAATAAACACTTTTATCCTATATGAGGTATGATTATCTGACAGTTAAAGTGTCAGGCCATGATTAGTTACTGAATACGGAAAGCATGATTTCTAATTCCATTTGGCCATGTGATTAGCATCAAGATTAGAATGTATGTTCACTGTATGTCATATGACCTCTGTGACTATTAATGAACTTTCAACTGCAACATTTATAGTATTTCAAACTTCTCATATTTTGAAACAAGGTTTTTAAAGTGACTTGTCTGTGATTAGCAAAAGAATAAATGTTAACCCTATCTCTCATGAATATTTATGTAATAAATACTGCCAGCATGAATATTAAAAAAAAGTAGCTGATTTTTAGGCCATTGCGGAAGTTATAGTGTCAGGTCAATATAATTACATAAGCAAAAAGAGCAGACCCTGATCAGACGACTCCTACATGAGCCGTCTGGTCTGAATCTACTATGTTTGCAAAGGCGTGAAAATGTGTTTATAGCAAGTAAAAGGTTCAGGAGAATAACCGGAGAAATTCCGACATAACCAATGACAGTTGATAGAAATATGATGTTGTTTGGTTTGGTAACACATTCCCTTCTTATACAGTGGACCCCTCAAGACCGTACGTTCAATTTAGTATAAATGTCGGTTTACGAGACAAATTGCAGCTTAATGCAGGGTGAACGTCACGCAGAAAGCTCCTCGTGCAGCTTGCTGTGTGACTTTCTTCCTGCATTAACCCATTCCCTCATATTGACGCCTATTGACACCTCTGTAAAAGTCACTTTTAGAAACCATTGTGATAAATAGAGCATTTGCTCCTTAGGAGCAAATGCTCTGTTTATCACAATGGTTTCAAAACTACAAATTTCTAAAAAAATCGTTTTCACTAGTAAATGCTCCTTTTCGGTAGATTTATTCAAAGAGATTGGGTCTGAAATAGAATATGAAGGAACGGGTTAAGCAGCTACCTGCCTAAAAGCAATCACTTCCTAAAAGTATTAAGCAATCGGGGGTAAGTGAAAATACAGCATATCCTGGCTTGAGTCGGCCATATTTTCGACAGAATGAGGGTTACCATAACGTATAAAGTTCTCGTTTATTTTAACCCTTTACTTCATGAATATTCGTGAAAGAAATGATGTCATCATGAATAGTAATTACATAATGTTTTTAAACTTGCATATAAACACATGAAAGTTTTGACAAAGCAAAAACTGCAGACTCAAGTCTTTATTATTCCACAAGCAAACAGAACAGACCCTGCCCAGATGGCTTCTATAGGAGCCGTCTAATTTGGGTCTACCCTGTTTGCAAAGGCGTACGTAGATATGTGTATTTATGGAGTAAAGTGTTAATCATTTATTCGTGTCAAATTATGGCCACACCGCAGCATTATCTGCATTAGGGCTGGGAAATAAGAAATAACAGAAAGAGAGAGTGTTTATATCTCGTGACGAAGGTCATTGCGAATACTGTTTAACCCTTCATATATACACATTCTAGATAGCGCATTTTCAAACAGGGTAGACTCCTCAAGAAGCTGTCTGATCCGGGTCACCTGTTTGCCTATGGACTAATAATAGTTATATATATTCTCATATTCCTGGTTTTACATTGTAAATATTCAGTAGAAATTTTCCTAAGCGCTTTAAGTAATGTTTATAGGATCATTATTGTACAAACCACGAATATGAAAAAAGTGATTAAAAATAACGATAAAATTGATGGTGCGAAACAAGATCAGATTTTACGGTAAAATCCACAAATATTAAAAAGTGATAAAGAAAAAAATGACGATAAAATTGATGGTGCGAAACAAAATCAGATTTTACGATAACATTCATCCCTGTAACCCTGTGTCTCATTTTAATTTTATAATAACACTTCTAGTAAGTGTCAGTATATATTTGTCCACATCGTGTTAAATGTTAACCAATTTTAAGTTTAACCAGTTTGGTGTAGTGACCTCATCCAAATATATACATGTACTTTTGATAAACCCAATATCATTTAAAGGGGTGCTTTTTGCCGATTTGATATTTGTGAAATAATTTGAAAAGCAAACAGTGCATACCCTAATCCCTGGGTGTATAGCTCCTTCTGGAGAGTCCAAAAGAGAAATAAATAGGTAAAACTAAAAAGAGAAAATCAAAGATATCAAATGCAGAATTTCTGTGATAAATACAGAAAAACCTCACTACAGCGTCCTCTGGGTAGATAAACATGGATGTCTTTAGAAGCGGGCTGATCAGGATCTGCTGTGTTTTGATATGATTCTATAGTTTCTGTAACAGCGAAAAGTTTGTGTGGAAAGCTTTTTGCCCAATGTTACAGTCGAAAATAGTTCAAATAGTTTAGTTACATAGAGTACTACCGCTGTGTGATTTCCGACTATAAAACTATGCAACAGTTTAATCCATTCTTTCCTACTGACACTTTTTGCGCCTCTGTAAAACTCATTTATTGAAACCATTGTGATAAATAGTAGGAGCAAATGCTCTATTTATCACAATGGTTTCAAAACTACACACTCTAAAATTCTCCTTTTCTATAATGAATGCTCCCTTTCGGTAGATTAATTCAAAGAGGTTGGATCTAAAAATAGTCTAGGAAGAAATTAATTAATCAGCTACTGCATTCAACCCTTTAACCCCCGTGATCCTATAGATGGGACACAGGCTACCAATATATTCTCTGTTTGCGATGCCCCCTCTCAATATGAGAAATGGATGAGTTCCAACATTGGATTTGGTTAAACATACAAAGTAATGTTGTGATGACTTGGTCTTGGTGAACACTGCATGAGTAATGAAGTTCGAATCAATTACATGTCTTTTGCAAAATATTTGTTAAATGTCATTTAAAGTCAAATAGAATTAAATGTTTTGCGCAATGATATTTGCTTGATATAATTTATATAGAATTGAATGGGTTTTTTTTGCAAAACATTATAAGTAAATGAAATTGATCTTCGATTTCTCGAATTCGGATAACTCGAACTGAGAGATAACTCAAAGTAAAAGTTCCGGCCTTCCAAAATTTACAATACAGACTTGTTCTAAGACGTATCACTGCACATGCCTAGAAATACATGTAACAGCTTAATGTAAGTCTAAAGTAATGCTGGAATCTCCTAAAGGAGTTTTCGACATTACTTTACACATTCTTTAGGCTGTTAACTTGAGAAATTGTTCAGATTAGAAACCGGATGACTGGAATTTCTGTTATCTCGAAGTAATTTTATGGCCCCTTGAAGTTCGAGATATCGAAGTTCAACTGTATCTCTATTCATTTAAACAGTACCTTAGTGTTAGTAGCGTCTACAATCAAACCCCGTCTATTACAATATTATGACACAACATTTAATATTGTCCGTTGTAAGTCATCAATATTACAAGTCTTTATTACATACAAAAAGGCATTTAATAATTGCCATTGGCACAGACATTTAACAAGAAGTAACTCGAATATCACACTTGCATACAGTAACATTCAGTTTTGTCTGTGTTGACTGTAATGGACCAGCATCGATCAATTGGGGGCGTTTTACATAGCTCCTGTTACAATCTACAAACGTAACCTATGTAAGCAGATTGACTTTCAGAGTTTAAATGGCTTCGAGGTTCGAAAACCGCCTATCTATAAAATACTTTTAAAAGCATTTTATGCTTTCTCTTAAAAATATCTGAGAATCTTTTTATTTCTTGTTGTTTCTCAAATAGCCAGGTTTTATGCTTTTTGACTGGTCATTCTAACCTGGATTCAACCTTTGAATTAATTTAGTGCTCCAGCAATACCAAGGTTGGCAGGGAAGGGAAGTGTTCTGCGTCAAAGTCACGTGGGCATAACGTAATAATTACAGGAAATGTGTTGTTATCGCGAGAACAAAGGGAGCGTTACTGCAGATATCAATATAGCAAAACTTGCCTTAACCATTTCCCTGTTGAATATTCATGTAAGACTAATGACACCATGATTATTCATTAGCTGATTTTTATTGTGGCATATGTACACCTAAAGTTTTGATTTTGTATTAACTGCAAAGTCAGATCTATTTTAAAATCATAAGCAAACGGAGCAGATCCTGATGAGGTGGCTCCTATAGGATCCGTCTGATCTTGATATACTCCGTTTGCAAATGCGCGAAAAAACATTTGTATGAAGGAACGGGTTAACCATTCTCAAACTGAAAATTAAAGTATGCTTAACCCATTCCCACTTAGTCTATTTTTAGACCCAACCACTTTGAAATATCTACCGAAAATGAGCATTTACTAGAGAAACGGTAAAGTTTAGATTTGAGTAGTCTTGAAACCATTGTGATAAATAGAGCATTTGCTCCTATTGGAGCAAATGCTCTATTTATCACAATGGTTTTAAAAAGTGACTTTTACAGAGGCGTCAAAAGGCGTCAATATAAGGAAATGGGTCAAACTCTGCTAAGTTACATTTACTTTCTTCCTATCCGCTCAAACCATATCCCTTTACTCCATGAACATTCGTGTAAGAAGAAATGACATCATGCATGTTAATCAGGGTCTACTCTGTTTGCAAATACGTAATAATGCGTTAATTTATGTGAAAGAACGGGTTAAACAAATCTGAAGAGAAAATTGTAGATGGCATTAAGTAGACCACATTTTCGTAACAGGTTAAGTGTTCAAACATGTTTTGCTGTACATATATTGAAATACTGATACTACTACTCGTTTCTTTACGTTTCTAACAAAAACAAAGATATGAGAGACGATCGGTCTTGATCCTGATTTGAAGCCGAGGTACTCCATTTCTCTCTCTCTCTCTCTCTTCTCTCTCTCTCTCTCTCTCTCTCTCTCTCTCTCTCTCTCTCCCCTCTCTCTCTCTCTCTCTCTCTCTCTCTTTCTCTCTCTCTCTCTGCCATCTGCGCAATCGTTATACTACAGTTTGGATCCAAGTGAGACGTAAAGTAAAACATTTTCATGAATAGCTTCTATATTTTCCCACCAAACCATATGTTGTGACCATTCTTTGGAATCGTCTCGAAGAGACTGTGTGATGAATTCGGATTGGGTGATGAAATGACGGTTTAGTGTTGTGTACGCACTGTTGCTCTGTGTGATTATGCTTTTTGGAAAAGAAATGATGAACATCAAAAGAAAATTGAAGCAAACGTCAAATGTGTGTATTTAGAATCGTTTCGAAAAGAAGCAGAAGGGGCGATTTAACTCTTTCCTCCATAAATACGCTTTTCCACGCCTCTGTAAAAGTCACTTTATGAAACAGACTTCTTTTTGATAACCACTTAAGACAGATTCTACTGTAATTAAATGTTTTTATCACACAATGCATCTATAGAGATTCATTCCATCATTTCGCGCAATCAGCACTATCTCTATCTATTCATAAACGTGGCATCGGCGTAATAAACACAAAAGTACAGAAGAACCCTTCTACAACGACAACTTAAAGAATAAATATCGGTGTCTTTAAAAGCATGTACAGTAAAAAAATCTCTAAACCGGACGTTAAATTTGGTATAAATATCGGTCTTGGAGACAGGTGGCAGCTTCATGCAGGATGAAAGTCATGCAGAAAGCTCCTCGAGGAGCTTTCTGCATGACTTTCACCCTGCATGAAGCAGCCACCTGCCTAAAAGTATCTAAATTCTTCTCTACTAGAATTCCGGTTTAGAGGGGTTTTACTGTAGTTGCATAATGCAGGACGAAACTAATGCAGAAGGTTCCAGCCAGAGCTTTCTGCAAAGCTCTAGTCCTGTGACGTTAACCCTTTCGGTGCGTGAAACGAGGCATTAATTATTCATGTCCCTTGCTTACAGTTAGACCCAGACGAGCGGGCTATAGAGGAGCCCTCTCTTCAGGATGTGCACTGTTTTGCATGTTGGACCGGGGCAGTGTGAAACTACATCCGTTTTTGCAAACCCATACGTGCTTTATGCCTCATGCTATGGACCTGACTTCGAAATTATAAAACCTCTGAGTTTGAGTTCGTTCTCGTATCTGATTGGTCAGATTTTGAATTTGCTTAAAATCAGATACTTTAGAATAAGCCCAGACTTTAAACAAAGTAGCTTTATCGGACCCTGAACTTTAAAAAGCACAAACTAAATAAATTACTCTGGTAAATTTTCACTTGGTTGCTTTTACTTATTTTGATATTTTATAGATCTCGAATCTTGACTTATTTCCAGGCGTCAGCAATGGCAGGGCTGATCGATCGGGTGGTGTGGGTGTGGCCGACCTGGGACAAGGTGAACCACAAAGTGGATCATGTCATGTCTGTGCTTAGTTTGGGATGGCTCCAACCGAATAAGGAGAAAGTATTCTGTATGTGTGTGAAGAATTCAACAGGAAAAGAATGTCGAACATTTGGTGCATTTTACGGATATTCTAACAATACAGCGAATTACTCAGAGTCTGAAGGGCTTTCAGTGGCGCCTGGTAAATGTAGTATTGTTAAGGAAATCAGTGTTGAAGAGATTGTTGAGAACAAAGCAGAGTTTTATTTTCAAAGTGAGAAATGGTTGTCTAGAAATGAGAATGTGCTTATTGACATCGATGAGGATTTCTTTGGGTGTTCCTATGCCGTCCAGCCTCTGCTTGACCACAATATCACTTTAAAACGCATTGATGTTATTGACAATATAATTGCTTCTATTTTTTGTCCTAGAACACTAGAACAGGAACAAGCCTCGGACGACATAATGCAATATATTTTGAAAATGATTGAAAAAATTAAATCATGTAAAAACTCTAAACATGATTTCTCAACAGTTTGCAAAACGTATAGGCACTACAACGAAGGTGCTCTAGTCAAACATGCTATCCGACAAATAGAACAACTGATTGAAACGGACTTAATACGAGTATGTATTAGTAATAGAGATGAACTGAATCAAATCGTAGCAAAATTAGTATTAATTCTCAACAACTTGAATAGTAGGCAACTCGAACAATTTCGTTACGTAGGATTCTGCTCGAAGACCTCGTTTAAATCAATGGTTCCCGATAAGGACCGTCATTTCGGTGTGTGTCGGGGAAACAACAGTCCTGACAATACAGCAGTTCTTGAACATCGGCCTACAGACAGTGAAATTATACAGAGGACGGTATTGCTTCAGAAATTACTACAATCGCTGAAGCCGTTCTCACCTCGGATGGCAACAGTGTGTCGCTCAGTGAGGGATGGGTATACACCGAGAAATAAGTTCGTAGAAATTGAAAAGGCTGTGATGGGAGCTCTAAACCAAACCTTTCCCGCGAGTCTCCATGTGAGGTACGACACCGGGCTGCTGGGTGGCAAAACAGGATGGCCTACTCATGCATTTATGTAGGAGGAATGAGATGTAGTTTGCATGATCCAGGGGCGTAGGTAGCGATACGCACTTACGCACGTGCGTAACATCAATCTAAAAGGTGAAAACATTATTCTGGCCAAAATTAAACAAAATTGCTAAATTGGGTAGACTTTGATAAACGTTCTGTCTTGTCATGTAAGCTTTAACCCATTCCTTCAAATTGGCGCCTTTTGACACCAATGTAAAAGTCACCTTTTTAAACCATTGTGATAAATAGAGCATTTACTAGCTCCTATAGGATTTGGGTCTACTCTGTTTGCTCCTATAGGAGCAAATGCTCTATTTATCACTGCGGTGTCAAACTATTCCCGAGAGAATTCATCTACGCGCTTGGCATTTTGACTAAAATGTACCTTCGGGGGCGTTGCAGACACTATAGACCCGTATCGCGCCACCCACGTCCCATCTTTCCCATTTTAAAACAGATTGGATCCAGATGAGACGCCGAGTAACTCTAGGTCAATGATTTCTCTAGAGCCTTTTTATGCCACTTGTTCGATAGTTACTCAAAAGCTTGACCGATTCATAAATACATGTAGTCTAAATTTTATACATCAGCTCCAAATTTGAATGGACAACAGAATAAGGCTTTATCATGGTCCATACTATTTGAAACCCGTGAACATTTGTAAGGCTTAACATGATCTCTATCTATACAAACGGTATAGAAATAGACCCAGCAAGTTTGGCTTGTTTGATGATCTGGGTCGTCAGTGTTTGCTCTAGCATTATTCTTTCTCGTAGAACAGTTCAGATATTCGTTTCAGTCTCCACCCTATCCGCTCCACACATAAACACATAAGCCCGTTTTACTACAGACCGTACAGCTGAAATTATTGCAATTTCTTACGGACGACGGTCACAACCAACTTCCGGTTGCGATCTTCGTATGTAAGAACTTACGATAATTTCTGTTGTACGATGTTAGCCTAATTACTGCACTCTAGACTGTGCGATGATTTCGGCTGTCCGACTAGTAGCGATTGTCATAAGTTAGGACTTACGATGATTTTTATCGTACGATCTTTAGTACAATGGGCATTGGGAGCACACAAATACAATGGCTTAAACATTTCCCTGTTCTTTATTTATTTCAAATTTCAATACCTACTGCATATTCATGGACAAAATCATCATAATGAACTATGGAAGGTGAAACAGTATAGCCATTTTAGAAACTAAAGAAACAGATCTGTTAAAATCCATTAGCAAACAGAGCAGACCCTGATCAGACGGGTCTACTCTGTTTGCAAATGCGTGAAAACACGTTTATATTTGGGAAAGAGTTAAACCTTTCCCTGTTTATTCCAATTTCAGTACCTACTGAATATTCATAAAAAATATAGTCGTAATGAAATATGGAAGGTGTAACATTGTAGCCATTTTAGAAACTAAAGAAACAGATCTATCAAATTCCATAAGCAAACTGAGCAGACCCTGATCAGACTCCTCCTATAGGAGCCGTCTGATCTGGGTCTAGTCTGTTCGCAAATGCTTGAAAAGGTGTTTATATGAAGAAAATAGTTAAAACTTGCACGCAGAGCAATAACTGTCCACTAAAACAAATGTTCTCCAAGGTAGTTTGTCTCTCACTTGACTTTGGAAATATGGTCAAATTATTTAATAGTATGGATCCTAACGAGACACCGAGTAACTCGGCGTCTCATATGAATCCAAACCGTTTACATAGGTAATGACAAAACATTGTGTGCAAAGAGTTAAAGAGAAGGTAAAACGATTTGTTTTATATACAGTTATACCTATCAATAATCGACCGTTATTTCTCAAATAAAATGCATATGTATCGCATATGATATTGTTAAAACCCATATTTATAGATATCGCATCTGATATTGTTACAACCCATATTTATAGATATCGCATCTGATATCGTTGCAACCGATATTTATAGATATCGCATCTGATATTGTTACAACCCATATTTATAGATATCGCATCTGATATTGTTACAACCCATATTTATAGATATCGCATCTGATATTGTTACAACCCATATTTATAGATATCGCATCTGACGTCGTTGTTGTTCTTCGTCGGAAAAACAATAACTAATTGGGTGGTTAACTGATTTAATTAACCCATTATAGGCTATTTTTAGATACAACCTCTTTGAACAAATCTACCGAAAAGGAGCATTAACTAGAGAAAAGGATTTTTTTTTAGAATTTTGTTGTTTGAAATCATTGTGATAAATAGAGCATTTGCTCCTATAGGAGCAACTGCTCTATTTATCTCAATGGTTTCACAAAGTGACTTTTACAGAGTCGTCAAAAGTCGTCAATATGAGGGAAAGGGTTAATAAAAACTCGTACTTCGAACTCGTACTTTAGCCTTGCAACAGCTCTTTTTGGTGGCATACAGAAAAAACTCTCTAAACCGGATTTCTGGTAGAGAAGAATTAAGATAGTTTTAGGCAGGTGGCCTCTTGATGAGCTTTCTGCGCGACTTTCATCCTGCATTAAAGCTGACACCTGTCTCCAAGACTGCTATCTATACTTGAATTATTTATAATATTTATATATTTATAATTGAATGTCCGGTTTAGAGGGGGTTTACTGTAGTTCAATATCAACCACACTAAGTTGTTTTTTCCTCTATACATCATATACCTGACAATGATTCATATATTTCCCATGTAGATAAATATCATATATATCACATTTGATATCGTTGCTAGTAAGTATATCTCTTCAGGGTGACGATGTCCGGGGCTGTTTTATGCCCCTCCCATCCCCGATCAAAGGAGGGGGGATATTGTTTTTTACCTGTCTGTTGGATTTGTGGTTGCTTTGCTTGATTTGTGGACAACTTTAACGTTGGCGATAATTGTGTAGTCATTGCACATACATACTTCAAACTTGGCATGCATGTGCAACTTATGGAGGCGAACATTTGAAGTGTGACTCATTAAGGTCAATGTCATAGGTCAAATTACGGGACAAATTTATTTTGGCCACAAAGTCAACCAAGGGCATAGTGTTTCACAAACACATCCTGTTCCCCTTAGAATTTGTCTTTTTTCACTTAACACTTATCTGAATGTATACAATAAACAGAATTATCAACTTCTGTTTGGTTGGTATAAAAAAGATATGTCACTCGAGTGGGTTATTTCGTTCGAAAAATCTCTTTCGTTGAACTCATTAGATACACATCTGTAAACAGTGTATACCCAGATCAGACGGTCCGGGTAGGAGTCGTCTGATCAATGTTTGCTCTGTTTGCTGATGAAATAATATAGATCTGATTCTACAATTTTATGCCATGACCAAACATTACTGCGTTCATAATGACATTATTATTCATGAATATTCATGTAGTAAAGGGTGTAACCAGATAACAACCTATTCTAGTGACAAAAGTAAAACCCTCTAAACCGGAATTCTAGTAAAGCTTAGAGGAGCTTTCTGCATGACTTTCACCCTACATTAAGCTGCCACCTGTCTACAAGACCGATATTTATACATTATTAAACGTGCGGTTTATAGAGGTATTTTACAACTAGTATCAACTAACAGAGGCTGGGTTTTCTCTGTGGGCGGCTACAAGGTAGCTATGTAGGAATTATTGCTTTGTTTTCAACCGCCTACATCAATGCATAATACATGTGCATGTATAATACAGAGTTTAACACTTTACTTTATATTCATGTAGGAATTAATGCCTTCTTCAATAGTAATTAGATGAAATTCTACACGCCATAATTTTATGAACAATGGACTGTTTGGCTAAGGCAGACATTGTATAGAATGAGATCCATATTATTGCATAAGCAAACAGAGTAGATTCTAACAAGACAATTCCAACAAGAGCTGTCTGATATGGGTCTACTCTGCTTGCAAATAATTAAGACTTAAAATATGCATATTTATCAAGTAAAGGGTTAATAAGTGGGACACTATTCATTATTAAAACCATTAACCCATTACCTCATAGACTATTTTAGATACAACCTCTTTGAATAAATATACCGAAAAAGAGCATTTACTAGAGAAAGGGAAAATCTTAGAATTCTGTAGTTTGAAACCATTGTGATAAATAGAGCATTTGCTCCTATAAGAGCAAATGCTCTATTTATCACAATGGTTTCACAAAGTGACTTGTACAGAGTCGTTAAAAGTCGTCAATATGAGGGAATGGGTTAAACAGAATTGTGGTAATTGGCGTTGTGCAGTAATCATTTGTATTGAGATGATATGTGATGTTAGTTTGGTATCTGTACAACGTGGGTAATAAATAATATAATTATAGTTTATGTTTTGATAAGCATGACTGTGTTAATCATCTTGTATTTATCGATTTTGGGTCCCATCTGGTGAAATGGGATATCAAAAGTCGTTTATAAATAATGTACAGTAAAACCTTTCTATAACAGACACTAAATTGTGTTAATTAATTGCTATTTAAGGCAGGTGGCTGCTTAAAGCAAGGTGGAAGTAAAACAGAACGGTCCTATAGGAGCGTTCTGTTTTACTTTCACATTGCTTTAAGCAGTCACCTGCATTTAACATAAAATATTTTATGTAATTTAGTGGCCGTTATAGAGAGGTTTTACTGTACATGTACTGTTTGCGTATGTTTTGTGGTATTTTGGCATGCTGTTTTGTGTTTGCAGACATAAGAATATTTCAAAACTAAAATTCTGATCTAATTGTGCGTTATTCCTGTTATGCTATAAAGTCTAACTTCATTTTCAAATGCATGATTGGTCAGCGCATGGATGAATATAAAAATCTAACCAATCAGATACTTGAAAACGAACTCAAACTCAGACGGTTTTTTATCCTCGGGACCAATTCATTGTCTTACTAAATATCGTAGTCTTGAGATCCGAGTTCGTTCTCAAGCTTCTGTTGACCGTTGCTAGAAAAACTAAACGATCGCTTACCGATTTTGTTTCTATAAAAACCCTTTTACCTGATGAAATTTCATGTAAGACATAATGACTTTATTAATATTAGTATAATGACACATGATCAAGAGAAAATTTTGCGATTTGCAGAAATTTAAAGAATCATACTTATAGCTTTCAATAAGCAAATAGATGAGACTTTAACCCATTACCTCATGGGCTAATTTTAGATACAACCTCTTTGAATAAATCTACCGAAAAGGAGCATTAACTATAGCGAAAAGGAAAATTTTAGAATTGTGTAGTTTGAAACCATTGTGATAAATAGAGCATTTGCTCCTATAGGAGCAAATGCTCTATTTATCACAATGGTTTCACAAAGTGACTTTTACAGAGTCGTCAAAAGTCGTCAATATGAGGGAATGTGTTAATGAGACAGCTCCTACAGGGGCGCGCACATACATATCTCCATCAAGTAAAGGTTTGAAAAGCGAAACCTGTTTAATGCAAGAAAAAAGTGCAATGCAAAAAGCTCAATCTGAATTACTTTCATCCTGCATTAAACAACCACCTGCCTTCACCCTTTCTTTAATATACAGTAGAACCCCTCTAATGCGACCACTTCTTGAATTAACTGTTCTGCCTTTATAAGCAGGTTGTTACTTAATGCAGGACGAAAGTTATGCAGAAAGCTCCTATAGGAACTATCTGCATAACTTTCGTCCTGCATTAAGCTACCACCTGCCTCTGCCACGGGTCGGAGTTATGCCACTTTTTGGTGATCGCGTTAGAGGGGTTTCACTGTACACTGCATGTAAACGCATTTTCACGCTTTTGCAAACAGAGTAGACCCAGATCAGACAGCTCATGTAGGAGCGGTCTGATCAGAGTCGGCTGTGTTTGCTTATGAAATTATAAAAGACCTGACTATATAGTATCTACCAGTACCAACACATCCCATGTAGATATGCCATTATAAAAGTTGAGCTAATAAATACGCATCGCCATGAATAAGTTAAACAATCCGCTATGTATTTGAATCAGTTAACCCTTTCGCTGACAACGCCGGATCTGTGATTACCTATGCAAACAGTTTGGATCCAGATGAGACGCCGAGTAACTCGGCGTCTCATCAGGATCCAAACTGCTTGTTACTGTTACTATGTTTTTGAAACAAAAATGAAGAAAATCAAAAGAATAATATCTGTAGCAGACGACAAAGTTAGCAGACGACAGAGTTTGGCAGCGAAGGCTTAAAGTGATAGTCCCTATAATAAACTCATATTTTCAACAACATCGTAAAACATGGTATTTGTTATGTTCAATCATACTTATAATTGTCAAATTGAACTTATATCGAAATACTTATAATTTTTGTCGAACAGCTATGAAACTAACTCACGACCCGAATAACATTAATATGTCGACGAATCCTCGATATCAAACAAATGAAAGTTTTGTTTTCTCTAGCGTTTTTCGACCGGTTTTTCTTGCGATATGCAGTTGAATTTCGATATCTCGAACTCGGATAACTCGAGCTTCGGGATATATCGAACTAACAGTTCGGTCCTTCCAAAACTTACAATACAGAATTGCTCTTAAATGTATCACTATCTAGAAACACGTGTGATACCTTAATGCAGGTGTACAGTAATGCCGAAAGCTCCCGCAGGAATCTCAGCATTACTTTACACCTGCATTAAGCTGTCAACTCGAGAAATTGTCCAGATTAGAAATCCGATAACTCGAACTTCAATTATCTCGAACTAATTTGTATGGTCCCTTGGAGTCCGAGATACCGAAGTTCAACTGTTCTTCTTTTCAGCTTATAAACAAATGGTTTATGTAATTTTTAGACATTTTTAAAACACGCTTACAAGTAGAGAATATCATTTTAAATAACGTTACATTTACTATTGGAAATTTTCAGTGGTTTAAAAGTGGTTTTACTGTAGTTACGATGACTTTCATATGACTTTCGTTTCATATCGAATTAACTTAACCCTTCGCTTGCTATTCACGTCAATATACCTACCTGTCAATAGTGAAGACCCAGATGAGACAGCTCCTGCAGGAGCTTCTCATCAGGGTCTGCACCATTTACAAGTTGATTGTGCAACCAGTACACTCCACAGCAGTGATTGCACAGCGAAATTCTGGTACACAGTGAAGATATATTTAATTATACAACAGGGCATGGGAAAAGAGGGAGAAATGTATTTTAAAATTCAGCAAGAGAAGGGTTAATTGACTTATGTCCACCAACTGTGTTTTCAATGTCTACATGAAGAACAAAAGAAGCAGCATTAGTAATGATAAGATTTTCATTCATTCATGTTTGGTTGTTGTTGTTGTTGTTGGGTTGTTGTTTTTCATGTTTACATTTAGCATACGCTTTCTCTTTTCTCTTTCGCTCTCAATGGTGAATCTGTGATCACTTGTATGCAAACAGTTTGGATCCAGATGAACTGTCGAGTAACTCGGCGTCTCATCAGGATGTAAACTGTTTGTACCTGATATTAATATGTTGTTATAAGGATTATCAAAAAACAACAACAATCGCGGTGTCTCAACAGAATGCAAACTGTTGAATGTTGTTATTATATTGGACACTGTTGCTTTTTATAAATAAGTTTAACCCTTCCCTGTTCTATATCTATTCCAAATTTCAACACCTACCCAATATTCATAGACAAAATAGTTGGAACATTTTAGAAAGTAAAGAAACAGATATTTCAAAGTCCACTAGCAAACAGAGCAGACCCTGATCAGACGGCTCCTATAGGAGCCGTCTGATCTGGGTCTACTCTGTTTGCAAATGCGTGAAACACGTTTCTATGAAGGAAAGGGTTAAACAATGAAAGTTGTATCAGACAACATTTTGTTGCAGACGACAATACATGACAGCGTAAAAGATAACTTTAACATATGCGATTTGGTTTGCTTGTTTGTTTGAATACTTGGGTAAGATAATAATGTAGATCTGTTTTGAATTGTTATGATAACAGAGGGTGATATTGGACATGTTGTTTTTATTATTGCGCCAAAACAAAAAATAAATATTTTAAATTGCAGTATGTGTTGTTTCATATTTTCTATATACATGTATGTATACAAATATTCTTGTGCAAAAGAACATCTCCAAAGCAACAACTTAACCATTTGGCATTTATTCAACCCTTTCCCTGTTCTATGTATATTCCAAATTTCAATACCTACTGAATATTCATGGACAATATTGTTAGAATGAAATATAGAATGTTGAACACTGTGTCCATTTTAGAAAGTAACGAAACAGGTCTTTCAAATTCCATTAGCAAACACAGCAGACCCTGATCAGCCTTCTGATCTATGTCTCCTCTATTTGCAAATGCGTGAAAACACGTTTATATGAAAGAGGGGGGTAAATGAAGATATTTACAGATTCACAAACAGGGTAGACCCATATAAGACAGTTCCTGATCAGTGTCTACACTGATTGCATATAAGTTACACCTCTGAATCTCTATATCTCTATGTCAGTGGCAATAAATGTCATTGAAAGAATTAATACTCATAGTGGGCGGCGTCAAGTACATGTATATTCATCAGATAAAAGATTAATGAATAGATATGCGTGTGTTTTAACCAATTACCCCATAAATGTATACGTCTTTCTGTGCCTTTGCAAACAGAGTAGACCCAGGCCATACGGCTCCTATAGGAGGCGTCTGATAAGGATGTGCTCGAATTATATAGATCTGATTATACAGTTATGCTATGGCCCACAGTATGTGTTCATCTATTATCATTATAAAACTCCAGCTAATAGATAATCACGATGTCATTGTTTCCTGAGGTTAAGTGGATTAGAATTCATTTGTAAGCGGCCATTCTATAGAGGTTTCACTGCAGTGAAACTGAATACACAAATAAAGCTATACGTGAACCAAAGCAAACTCGACACCTTAGGTGCTGAATAAACAGTATAGGCCTAGACCTGTCTGTGTCTTTCTTTCCTTGGGCATTATATAGTGTATATCCTGATCAGACACTGTTCGTTGGAATTGGTCCCTTGAGACAAACGTTCAAATTCGCATGGGTATTGTCATGTATGGTGTAAACTTGGTTTTGTATAAGAGACAGACAATCAGGAACAAAGTGCTAGACAAGCAGGTTTGATTTTATTCCAATTATATACAAAAATACAATAAAGCCTGCATCAAACAACCTGTGGCTGATTAAACATTGGAATCATAAAAAGGTGGTAGTTTAATGCATGACAAAAGTAATGCAGAAAACTCCGCTGTAGTATATAAGAGACAGACAGCCATGGACAAAGCGCTAGACGAGCAGAATTTATATCCTGTTTATTCTAAATTACACTAAAACTTGCTTTACACGACCATTTACTTCTCAATTATTGGAGTCTAAAACAAGCATATGGCAGCTGAATGCATGGTAAAAGTAATGCAGAAAGCTCCATTGGGAGCTTTCTGCATTACTTCTGTCCTGCATCAGGCCACATCTGCTTTTAAGACCTAGACTATAGACTACTTTAAAGATCACTTAGGAGATGTTTACTGTAAGACAAATTGGTCAAAAGTTTGGATCCTATTCAGACATTGCATTGCGTCTAAACTGTGAGCAAAATGTGCCACACTCTTGGAACCTCTACAGAGTGTTAACCCATTCCCGCATACTGACGCCTTCTGACGCCTTCTGACGCCTCTAAAAAAGTCACTTTTTTAAAACCATTGAATCCTGTGGAGCAAATACTCTATTTATCACAATGGTTTCAAGACTACACAATTCTAAAAGTTTACTTTTCTCTAGTAAATGTTCTTTTTCGGTATATTTATTCAAGACATTAGGAATACCTGTTAGTTTATTTTTCAAAATGGCATATTAACACGTGCATATTTTGCCAAAGTAGAAACTGTAGAATCAGTTACATGTATATTATAATTCCATTTATGCAAAGAGAGTACACCCTGAACAGACGTCTCCTATACGAGCCGTCTGAACTGAGTCTCTTCTGTTTGCAAAGGCATACACTTTTGAATGTGGGAAACGAGTGCACTCGCATTTGCAAACATTGTAAACCTAGACACAAACAGTATAGAGTCAGATCTGATCAGGGTCGTCACCGTGTTGTTATCCACAATTATATGCTTTAGTACTGAATGAACTTTATAATTAAACAATGCTGCTGGATAGTTCCACTATGAACAATTAAGCGTTCAAGCGGTTGAATCTGTCAATGAGTTTGTAACGCGCAGATCAAGATATTAGCAAATATTTCCTCTGTGCATTCAGCATCAGTTATTAACTTTTCCATGTAATGAACTACCAAACAGCTGATTTATTACATTAGAAAGAAATCATTGTACTCCTCTGAGGAAAAAGGTACACTTCTAGAGTGGAATAGTTCATCAGTGAACTACATGTATGCAGTCCACTCAGTTTGAAAGGCACTTGCATGCTATAGGATTTGTGAGGATTCAGATTGTCCGATGTTGAATTAATCTTCAGCACTCTATCAGCGAATTCATGATAATTTATGCAAGCAGTTTAGAACCGGGTGAGAAGCCAAGTAACTCTGTTGTACAGTAACACCCCCCCCCCCCCCCACACACACACACACACACACACACATACACACTCTCTAAACCGGGCGTTCAAATTAGTATAAATACCGGCTGACAGCTTAAAGGTCAAGTAAACAGGCAGGACACTTTTTCGTAACTATTTGACAAATGGGTACCTTGTACGACGTAGTTTCGAAAACACTAAAAAATTCAGTCATATCGCTCATAGCAGGTGTCATATATCACCGATAAGTAAGCGATTTTGGTCGTTCGCTTATCTCCCTTGTGATGACGTCACTTGTGACATTCGCTATAAATGTCGAACTAGATATCGTATAGAAAAGAATCACACGTAATGTACTTCTGCTTCGTTTTGAGTGCTAAAATGGTATTTTGTGCTGCCTATGGGTGTATCCCTGCCTATGGGTGTAGCTCCTAATCCGACAGAGACTAAATAGGATTATTTAAATTACCTAAAGACGAGAAAATGTGATGTGATTTACATTTTGTCTCGATGGCTGTTTTCTGTGAAATTTATACTAGAGATGCAGTGGATGACTTGGGTCTACAATTATAAAAAGGATATGCTATATTCTGTTATAAATGTGATTTAGGTCTAGCACTGTAGGTTAATGGGCATTTTCTTCGTGGAAAATTATTCTATACAAACGTTTTGTTAACAGTGTAAACCCAAATCACGCAGGAACTGTCTGATCAGGATATGCTCTGATTGCTTAGTCCGAAGACTTATTGCTTTAGATTCGATCAGGGTTGTCTAGCGTCTCTGTAATCCCTGTAATGAATATTCATGAGGTCATGAAATCTTTAATAAATATTCTTAAGAGAAAAAATGATTAATAAACACGATTTAGCACTGTTGGCAGCAAACACCTAATTTGCTTTAAAATCAATTTCTCAATCCTTCTATTCTTATATAAACGGCTTCACGCACGTTTGCAAATAGAGTAGATCCAGATCGGACAGATCCTGTAAGAGCTGTCTGATCAGGTTCTGCTCTGTTTGCTTATGAAATTTTGTTGATCTAGTACTAATTGATCTGTCAGAACCAATGCTCTATTTGAAAAGTTAACATTGTGAAAAAAAGCCTTTAGATCTTCTTCATGAATATTCGTGTAAGATATAATGATTTCATGGCGAGTTAATGATATATGAGCACAAGCTATGGCAGTAATTGTACAACCAGACCTACCGGTATATTATTTCATAAGCAAATCGACAAGAACCTGAACAGGGAGCTACAACAGAAGCTGTCTGATCTGGATCTACTCTGTTTGTAAATTTTGTTTCCATACGTTTGATCTGGGTCTACTATGTTTGCATTGGCATAAACAGGCACGTACGTGGAATGAAGGGTTTATATTCGTGAAGTGATTTACTCACACATATTTTTTCATCAGGGAAATAGTTTATCATAAATATGATCCTTTTGCAATTTTGGAACATGGACAATTTTGACCATAAATCCATAGGAAAAAAGTCATTCTGGATTACTGTAATTTACGGAATTGTTCATTGGATGCGTTTTATAGTTTTACTGATTATTACCTACCCAAAACTAACGTTGAGGCACCATGGTCGCAATGATTGATTCTTTTGACAAGTTACCACTGCTACATAAAGAATGCAACAATACGTAATATACAGGAAGCGGGTTTTATGGCCTTGCAATAATCATTATCCCCTGTTTGGGTATTTGACAAAGGGCTACTATGATAATTGACATCTGGAGACTGACCCTGCACGGGGCATTTCATGTGTAATATGGCTTAGTATAATATGGCCTAAGGCCATTTAACACATTCAATCATACATGCATAGAGAAATTCTAATGGCTATGTTACTGTTGTTTCCATATATTACAAACCATAATTAAATTGCACATACGAGTATACTGTAAACTTATGATAAAGAAAAAGGTAGTAACAGTTTTAATGTGTTGACCATATTTTTTATAGACATTTTTATTTGTAGTGGGTCCAGTCATTTAAACATAATTCACAAGCTTCAGAAACATAAATATATTAATAATAATAAAAAAAAGTCATTCTTCAAGACTGACAACCATTTTATTATCAAGATCCACCTTTTTCTCATTTTCCCAACAAAATACATATTTTGGTATTTCAACCTTTACTCGATTTTCTGAAAGTAATGGATCATTTTGGTATTGCAAATATTAAAGTAAAATAAATAAATAAATAATTTTCTATTTTTCTGTATTTTGGTGGAATTTCTTTTTTTTCTTCTAAAGTACGTACGGGGTGAAAGTCGTGCAAAAGGCTCCCCTGCATTAATCAACCACCTGCCTAACAGTATCTAACTTCTCCTCTACTAGAATTTTACTATATTTCATGAAGACTCAAACCAGTTGATACCCTGAACATATATCTAGCGAGAAATGTAACAAACATTATAGCAGACGACAAATTGATTAGAGTACTAACGGTTGGTCAGCATCTGATTCAGCATTATTCTTCCTTGTAATTTTTTTTTACAAATTTCAGACTAGTACACAACATATGTGAAGCAGACGGCATTTTTCAAAGATTTTTTTCTACGGAGTAAGTTTGTCTGCTAGTTTTTGTTTTAGAAACTATCGCATGTACAAAGGTACTTAAAAATAATTCTGTGTCTAATCATATGGATTTGTTTCAGAATTTATGAGTCGCGACCAAACTGCAAACTACTTGTGATGGTAAAGTCAATATATTGATGTAATTTCCGCTCGTAATTTTCCTTCGAGTTCCTATGACTGTGAATACGGTTCAAAGGTCGGTATTGATCGATGTTTCTTAACCCTTCTCTTGCTGAATTTTAAAATACATTTCTCCTTCTTTACCCATGTCCTGTTGTATAATTACATATATCTTCACTGTGTACCAGTATTTCGCTGTGCAATCACTGCTGTGGAGTGTACTGGTTGCACAATCAATTTGTAAATAGTGCATACCCTGATGAGACAGCTCCTGTGGGAGCTGTCTCATCTGGGTCTTTACTATTTACAGGTAGGTATATTGACGTGAATAGCAAGCGAAGGGTTAACTACCAATTTCATACAAATTGGCTGCTGTCGTAGATAAATCGTAGATATTTTTAGAACATACGGCCTTAATCTCCACAATCCTTGTACCGTCAAATAATATTTGGTTGCTAAGATCTGGTATCTTCAGTTTATTTTCACAAACATAATCAAGAGTGTCAAACAGTCTGGACCCTGGTGATACACCGAGTTACTCATCTGGATCCAAACTGTTTGCTAATGTGAACACGGATTCGCCTACATGGCGGTGAACATTTTAACACTCAGAACCGACAATGTGGCTGATGAAATTTCGTTGTCTTCAATTGTAAAACGCATGCTATATCATTTTTATCTACAACTACACAATCTTATTGTCAACCAGTTAGATCTTGGTAAGACACAGTGTTGTTATTTAATAGCCTTAACCCATTCCCTTATATTGACGACGTTTGAGGACTCTGTAAAAGTCACTTTGTGAAACCATTGTGATAAATAGAGCATTTGCTCCTATAGGAGCAAATGCTTTATTTATCACAATGGTTTCAAACTACAAAATTCTAAAAGTTTCCTTTTCTCTAGTTAATGCTCCTTTTCGGTAGATTTATTCAAAGAGGTTGTATCTAAAAAATAGCCTATGAGGTAATGGGTTAATGCATTTGACCATGGCCTGTACAACGTCTAGGGAAATCGACATACACGTCTTGGTGCAATGGGCGAATCTGTGTCTACCTTGATAAACAGGTTGGATCCAGACGAGATGAAAACTCCAAAACGCCAAAAGAGTTTTAAAGATTGCGTGTTATTTTCCTCCATATCTGCGATCGAATATTCGATTGTGGTAAATACTTGGAAGATATATTCCTTCCCTCAGTCATAAGGTGTTTTATGATCATTACAGTTGTCGTCTGCTTCATTATGTTCGATACAAATACGTATTATTTCATTAATTCTCCGTTCACAAAACGTCCATAGTTACATGTACACTTGTTTAATATTGCATCCCATATCCAAAGTAGGTGTGAGTGAAATTTCCTTTTCGTTTTGGCAACATTATTTTACCCCTTGTAGAGTTAAACGCGACTGGACGATAACCATTTGAAAACAGTTTGGGTCCAGATGAAACAACGAGTGACTCAGTGTCTCATTAGGATCCAAACTGTTTAACAGTCTATCAACAGTAAATAGACACACCAGGGATTTCACAGAACTTTTTTCAGCATGGTGTAGGTTAACGCCATCTCTTTCACCTGATAGAGACGCCTTTGTAAACATAGTAGACCCAGATCAGACGGCGGCTCCTATAGGCCCAAGGTATATTCTGTTTGCTGAAAGAATAGTATAGATCTGATTCTATAGTTTCTGCCAAGAAGTAGTATAGTAAGGATCCTATTCACACTACTTGTGGCTGTGACTATGAAACTTAAAAACTCACTTATTCAGGCAATTTTACAATGACTACTATCCAAATGAGTGTTCCATTGGACTTTTAAAATACTGTCTGGGATTGTAATAATTACAATGTACATACTAGGACTTTGTAAAGCGCAATTGAATATTTATAGTTTTTGCGCTATAGAAGTGTATTTGTATATGCATTTGAATTTGACCATGACATTGGCCCACTATTGAAGCAAACGGAATTTTCAGCAACCACAATGCCGGTTCGGCATGTTAAGACTTTCACCGCCATATGCAAAAATGTCTGCTAAAACTCTGATGTATTGTATGTTACACTAACCCCCGAGTCCTTAATGCATGTAGGAAGTGACTGACTGGATGACACACACATTGGATCCTAATGAGACGCATTTGGAAGGATAATGGTTTAGTTTGTTTGTGGTAAAAACGTATTGATATTATGTCTTGGTCACAATGGTTTAATATTATTTCTTGGTCAAAATGGTTTAATATCATTTCTTGGTAAAATGGTTTAATAGTATATACCTTGATCAAACTATTTTGATTTATGTCTTTGTCGGAATGTTTTGATATTATGATTTGGTCAAAATAGCTTGATATTATGTCTTGGTCAAAATGCCTAAAAGTATCTAAATTCTTCTCTGCTAAAATTCCGGTTTAGAGTGTTTAAACTGCTTGTGGAATAATATATATATATCTGATTCTTCAGCTTCTGCAACTGCCAAAATGTACATTGTTCTTAACCATATTAAACCATTTAACTAATATTAACACATTATATTATTGTAACCCTTTATCTGATAGAGAAACATTGTAATGCATTACAGACCAGACGTCTGACCAGAGTCTACTCTGTTTTCTGTTGAAATAATAAAGATCTGTTTCTACAGCTAATGCCATGGCATTGTTCTTAATGTCATAGTAAATAAATAACAAATAGCCAAATAATATATAAACAGTCATTATTTCCTACATAAAGAAATATTCATTAGCCGTTTACTTCGTAGATAAGTATGTTGACACATTTGCAGACAGAGTAGTCAGATCAGACAACTTCTATAAGAGATGTCTGGTCAGTGTCTGCTCTGTTTGCTTATGTACTTGTATAGATCTGGTTGTACAGTTTCTGCCTTAGCCAAATTTCTTGTGTAATGTGCTGTTAAAAAAAATCTAAATAATATTCGTGATGTTATAATCTCAAACACGAATACAGTAGAACCGCTCTAGACCGGACGTTAAATTCTGTATAAATATCGGTCTTGAAAACATGTGGCAGCTGAATGCTGGGTGAAAATCATGCAAAAAGCTCCTCTAGGAGCTTTTTGCATGACGTTCACCCTGCATTAAGCAGCTACCAGCCTAAAAGTATCTAAATTCTTCTCTACTAGAATTCCAGTATAGAGGGGTTTTACTCTCTGCATGAAGCAAACGGAAAAGCTACCAGATATACACAATTCTAAGAAATTCGATGTCGATCAACAAAGAGATTAGTTGTATCTGAACAATCAACGGAGAGATTAATTCCTTCGCAGCCAATGTCGCATCTGTGATTACCTATACAAACAGATGGGATACAGATGAGACGCCGAGTAACCCGGCGTCTCATACGCATCCAATTTGTTTGTTACTGTGGTAATGGGTTTTTTTTAAGAAAAATGGGGGAAAATTAAACAAATGAATTTGTAGCAGACGATAAATTTTGCAGACGACAATACATGTATTTTGCAGCGAAATGTTTACCCTCGTCTGAACAAAAATGAGCATTTACGGAAGGAGTCTTCGGTATTCCTGATGGCGGGATGTCTCGTCTGCTTCCGTATTTCCGTCAGCTAACATATTTGAAAATTACACAATTTATTCAATATTTTGGTACAAATATGCCTGAGCTTCTAGAATTGTTCTAAT
This sequence comes from Azorinus chamasolen, assembly GCA_963576725.1. Taxonomy (NCBI): domain Eukaryota; kingdom Metazoa; phylum Mollusca; class Bivalvia; order Cardiida; family Solecurtidae; genus Azorinus; species Azorinus chamasolen. The sequence goes on from OY755236.1 coordinate 51,847,501, forward strand.
TGTTAACAGATTGTTCTAATTGTTAACAGACGTAAATTTGCACCGTGCCGGATCTGGGTAACATTTGTCAAACATCCATTGATTTAACTAGTTTGTGGCCGAGTATTATCATCTACAAATTGTGTCGTCTGCTTCAATTTTCGCTGTTGAATTTTCTTCCATGTGTGTTTCAGAAACATAAAGGTTTTTTTTTTATCCTAAAGCCATACCGATTTACTCGGCATCTGATCTGGATCCAAACTGTTTGCAATACGTTTGGCATCATTCTGTGTTTAATGTTTGTTTTGGGTAACAGTGCTTAGCGTTAAGTCAATTTAGACGAAAGGACTTGGGTAATTCCTGCTTATTTATTGACCAAGTGCGTGTGACGGTGCGGAGGAAAAGAGAAGGCTGGTTTGTGACAGAAAGTGATACCAATTACATTACTAGTACGGCAGCAGAATATATCTCAACATCTAAACAACAGCTGGTATACAGAGATAATGTAACCCTTGTCATATTTCCACAGTTTAAAATCCCCTCTGTTCCATTATTAACCATTTCCTTCATGAATATTCATGAGAAATAATGGATGAATGAATATTAATTACATATATAGCTGGATTTTATAATGGCATCGTGAACAATGAAATGTTATACTATGACAGACGCTGTGCAGTGCTCCCTCTCTACAACGACACCCTTTGGGGTACGAAGATTGTATGTGTTGTTCAGAGGGAGTTGTTATAGGGAGGGAAAATCAAACATAATTAGCTTGTTTTCAGATTCCCTGATAAGGTGTATTTCGAGAACTAAAACCGCTATGCCTCTATCAAACCCTATGTTCCACTCTTTAGAATCGTCACAAAGTGACGATTCTAAAGAGTGGTCACAACACAGGGTTTGATGGAGGCATAAAGAAAATACGATGGAAAATAGTTGTTTCTGGAGCCTTTTTGTTTCGGAAACGGTGACATGCGTTGTTGAGGGAATCGTTATTGAGAGGGCCGTTGTAGGGAGGGAGCACTGTACAATCAAATCTATATTATTTCAGCGAACAGAGTAGACTCTGGTCAGTCAGCTCCTTTACGAGCCGTCTGATCCGGATATACATTTTTTGAAATTATATTTGACTGAGAGACAAGCGGCTTGGATCCTGATCAAACACTTATATGGCACGTTTTCTGTATGACTGTGACAACAGAATACCATAGATCCTTGAACTAAAACATCTGGATCCAACTGTTCGCAAAGTTTGGTTGGGACGGAATAGAATAATACCCAGCAATGTATACACATGCACCATGAGATTTAGTTAATTCAATACATAGATTTTTTTTAATAAAAAGCATCACCATAGTTTAGGTTTCTATTTGAACCGCTCTCGAAGAAGGAGATTTTATTGCGTTGCAAAAGTGTAAACACAGATCTGACATCCAGTCCATGATGACGTATCTGATCAAGATCCAATATATATGGAACTAGAACTGTAAGCCAAAGGCTAACGAATACCCACCCCCCCCCCCCCACACACACACACACACACACACACCTGTCTGCTTGTCAGATAAGAATAATTCAGAGAAATAAGACCCTTTCATGAGGTTTTTGTCAAATCTAAAGTTCTAAAGCTATAGGTACCTTTTCAGAAAAACGTTAAGTTCAAGGACCATAACTCTGACAAAAATTATTCAACCAGACCGATATTTGAACTTAAACTGTACCTCATCTAGATTTATTTTTATGTCAAATATGAAGTTAATATCTGCAACCACTTCCAAAGAAAGACCGGAAAATTGAAAATTTGACAAAAAAATAAAGTTCAAGGGCCATAACTCTGGCAAAAATCATTCAACCAGACTGAGATTGGGAATTAAGCTGTAAATCATCTAGAGTTAGCTTTATGCCAAATATAAAGTTAATATCTGCAACCACTTCCAAAAAAAGTCTGGAAAATCCCAAATTGAAGAAAAAAATAAAGTTCAAGGGCAATAACTCTGGAAATAATTATTCAACCAGACTGAGATTGTAACATAAGCTGTAACTTATCTAGATTTAGCTTTGTACTAAATATAGAGTTGATATCTTGAGTCACTTCCATAAAAAGTCAAGAAAACCGGAAAACATTGGTAGGGGACTAAAAAGGGGAGATAACTCCTGAAGTAGTGGTCCGATCATAACAGAAATATGCGGTGCACAGGTTTATATGGTCATATGGCTATATATGAACTTTCAACAAAATTGAAGCAAAACTGTAGAAGAAGAAGGCCGGACAAAATTGTGTCCACGGACGGACAGACGGACGGACAGACGGACAACCTGATTCCAGTATACCCCCAAACTTCGTTGTACAAAGTACTATAAATTATGATAAGTGACACACATTGCAGACCGAGACCTGGTTCTACGCTGCCTCTGATGCAGCAAGGTTCCCTTTTCACTGAGGGCATCTCATTTCTGAGTAATGAGTGAAATGAAAACTCTGAATGGGGTTAAAGTCAGTCTGGTGCTCGCACACTTTGAAACCACCTGGGTCGCGGCTTGGCACGGCATTATTTGCCTCGTTCAGTGACGGTTGGATTGATATTACGACGCTCCTTTGCCAATTTTGCATACGGGGTGTATATACAGGTATTGGTGGTTTGTTTGTAATTGTTGTAATTGCATTGTGTTTGTTTATATGCATTAGCCACAACATTATCCTATTCTGTTAACCCATTGTCCTACATATGTAAGGCAATATCTTATGTATAGTGTTGTATGTCATACATAAACCCGATCCAGATGCTTCTGGGTCGTAACTGTATGATGCACTGACACTGTACATATAATGTTTCATTTGAGTTTTGGTGACATGAATGGGCGGGCACAATATACCGGTAGTCACGGTGTGAGTCTATTTCCCTTGAATTGCGGACATAAAATGTACAGAAAAGGATGTTTTTGTTTTTATCTATAATTCTTAAATTAATTCAATTTTGATAGTTTTATTGATATCTCTATCTTAAATTTCGTTTGTTTTAAATATTCTATACACATTATATATGTTCATTTCTGTACATGCAGTTAAATCATGTGAAGCGCTTTTGAACGCACACATCCTGTGTGAAAAGAGCGCTATATAAATGTGGTATAATAATAATAATAACATGTCACGCGAAATCAAGCTCAGCTTTTTCTTCGCAACAGTTGAGTCCGTTTTGCTATATGGCTCGGAATGCTGGACAAGTACCTCACACCTCCAGCGGTCCCTTGATGGCTGCTACACCAGGATGCTTTAGACAAGTCCTGAACATCAGCCAAAGTCAGCACATCGAGAACACGGTCCTTTATCAGGATGTTCCAAGAGTAATGGACAAGACTGCCTACCGAAGAATGGGACTTGCTGGGCATTGCTATAGACACCCATAGCTACCCGCGAGCAAAGTGGTGCCGTGGACCCCTACATATGGGAAACAGACCCGGGGACGACCAGGCTCAACAATGGTCGACATCCTGATGCAGGACGCAGGCGCATCAAGACCGGATGCGGGAAAGGACAGATTGGGGTGCCGACAGCGTGTCCGTCTGCGGACGACCTGAGAGTAAAATGAATCAAGCCTCAGATTGAAAAGCAATTTTACAGCGACATGGGTAGGTACTCGGCCGGGACGGGTGACCAATTTGGACGGATGGGTCCAGATAATAGGTCCGGTCATCATAATCCAAACATTCTGACAATCAAGTCTCAATGTTACGGATGAAGATAAGCTGTAGTTTCTCTTATGATATTCAATTCCATCCAAACTTAATATATAGTACATCTAGTCTGATATTGTATCAATTATAGGAGCCGTCTGATCAGGATCTGCTCTGTTTTCTAATGACATTTGATAGATCTGTTTCTTTAGTTTCTAAAATGGCTACAATGTCCCACCTTCCATAGTTCATTATAACTATTTTGTCCATGAATATTCAGTAGGTATTAGGATTTGGAATAAACATAGAACAGGGAAAGGATTAAGACTAGTAGTAATTGTGCAAATACACAATTCCTTTAAGCTTTTAGCAATTCCTGTATAGTAATTGTGAATATATGTTACCATGACAACAACAAAATCACGCAATTCAATAATCACACAATGTCTATAGAATTCCTTAACGCGTCATAATACACAGAGTAGGAGATGCACGTACATGTACATTCAACACTATGGATGATTACTATGGTGCAGTATTAAATCTCTATTTATAAGCATTTAACCCTTTATCTGGTGAATTTTCATGTAAAGCTAGCTCCACTCATTTTTGATATTATTAATTAAATTCTTGCATTTGAAGTATGAAATAAGGAATGGCATTTCAGAATCAGATGCGACCATTCATTAGTTGAACATAAGGGTCTTAAAAGGTAGGTGGTTGCTTAATGCAGGGGAAAAGTAATGCTATAGCTTTCTGTGTTAGTTTTATCCTGCATAAAGCTACCACCTGCCTTACAGACCCATAATTAGAACTATTTTTTAATGACCGCTTAAGACAGGCTCTACTGTTAAGACAGCTTTTACAGAAGCTCTCTGATCTGGGCATTTTCTGTTCGTAAAGGTGTGAAAAGGCTGGATTATCAGTTAAAGGATAACAAGTATTGTATGTCCAGGTGTTTTTCTTTCATTTCTATTGAAAAGCAGAGTGTAAAACAAGTTTCGACTCCGATGAGATTATAATTTGCGTTGCATCTCATCTGGATCTTAAATGTTTGCAATGTTTGCAAATGTCATAACCACCACTTTCGTTCGAATCCCTGTCTGGGTATTTCATGTAAGGAAGTCTTCCAGCTGGCCCCAGTAGGTCGGTGATTCTACCTGAAAGTTCTTCGACGCACGAGACAGTGCAATTTGTTCCATGCATAGAAACTCCTGTATAAATGTCATGGATATGAAGTCTTGTCGATCATAAATTTGATTTCATTGTGGTGACAGATGTAGGTATTTAGCATATAGTTACCACGATAAGAATGTGACTACATTGTGGACAAATTCATTTGCCCTCACATACATTTACTTTAACCTCATATAAACGCATTTTCACGCATTTGTAAACAGAGTAAACCCAGATATGAGTCGTCTGATTAGAGTATGTTCTGCTTTGCTTTTGACATGATATAGATCTGATTCTACTAGGTGTCTCGTCTGGATCCGAACTGTTTGCATATATCACAGACCCGTCTCCATGGCACTGAAGGGGTTAACATTTAACATACTGTTGACGGACTTGTGATACCCTCAATATCCTGAGTATTCTAACCCCCAGTCACCTCATCCACCACCTTGTACATCTGTATATAAGTCAGTTTGGTATCATTTTGATAACTTTAAATTGAACATAGTCGCAAATAGCGTAGACCCTGATCAAACTACTTTTTTGCATGACGTAACTCTTTATAACCTACTTGCAAACATTCTCCAATCCTATCAAATAGCTTCTATATGTACTATTATTTCTACTTAGAGTACGAAATAAATGAAGTCAGCTTTATTATACGCCCGTTTGAAAAAAACGGGACGTATTGCGGAATGGCGTTGTCTGTCCGTCTGTCTGTCCGCCAGTCTGTTTGTCTGTAACATTTCTAACTCAAGTTCTGTTTGGTGGATCCTCCTCAAATTTCAACACAATGTTTATCTGGACATGCTACAGTAGCCTGTCCAGTCCCGATACGTTGTCCAAGGTCAATGTCGCACAATTGGACTTAAGCATTTGCGTTTAGCAAATATGTTAAATGTCTGTCTGTCTGTAACATCTCTAACTCAAGTTCTGCAAGGTGGGCCCTTCTCAAATTTCACCACAATGTTTATCTGGATATGCTACAGTAGCATAGGTGTGTCCCGGTACGTATATCCAAGGTCAATGTCGCACACTTGGACTTAGAAGTTGCGTTTAGCATTTGCGTTAAGCGAATATGTTAACCTCAATTTATGTTGAACAAATTTTTGTAAGTCCACTTATTTACATAACCCTTTCAGATAACTTGAAACTTGGAACTCTTGTTCACCATCACAAGCTTCACCTGTAGGCAATAGTACATAACTCTGTCAAGCACTTTGACAGAATTATGACTCCTTTTAACTTAGAATTTTTAGTTAAGGTTTTTGTTAAAATCTACTTATTTACATAACCCTTTGAGATAAAGCTTTGAAACTTGGAACACGTGTGTGTACCGTTACAAGCTTCATTTGAGTCAAGAGTACATAACTCTGTCAAGCATTTAGACAGAATTGTGACCATTTTTAACTTCACCATCACAAGCTTCATCTGTTGGGAAAAACGGGACGAATGGCACTGTCTGTCCGTCTGTCTGCAACATCTCTAACTCAAATTCTGCTTGCTGGATCCTTCTCAAATTACACCACAATGTTTATCTTGACATGCTACAGTAGCAGCATGTATGTGTCCCGGCATGTATACCGAAGGTCAATGTCACACAATTGGTCTTAGAATTCGCGTTTAGCAAATACTTTAACCTCAGTTTATGTTGAACAATGCCTCGACGGGCGTATATTGTGCCCACAGGCACTCTTGGTTGAAAATTGCTACACCGTTATCTTTCTATTTTCTCTTCAGCAATGCAGTTTGGATACTGATACTGGATCCAAACTGTTTGCAAATGTAAGCGGGAATTTAGCACTAGCATGCACAAATCAGCCATTTCTCACAATGGTTTCACAACTACACTATTCTAAAATGTTTCTTTTCCCTAGAAAATGCTCCTTTTCGGTAGATTTATTCAGAGATTTGGTCTAAAATAGTCTAGGAGGGAATGGGATAATAATAGAGATCTGGTGGTTAAATATCAATTGTAGATGCTATAAAACAGGATAAAGTTAACTATTTAACCCTTTCCCTGATGAATATTCATGTAGGAAATAATGACGTCATTTAATATTAATAAGATTATTTTTGCATAATAACACAGGACATTTTGGCTCAGACAGAAGCTGTAGAATCAGATCTATATTACACCATAAGCAAACAGAGCAGACCCTGATCAGACGGCTCCTATAGGAGCCGTCTGATCTGGGTCTACTCTGATTGCAGATGCGTCAAATGCGCTTACATAAGGGAAAGGGTTAATTTTAAGTAAACAATAATGGCATCATGAATATTTACTAGCTGGAGTTTTGTAGTATAAACTTTTCAAGTGAATTCTTTGATTTGCCAAAAAGGTAAAATCAGACTTATATCACGCCTATTAGCAATTAGAGTAGACCCTAATCAGATGACTCCTATAGGGACCGTCTGACCTAGGTCTACTCTGTTTGCAAATGCGCAAAAACACGTTTATATGAAGGAAAGGGTTAATTCTTTACTCCATAGAGGCACCATGTGGTATATTTGCAAACAGTGAGAACTGAGACCAGACGGTTCCTCTAGAAGCCGTCTGAACGGGGTCTTCTCTGTATGCTTATGGAATAACATGTATAATTCTACAGTTTGTCATGGAAAAAATCCCTTGTTCATTATAACAATATTCAACTAATAACATTCAGTGTAATTATTTTCGACATGAATACTCGTGGAGTTTTAAAAGAATTAGATGTACAATGTAGTACTATGGAGTTGCCTTATTACACTCTACACAGTTTATCATTCAAAGAATTTAGTAAATTTAGTCCTTTATACCAATATATTCTACTCTTAACCGTTCACCTCATGAATATTCGTGTAAGAGCAAATGCCATCATGAATATATAGCAGAGGTCCAGATAAGATGCGTAAATTAAAACATATTCAAGAATAACTCCACCAAACCCTATACTGTGACCACGCTTTAGAATTGTCTCGAAGAGACGATTCTAAAGAGTGGTCACAGTATAGGGTTCGGTGGAGAAATAACGATTTGGGTATGTGGGTACGCACCTTTATCGGTAGCTCTGTATAGTATCTGAATTTATATCATGGTATATGAACACAGGATAATTTGACTATTGCAGAAATTGAAAAAATCCATAAGCAAACAGAGCAGAGCCTGGTCAGACAACTCTTGTGTCTGGTCTGGGTCTACTCTGTTTGTAAATCCATCAAAGATCATCTCTGTCAGATAGTGGTTTAAATGCTGACAGACCAATCGACCTAGAAGATTTAGCTCCGCAAGGATTAAAGTTTTTCATTTTAAAGAGGAGAAAAACAACAAAATCTTAAAAACTGTTGAGTAAAACGTATACAGCAAACCCCCTCAATAGGACATTGAGTTTGGTATAAATACCTGTCTTGGAGACAGGTGGCAGCTTAATGCAGGTTGAAAGTCATGCAGACGAGTTTTCTGCATGACTTTCACCCTGCATTAAGCAGTCATCTGCCTAAAAGTATCTAAATTCTTCTGTACTACAATTCCGGTTTAGACGGGGTTTACTGTACTCTGAAATATCCTAGAATTTTGTATGTAAACTCTGCTAGTATATTAGTCTTCCAGATGAGAAAATAACAAATAATAAAACTATATCTTTTAATATCTTTTCTTTATTTTTTCTCAATCAAACTGATATCAAAATAATATCATATAGCTAGAACAACAATACTATGTAACAAAGTCTTCCGCTGAACATTTTTCTCTCTTTCCAATTGCCAATATACATCCTTTATAATATCATTCGGTATAAAATTTCCGTGATGTTATATTCTTGTAGAAACAAATTCAAATTGTTGCTGTGTTAAATTGATCATTTTTGACTGTGTTGTAGTTTATATAGGAGGAAATGATGTAGCAAATAACAGAGATATTGAAATTATTGAGGAAGAGTACGACCAGTTTGTTTCTAAACTGAAAACATCCAATCCAAATCTTAAAGTGTACCTGTCAAAAATTGCACCGAGAGGAGACATTGATGTATCAACAGTAAATGCTGTGATTGATAGAATTTCCTGCCATCATGGTATTAAGGTGATAGACATATTCAGTGCCTTTCATGACACCAATGGATCAGTGTGTGAGAGATATTTTACCCACACTGACTCAATCCATCCTTCACAGTCAGGAGTAAAACGCATTCTTGGAACAATAGACAGGACCATACACATTGTTCACAACTTTGACAATGTTGTTTTCATAACAAACAGGAGACAGTTTTTGAAAGAGAGAACTGTCATTTCAAGAAAATCCCAACAATGTACTAAATGTGGAGAAATAAACCATGAAACTGCCCAATGTCGGCATCGTTCGCCAGTCAACTGTTGGGTCATGTGGATTCTCTGGACACAAACAGCAACACTGCTGGAAATATGTATAGGGACTCGGCAATGATGCCATTTCTAAATGTCTAATTCAGAGTTCTACTTCATGTTTAATTTGTAAATATGAACCATGTATTTGCAGAAATGTTTCAGGTTCTAATGCTGATTTAATTAATACTGGTATGAATATTTCTGCTCAAAACTTAGGACTATGTACAAATGGTATGATAATTGGTCATTTGAATATTCAAGGGTTACGAACCAAATTTGATGAGCTACAGTTAATACTAAATTCGAATAAAATAGATATTTTTGGTATTACAGAAACAAAAATCAACCAAAATCATCCTACGGAAAGTTTTGCAATAAATGGTTTTCAATTCCCCATTCGTAAAGATAGAATACAGGATAAAGGTGGAGGGATACTTATATATGTTCGGGATAACATAAATTGTACTCGTAGAAATGATTTGGAGAGTTCTGATTTAGAAAGTATCTGGCTGGAAATAAAAAGTATAAATTCAAAATCCTTTCTAATTTGCATATTGTATAGACACCCGAACTCGCTCTCATCTTGGAAAACATCTTTTGATGATACTTTAGAAATAGCTCAACTTGAAGATAAAGAAATTTTAGTTCTTGGTGACTTCAACAAGGATATCATGAATAGTCGTATAAAAGATGAATGGATTAATTACACATCGTCTCTTGGACTCTCTCAACTAGTATCTAACCCAACACGTGTTTATGGTGCTTCAAAAACTTTAATCGATCATATTTATTCAGATAACTCTCAGAATATTATTTGGACATCAGTTCCAAGGTTAAGTATAAGTGACCATTATCCAATTTTTTGTTCAAGGAAAATGAACCATAAATACAAAAAATCGAAGCACCATGCTATAAAATACAGATCTTTTAAATATTTTAACGAGAATGATTTTCTTGAAGATTTAGGAAACATAGACTTCAATGATGTAATGCTTATTACAGATGTCAACAAGGCGTTGAAATCATTTATGGTAAAATTTTCTTCTGTTATTGATAAACATGTACCCCTGCGTCATCATAGGGTTAAAAGGACTAAACAGCCTGACTGGTTAACTGGAGAGATTCTTGATGCTATGAAAGAAAGAGATAAATTAAAATTGAGAAATGATGAAACAAACTATAAATTATACAGAAATAGAGTATCCAATTTAATTCATAATGCAAAGAAAAAATCATATGAAAAGAAAATTTCTGAAGGACAAAACAACCCATCTTCTATTTGGAAATTATTCAAAGAATTCAGGTCACCTAAGCAGGATAAGTGTTTTGTTAATAGCCTTTCTGTAGGTGGTATTGATATAACTGAACCTGAACTGATGTCAGATGAGTTTAATACATTTTTCACAAATATTGCAGCCAAATTGAAAGAACCAATTCCTTCTTCCGATTTTACTGATATTAAAAAATTTGTTAACAGCCATGTGCCAGGCCCTATGTTCTCCAATATTCCAAATGTTGGCAAAGAAAAGGTAAACAGTATGCTTTTTAATTTAAATGTTTCTAAGTCAACTGGCCTCGATGAAATTGGTCCACGGATTTTAAAACTATCAGCTAACTTGATTTACCCAGTAATTCATCACATACTTAACCTTACTATATCGCAAAGTGTATTCCCTGAGACTTGGAAATCTGCAAAGGTCACTCCATTATTCAAATCAGGGTCTAAACAAGATGTAAATAACTACAGGCCTATCTCTATACTTCCTACTTTATCCAAGATACTAGAGAAACATGTTCATGATAGTTTTATAAATTACCTTAATCATTATAAGCTTATCATTCAAACTCGAAGTGGGTTCAGAAAAAATCATAGCTGCGAAACCGCCCTTGTACATATTATAGACAAATGGCTAAAAGCAATCAATGATGGGTATATTGTAGGGGTAGTTATGGTGGATTTTAAAAAAGCATTCGATTTGGTTGATCATAATATTCTTTTACAAAAATTAAGCATTTACAAATGTTCAAAACATTCTTTAGACTGGTTTAAATCATACTTGTTAAGTAGAAAACAAACTGTTTCTCTAAACGGAGTTACATCTTCAGAACAGAACATATCATGTGGTGTGCCTCAAGGCTCTATCCTCGGCCCACTAATGTTTTTAGTTTTTATAAACGACTTGCCTCTTTCACTCTCAGCAGAAATAAGTAAAATTGACATGTATGCAGATGACACTACTATACATGATATCCATTACTCATTGGAAACTGTAGAAAGAAACCTTCAAACCTGTTTAAACAATCTTGAAACATGGTGCAACTCAAATGGAATGATTCTCAATACTGATAAAACCAAAGTACTATTAATTACTACTCCTCATAAAAGGGCACGGCTTACAAATAGTTCTCTGTCTTTGACTTTCAAAAATGTTGTTCTTAAGTTATCCAGGGGAGAAAAATTATTGGGAGTAAGTCTCAATGAAAATCTTAAATGGGATGACCATATTAATAAAGTAAGAAGAAAACTTTCAACAAATATATGGTTATTATCTAGAATCAAATGGTATATTCCACTTCATTCTAGAATCATATTTTATAATGCCTACATTCAACCTCATTTAGACTTTTGCAACATTGTTTGGGGAAGTTCAAATACAAGCAGTACCCATAGATTATTTTCATTACAAACAAGAGCCTGCAAAATTATATTCGGTACAGATTACGTATCTGTGTCTCAATCATTATAGAAAATGAACTGTCTGACTTTTTCTGACAAGGTTATTTTGCAGAAGGCCAAGTTTATGTATAAGGTATCTAAAGGATTAGTTCCGACTTAAATTAACAATATGTTTGAAAACGAAACGAAAATTTACAACAGTTTACGATCATCAAGTTCAATAAATTATAAAATACCTCGCCCAAAATTAGAACTTTTTAAACAAAGTATATCATACTCAGGACCTTCAATATGGAATAAAATACCAGAAACAATAAGAACCATGAAAACTATTGATAGTTTTACAGTTAACTTTATTCGCTGGTTGAGATCTCAACGATAAGATAACATGTAACATGCAGTATAATGGTTATTGTATTACCAGTATTAAATATGTAATTTTATCAAGTTCAGTTTAAAGTTCGCCATTAATTAATGTGATTGTGTCTACATAATTCAAAACAGTATATATTACGATCTTAGAGCTCCCACAGGAGTCTTTGACCTATGTTTATTTTATTATTCAATGGCAAATATAAGCATGTTATATATTTTAACATAACGAACGTGAGTTCTAATTCCCAAAAAATAGAGCAGATCCAAGTTGAAAGTTCCTTTTAGAAAGTTTGATCTGGATAAACTCTATTTGAAAGTTTGATATAACTTCTAATAATATAATTTTTCAATATGTCTGTTGAGCTGTAGTTTTCCACGGTGTATTTTTAACCGTTTTATTAAATTTATGTGAAATAATGAATTACCGTATTATCTCAATAATATTGTACATTCCATCATATCAACTGGTGTGTTATCCATTTTTACAACTTTTAAGATTGTAAGATCTGGATCTACACTGTTTGTATATTAAGACAGAAGAAAGAGTTAGAACGCCAAAAACATGCATTTGTCATTCGTGTTGTTGTTAAAACTGTTCCAGATCTTGTTTATATTATATGTGCTCATTGCTCTTCTTATTACACTAATTATTCATGACTTGAAATTATTCCTGAAAATTAATTATCTATAGATAACAGATAGAGCAAACCCATATCAGACACTTCATGCAGGAGTTTCTGATTAGGGACTTCTCTGTTTTTACGAAAAGATATTTTAGAAAAGGGTACTGTACACATATAATTAATACACTGTTATTAAATATGCCCTTTTAATATGCTCTTTATTTGTTCAGAGTTGTCATATTGTATGAAATGTACTTATTTTGAGGGCATCGGGGGTAAATTAGGTTGGATTGTTTTGCTAACCGAGCTACCCTGTAAAATAAAGTGTTTCATCCATTCATAGACACAGGGCGCAAATGAAACGGATCCAGGTAGGAAACTTCCCACAGAAGTTTCTCGCTTGGTTCAGTTCTATTTGAAACTTTGTTTATGTAGTGTATATAATTATGCTGATTTCATTTGCGTTATTGAAATGGTTTACCGTAATATCTGCATTGGACACATTGCTTATTATGTTCTGTGATTGTTATTTTTGCATATAAATGTATGAAATGTACTTATTAACAAGGCCCAGGAGCCATTAGGCTAATCGAGCTACCCTCATTCAATTAAGTATTTTAGCATTCATTCAATAATTTAGATTAATTGGGTTTCTCTCAAGCTTTTCATTCATTTATTCAATTCGTAATAAACCTTGTTCATACAGTTTGGATGAGACGTTGAATAACTCAACGCCTCATCAGGTTCAATTAGTTTACACTCTAACTGCATTTTTTTTGTTAATTTTGAAGCAGATGACATTTTATTTTAACTAAAACTGAGCAAAAATATTTTCTCGTATTATAGTAATGACAGCGTGGGTAAATGACGTCACAAATATGTGGTTTTAATAGCGCGTGCATTCATCCACCTGAATCGGGGTCAAATGTCATTTATGCATTTCATGTGTGCAACAGTTAAGTTAGATCCAGCTTTATACTTACTATTTGGATGCTAGTGGCAAATCAAAACTATGAAAACAGATTGGATCCAGATAAGACGCCAAGTTACTCGACGTTTTATAAGGATCCAAATGCGTGTCCTTGAAGAATATATCTACAAATTGAAGCAGACAACACTTTTTATTTATACAGACCCAACATTACTTAGCGAGCAATGAGTTTGTTTCTGAACATTAATTTCTTGTGCGTATATATCTGTGTTTTTACTGTTTTGTATTTTGTATAAAATGCTTTTGTTTGAGGGCCTCAAGGTAGATTAGTCATTGTGACTAATTGAGCCACCCTCGTTAAATAAAGTCTTTCATTCATTTCATTCATTCATTCATTCATTCATTCATTCAATAGTTAACCATTTACATTTTGAATATTTATGTAAGAAATACTAACATTACAATGTCTTATTACTGTTATGAACTGATTTTTTTCTAATCATATGTGAACACAGGAAGTTTTGGTCATGCTAGAAACTGTAAAATCAGATCTGGTTCATGACATAAGCAAACAGAGCAGACCCTGATAAGATAACTCTTACAGGAGCCATATGATCCAGGGTCAATGCTTATCAAACTTTTAGTTGAGTCTGAGTTCGTTCTCAAGTTTTTGATTGGTCAGATTTGAGCCAAAGTCAGATTTGAGCCTTTGGCTCAAATCTGACCAATCAAAAGCTTGAGAACAAACTCAGACTCAACTAAAAAGCTTTATAAGCATGGGCCCAGGTCTACTCTGTTTGCAAAGGCTTCAAAAGGTGACTCTATCTTATAAGGATTGATTTTCAGATTTCATATAAAAATGTTATATCTAGACTCTTTGAAAGCTGAATATTACTAAGAGTATGGTCATTCAATGTTTAACTACAGAGTATCAAAGAATTCAATTGACAAACAATGTAGATCCTGATCAAAAGGCTCCTATAGGAGCCCTCTGATCTGGATCTACACTGTTGGCAACTGCCAACACATTCATTTCACACAATCAAAGGGCTCAGTCCACATTATGAGCAAATCTTGACAACATTTGCAAACCATTTAGTTCAAGATGAGTTATGGTATACAGCATCTTAACCCTTTCCCTGTTCTGTATTTAGGCCAAATTTCAATACCTACTGAATATTCATTAACAAAATAGTTATAAAGAAATCTAGAAGGTGGAGCATTGTAGACATTTTAGGAAGTAAAGAAACAGATCTATCAAATTCTATTAGCAAACAGAGTAGACCCTGATCAGACGGCTCCTACAGGAGCCGTCTGATCTGGGTCTACTCTGTTTGCAAATGCGTGAAAACACGTTTATATGAGGGAAAGGGTTAACTGGATCCTAACTGTTTGCAGAAGTTATCATGGATTCTCCTGGACAGTAAAACCCCTCTTAACTGGACGTTAGATTTAATATCTGTATGGAACTTGGCGACAGGTGGCAGCTTAATGCGGGGTGAAAGTCATGCAGAAAGCTCCTCTATAAGCTTTCTGCATGACTTTCACTCTGCATTAAGCAGCCACATGCCTTAAAGTATCTAAATTCTTCTCGTCTAATATTCTGGTTTAGAGAGGTTTTACTGTACAGTGCTGAAGGTTAACTCTTTTGCTTAAATTATTATCGTCTGCAAAATTTGACACCTGCTTCAAATTTTATTTTTGAGTGTTCTTAGTTTAAGTTTCTAAAAACTGCATCAAACAGTGTGGAACCTAGTAATGAGATGCCAAGTGACTTGGCATCTCATCTGGATCCAAACTGTTTCCAAAGGTGATAAACAGATTTTTGATTGGCAGGGAAAGAGTTCCCCATGTCCGGTTAAACCAGTACATGCATCATTATAAACAGATTCTCACATGTAAAACTCATCAACAAAAACTCATCAGATAAAAAAAGCAGGAATGATTATTGGAAATACATTGAATTGTTCCAATCAAGTTGCAGACAGTTTACACGTCATATAATGCTATCATCTTCAATCTTCACACATAATTAATGTATTCAATCTGTCATCATTTACTCCTATTAAGATAATATTGATATGCAGGCAATAATTCACATCTGTTACCAAACTTTAAACCATAACCTGCTGAATAACTAAAACTGGCTCCTCCAGTTTTGAATATTAATTAAACAAAAGATTATATCAAACTTAATTACTAAAGATAATGACGTTCATGACAAACAGTGCACATGCTGATCGAATGGGGCCATCAGGAGCACTTTGATCTGTGTCTACACTGTTTCCAAAGGTATTACATACTCAGTTCCACACTTTAAGAGTTAACATGTACATACAGAAAGTATGGGATTTATTGCCTCCATCACGTGAAACACATCTTATTTAACCCTTTTCCACATACAAACACTTTTGCAATCCTTTGCAAAGGGAGTAGATCCTCATCCTATATGAGCTGTCTTATAACAGTTTGCTTAACAAATTAAATAGATCCGATTCTACATTTTTTATCAATACCAAAACATCCTGTGTTAATAATCCAATAACAAGAGGGCCATGATGGCCCTGATATCGCTCACCAGACAATCAGAGGAGAAGATACTCAAAAATTTCACTATATGTTTCTAAAGAAAACTGGCCACCCCTGGGGCGGGGCCAATTTTGATCCCAGGGCTACAATTTATATAATAATTTTGGGCCATAATTTACAAAACTTTCTTAGAGGACCGGAATATGACGCTATGTACAGTCGACTGAGTGGTCATTCGGACTGAAAGTAGACTATAACTAGTTACTTTACTTTATGTGCTAAATATGAAAGCTAAGAACCTTCCCGTTTCAGAGATGAAGATTTTCAAAGTTTTCACTATATATTTATATTGAAAACTGCCCACCCCTGGGGCAGGGCCAATTTTAACCCTAGGGGCATAATTTATATAACTTTTGTAGAGGACCTGAACATGATGCTATGTGCCACATATGAAAGCTGAGAACCTTCCAGTTTCAGAGGAGAACATTTTCAAAGTTTTCACTATGTTTCTATTGAAAACTGCCCACCCCTGGGGCAGGGCCAATTTTGACCTCAGGGCCATAATTTATACGAATTTTGTAAAAGACCTGAACATGATGCTATGTTCCAAATATGAAAGCTAAGAACCTTCTGGTTTTAGAGGAGAAGATTTTCAAAGTTTTACTATATGTTTCTATTGAAAAATGCCCATCCCTGCAGCGAGGCCAATTTTGACCCCAGGGGCACAATTTATATAACTTTTGTAGAGGACCTGACTATGATGCTATGTGCCAAAGATGAAAGCTGAGAACCCTGTGGATTCAGAGGAGAAGATTTTTAAAGGTCTAAATTGTTGGAGACGGACGAAGGACGACAGACACTGCACGACGACGGACATCAGGCAATCACAAAAGCTCGCCCTGAGCACTTTGTGCTCTGGTGAGCTAAAAAGTCATATTCATGATGTCATTATTTCTTACATGACTATTCAGCGGGTAAAGGGATATTTATAGATAACTGTTTTAACCCGCTCCCTGTTCTATGTTAATTTCAAATTTCAATACTTACTGAATATTCATGGACAAAATAGTTATCATGAAATATGGAAGGTGGAACATTGTAGCCATTTTTGAAAGTAAAGAAAAAGATTTTTCAAATCCCATTAATATCAAACAGAGCAGACCCTGATCAGATGGCTCCTATAGGAGCTTCTGATCTGGGTCTACTCTGTCTGCAAATGTGTGAAAACATGTTTATATGAAGGAAAGGGTTACTGCTCTGCAATCCATCATACATCATTTTCATTAAGCGCTAGTCAATCTGGCTTTCCTGGGTTTAATCAAACTGATACCAGTCACATGATACAATCAACCTCAGTCCTATTACTGTACAAACAGCTAACGCTATTTCCAGACTGCTAGTGTTGGTATGTAATAAATGTGGCCCTGCCACATGCTTCATAAAACCTTCTTGAATATTTCATATCAATCCTTATTTATGCCAAAGCTCTTTTTCAACTTTGACAAAGGATGCTGTGCTGGAGAAATACTTTGCATTGGCTTCCTGGACCTTCTTCTCTGCGGCTTGGGGGTTTACAATTTCCAATCCCTGGAAAAAAAATAAATCTGTAAGTTTGTGTGCAAAAGGCTAAGGAATACACCCCTACCCTACCTAAAGCAATAAAACTAAAACCAGATTTTTCTACGACCTTGACAGTGTCAACAAATCATTTTCCTACTTTAAGTCAATGACTTTGACTTTGATCCAAGATGCACTAAATGTACCCCAACCTTTTCTCCATATGTAAGTTATCTGTACACAAACTTTGGAAAACAAATGTCCATCCAGAAACCATATTTCTATTTCTAAAAACAGTGACATTGACCCCTATCCCCAAAGCAATTCAAGCCTATATACAAGAGGAATGAGAGGGGTATGTGACTGTCATCCCTTAATTAATTGGTATTAACTCATTACCTCTTGAATAATCATGTAAGAAAATATGACATCATTACTATTGATAAGATCATTTTCTATAATGGCATATGAACAAAGGACATTTTGGCTCTGACAGGGAGAAAGTGTGAGATATATTACACAATAAGAAAACATAGCAGACCCTGATCAGAGGACCCCTACAGGAGCTGTCTAATCTGGGGCAACTTTCTTTGCAAAGGCATTTATATGAATGAAAGGGTTAACACAATAAACACACTTCTTTCTAATGAAGTATCAAAGATATTCTCCTGACAAGATGTTTTTACCCAGTCTACCTCTCAAAAATATTGACAAAGGGCAATAACCCCGCTACTATCTATTGGACCCAAACTACAATTACAGATGCACAATTTCCATTGTCTACAAACAGACAGTCAGATTCTAACATACCCTCCAACTGTGTGGGGGAAGGCTGATGTGTTATATAAAAGCTTTTCACAACATAGCATCCAAGAGAAGTAACTGCAATGTGTGTGTTGTATTCACCATCACAATTGCATCCCACACAACTCTGTGAGATTGACGTATCTCTCTTGGAAAAGAAAAAATAAAGAGAAGAGAAAATAATAAAGTACTCCTGGTGCTATGCTTTTCATGTCATCTAGTGTTTATAATGAACACAGGATGTTTTTACCATGGAAAAAACTGTAGAATCAGACCTATACTATGGCATAAGCAAATCGAACAGACCCTGGTCCTACAGGACCATCTGATCTTGGTCTACTCTGTTTACAAAGGTGTATGTCTCTATTAAGCGAAGGGTTAATGGCATCTAACAAAATTATTTTAAAAAGAAGTAATGGAAATATCGTGCTATTGTAAAAAGGATATAAATCAAACAAAATAGCACTGCCAACAGCATGCATATCTAGGCCTGCTTTCCTGTGCTCTTTGTAATGAGTGCACAAGAATGCATAAAAGCATTGTATTGTCAATAAAAATTGAAAGGCTCATAACTTGGCGAAAAGCAATCCATGAAAACCTGCTGGAAGCATGCAAAACAAAGCTTTTTATTAATCACTCATGTGAAGATCAATCCTATTTCAACTATAAAGTGGGTTTGAAGGAACACTTAACATTTTCTGGAAGAAGTATGACAAAGTAACCCAAAAAGGTGAGACATACAGACAGTCAGATGGGCAGACAATGAGGAAGTGATCCATAAGTGTCAACCTGTAAAAGCAGGTGACATGTCCTGGTGAGTGGAATAACTTTTTCTTCGAATAGTCCAGTTAAATATCATTTTTTGTACTGCATTTTACCATCTTTTCTGTTTAAGTATTCATTTTCCAGCAATTTAACCCTTTCCTCCATAAATATGCCTTTCTACACCTCTGTAAAAATCACCTGTTGAAACCATTGTGATAAATAGAGTATTTGCTCCTATAGGAGCAAATGCTCTATTTATCACAATGTTTTCAAACTACAAAATTCTAAAATGTTCCTTTTCTCTAGTAAATGCTCGTTTTTGGTAGATTTGTTCAAAGAGGTTGGGTCTAAAAATAGCCTATGGAGGAATGGGTTAACTGTATTACCTGTAATGGAGTGAAGGCGACACTGGAGGCTGTTCCTGACACTTGTTTCTTCACTGTGGTATTGCCTCCCCACACCTGCCTCTCCTTAGTGATCTTTTGCTGTAAACCAAAGTAAGCATACACATGTATAGTCCAGCAATATACAACTGACGTTGACCTCATGCAAGAATAATTTAAAGTGAGATGATGCCGTACAGTAAACGCTCTCTATAACGGCCACTAAATTGTGTTAATTAGTTGTTATTTAGGGCAGGTGGCTGCTTAAAGAAAGATGGAAGTAAAACAGAACGCTCCCAAAGGAGCCAGTACATCGTAGACAATAAACTTCACGAGAGACACGATATTTTTGTTGTTTTCATACTACGTGTCACAACCTGCCACATGGTAACATTTCGCAAGATGCCTTAGCAGAATATGAACCACTTTTTGTCTTTAAAAGCTAAAGAAATCATTTACATTCACATGATATACTGTGAGAAAAAAAAGAAACAAGAGTGCCAGTGGGCACAATATACACCCGTCGAAGTTTTGTTCAACATAAACTGGGGTTAACGTATTTGCTAAATTCAAATTCTAAGTCCAATTTTCCAAGTTTCAAGGTTGTAAATAGGCATACTTTAACAAAAAACCTTAACCAAAAATTCTAAATTAAAAAGTGCCATAATTGTGTCTAAATGCTTGAGATAAAGATGAAGCTTCTGATGGTGAACAAATGTTTCAAGTTAAAAAGCTTTATCTGAAAGCATTGTGTAAATAAGTGGACTTTAACCAAAACCTAAACCAAAAATTCAAAGCTAAAAAGCATCATAACTATGTCAAAATGTTAGACAGAGTTATGTACTCTTGCCTACATGTGAAGCTTGTGATGGTGAACAAATGTTCCAAGTTTAAAAGCTTAATCTAAAAGGGTTATGTAAATAAGTGGACTTTAACAAAAATCTTAACCAAAATTTCTTAGTTAAAAGGGGGCATAATTCTGTCAAAATGTTGTACTCTTGCCTACAGGTAAAGCTTGTGATGGTGAATAAGTTTTCCAAGGTTAAAACCTTTATCTCAAAGGGTTATGTAAATAAATAAACTTTAACAAAGCCTTAACCAAAAATTGTAAGTTAAAAAGGGGAATGATTCTGTCAAAATGCTTGACAGAGTTATGTACTCTTGTCTGCATGTGAAGATTGTGATGGTGAACAAGCTTTATCTCAAAGGGTTATGTATATGGACTTTAACAAATCCTTAACCAAAAATTCTAAGTTAAAAAGGGGCATAATTCGGTCAAAATGCTTGGCAGATTTATTTTCTCTTGCCTACAGGTGAAGGTTGTGATGGTGAACAAGTGTTCCAAGTTTAAAAGCTTTATCTCAGATGGTTATGTAAATAAATGGACTTTAACAAATCCTTAACCAAAAATTCTAAGTTAAAAAGAGGCATAATTCAGTCAAAAGTCCAATTGTGTGACCTTGACCTTGGATAAACAAACCGGGACTTGGCAGCCTACTGTAGCATGTCTAGATAAACATTGTGATTAAATTTGAGAAGGATCCACCAAGGGGAACTTGAGTTAGAGATGTTACAGATGGACAGACAGCCAGACGGACAGACAGCGCCATTCCATAATACGTCCCGTTTTTTCAAACGGGCATATAATAAACCAAAAATCAATCGAAAAATGTTAAAAAAATATTTTGGAGGATAGCATGGGGTTCAAACACCTGATTGTATTGGAAAATAATTATAAATCCTCTCTGCTACCATCTGAGCTACAGTCTTGTCGACACATTTATCAATGCTGAATGATATTTCATCTGGTATACCTGGATATACCATGTTGCACTTTCCTATAAATAATTCACGAAGACTACCAAAGATATACATGTATTTAGAAACCCAGCGTAGTGTAAAATTATGATAATAGAGGTCAGCAACATCAGGTGAATTTTATTGGACTATACTATGAGTCACTCTTTGGGATTTTTTTTTTAACCAATTCCCTGATACTGATGCATTTTGACGCATTTGCCAACGGAGTAGACCAAGATTAGACAGCTTCTATAGGAGGTATCTGATCAGTGTCTGCTGTTTGCTTATGGAATTACTTGTATATATCTGATCCAACAATTTTTGTCTAGGCCAAACATACATTTGAAAATTTTACATTAATGATTACAAATATTAAGAAAATGACTATTCAAAGTGATCAATTCATGTATAAATGTTCATTACCGAAAGGGTCAACCCATTCCTCCATAGGCTATTTTAGACCCAAACTCTTTGAATGAATCTACCCAAAAGGTGCATTTACAAGTGGAAAGTAAAATTTTTATAATTTTGTAATTTGAAACTATTGTGAAACTATTTATCACAATGGTTTCATTAAGTGACTTTTACAGAGGCGTAGAAAGGTGTAGTTATGGAGGAAAGGGTTAACATATTGCAAACAGTTTAGACCCAGACAAACAGCCATGTCTCTAACACTGTGATCTGTTAGGGTCTGCACTGTTTGAGACTCATCTGAATATGTGGCAATTTGCTCTCTATCTTTTCATTAATCTTTCCATATAGCTTAACGGTAACCCTTCCCCTGTTCCATATTTGGGTAAGAAATAATGACATCATGAATACATTATTAGTACATTATTACTTCCATAATGGTATAGGTACACATGAATGTTTGATATTAGTACAAACTGTAGAGTCAGATCTTGTAATAATTCATAAGTAAATGGAGCAGACCCTGATCAGACAGGAGGCGTCTGATCTGGGTCTACCCTGTTTGCAAAGACGTGAAAAAGGGTTTGTATCAAGGAAAGGGTTAAAACTCTATCAGATTGTCTGATCTGTTTGCAATGCAATAAGATCCTTTTTCTCAGATAGCGACTTATATGCATACAGATGTGTAAACAAAAGATGAGGAATAATGCTCTTATTGAAACTGATTTTATAACTCTCCTTACATTATAATTTCATGAGCTTAATAATTCCATTTGATGGAAAAGGGAATTTTAAAGGGAATTTTTTGCTTTGACAAAAAGTGTACAGTCATATCTATATTGTGTCATAAGCAAACAGAGTGGACCTCACTTCTCCACTGGTTTGTTACACTGAATAAACATGGATCAGACTGACATTGTTGCAAATAGTGCAGAGTCTTATCAAACTCCTCCTTCAGTTTGATCACAGAAGAGCCTCTGGGGCCTTCCTCCACCTGTAATTAGCTGGACGTCGTGATATGACTGAAACACTGTTAAAACATTGTAAAATCCCGATAAAAACCAAAAACCTTCAGTTTGATCTGGGTCTGCACTATTTGCCTAAGTTTGTCTGTTTGAATACTTAAGGTAATTAGGGTAGTACTATGTCTACTTACCTGTAGTGTCTTGGAGATTCTGGCCTTTGTCTTGGAGTCTACTAAAGGACCTCTTATTCCTCCCTGTTTGTTTTTACCAATGGTACCCAGGGAGAAGCCCAGATCCTCTTGATATGCGTCTTCCTCTATCTAAACATAAAGTGACAGGTATGTATAAAACACAAGTTTCCTAGTTTCAAATCAGTCTGATAAAATACAATAACATTTTCCTCTGCATATTACTGTAGGAGCTCTACCGTTAATATCTGTATTGCTTATCCGTTCCATCCCATGAATATCAATTTAAGAATTTCTTATTGTATGAATACTCATGGACAATTTTTTACAATTACACATTTACTCTTTACCTCATAAGCTATTTTTAGATACAACCTCTAGACAAGCTAAAAATGGCTCTTGGTATACCTGTCCACCGCTGAAAAGGCCCCCAGTCTCTTTTCGATTGCATGTACGGACTGACTGACGGACAGGGTGATTACTATGGGGCACCCACACCAAGATGTGGGGCCCTAATAATGCATGCTCTGACAGTGGTTTGTTATAATTCGTGATTTCCGGGGTCTGCTTTACTAGATTCTTCCCCACTAATGTCCTTTGCAAATATTGTGGACCCAGATGAGGGCTCCTCGAGGAGGATTCCCACAAATTATAGAAAAAAAATCCCTGACTTTTCCGTAACCAATTACGAATTTCCCTGACCAAAAACAGGGGGAAAAAAGAAACAGCACTGGAGGCCAGGGACGCATAAACCCCTTTCAATTTTTCTCTGATACCCTATAAGCATTTAGTCACATGCAGACTTATACTTTCATTGAAATTCAAATGATGTTTTTTTTTCTTTTTAAGCAATGCTTTTGAATAATATAGTGAAAAACTTGCTCAACCACAGTGAAGAACTGCCTGTGGCCTCTTTTTTTCATTTTTTTCCTAGTCTTCTTCCAAACCAATTCCTCAACTTCTGTTTAAAAATTTCCCTGACTTTTCCCAGACTTCTCCCAAATTTCCTAATTTCCCCAACTTTTCCCTGACCTTGAATTTTTCATTTTTCCATGACTTTTCCCTGTCAGACCGTGGGAACCATGATCTCACCAGGATCTGCACTGTTTGTCATGTTACACATTTCTTTAGAAAAATCCCTAAATATTCATCATAAGCTTGACCTGTTCGAAATTTTGAACAGTAAAATTGAAAACTCAGCATTGCAAGGGTTAACCCTTTATTCCATGAATATCTATGTCAAAAATGATTATTTTTTTTATAGTAGCACATGTCCACAGGAATATTTGGCTATGGTAGAAACTGCAGAATCATATCTATATTATTTCATAAGAAAACAGAGCAGTCCTACAGGAGCCGTCTGATCTGGGTCTACTGTGATTGCAAAGGCATAGAAAGGAGTATTTATGGAATAAAGGGTTAGGAAAACATTTTGACACACCAACCACAACTTGTGACAAGTGTAACCTACCTCACCAAAGTTCATCCTGTTGGCTTGTTTCCTTAGCTCAGTGAGACCTAGTCGTTCCTTCATTTTTCTGGCTCTGAAAATGAAAAAATTGAAATCACTTGCAACTTGGTCCTAATAAACAAAGAATAAAATTACTTTTGTTATTGAACAAATAAACAACAATATACATGGCTGACCCAGTGTATTAAATTTTATTTCCCTTATTTAGTATAATTTGGTCATGTCATGACTGTTAGAGTCAAAAAGATCTTTGGTCAAGAATTTCTTTTCACCTCATAAACAACTGTTGTTCTGATGTACATGTACAGAGCTACAGATAAATGTGCGTACTCAAATACTAAAATCGTCATTTCTCCACCAAACCCTATGTTGTGACCACTCTTTAGAATCGTCTCGAAGAGACGATTCTAAAGAGTGTTCACAACATAGGGCTTGCTGGAGAAATAAAGAAGTTATACTTGAAAGTGTTAATTTACGCATGCTATCTGGAGCTCTGCATGTACAATGTAATTAACCACTCATGCCTTCATTCTTCATAATAAAATGACTGCTCCTCCAAACTCAACAATGTGACTTATGATCAGATAAAGACTGACCACAGATTATTACACAATGTAGGAGTATATCAGCACTTTACCTATCATGTAGGGTGTATTTCTTATGATCCATACACAGACAAGAAGCTCTGACAATCAGACATGAAATCTCAAATGAAATCTAATCAATAATCTTTAACCTTTCATTTCAAGAATATTTATGTGAAAAATAATTACATCATGAATACATATATTGATCAAATTATTTGTTTATAATGGCATTTGATAACAGGAAAGTTTGGCCATGACAAAACTGTAGAATCAGATATACAGTAGAACCTGTCTTAAGCGGCCATTCATTTAATGAACATAGGAGTCTTAAAAAAGTTGGTGGTTGTTTAATGTAGGGCAAAAGTAATGCAGAAAGTTTCTATAGGAGTTTTCTGCATTATCTTTGACCTGCATTAAGCTATCACCTGCCTTACACTCTTATTGGTGGCCACTTAAGACATGTTCTACTGTATATTACTTCATAGGCATACAGAGCAGGCCTACAGGAGTTGTCTAATCTTGGTCTACTCTATTAGCAGATACATCAACAGGTGTCTCTATGAGGTAAATGTTTAACCCTTTCCCTGTTCTATGTTTATTCCAAATGTCAATACCTACTGAATATTCATGGACAAAATAGTTATAATGAAATATGGACGGTGGAACATTGTAGCCATTAAAGAAACTAAAGAAACAGATCTATTCAATTCCATTAGCAAACAGAGCAAACCCTGATCAGACGGCTCCTATAAGAGTCACCTGATCTGTGTCTACTCTGTTTGCAAATATGTGAAAAGGCGTTTGAGGGAAAGAGTTAAGACAGGTGGTGGCTTCATGTAGAACACATTGAAATGGGCTTTCTGCATCAGTTTCAGTCTGTATTGCTTTGAAAGATCTCCACATACATCAATACAAGAGGGCCAGAATGGCCCTGAAGCGCTCACCAGACAACCAGAGGAGAAGATTTTCAAAGTTTTCACTATATGTTTCTATAGAAAACCAGCCGGCCCTGGGGCGGGCCAATTTTGACCCCAGGGGAATACTTTAGAAAAACTTGTAGGGGACATGAACATGATGCTATGAGCCAAATATGAAAGCTGAGATTAACCTTCCAGTTTCAGAGAAGATTTTCAAAGTTTTCTCAATATGTTTCTATTGAAAACTGCCCATCCCTGTGTCAGGGCCAATTTTGACCTAAGGGCCATAATTTATACAAATTTTGTAGAGGACCTGAAAATGATGCTATGTGCCAAATATGAAAGCTGAGAACCTTCCAGTTTCAGAGAAGAAGATTTTACTATTTGTTTCTATTGAAAACTGCCCACCCCTGGGGCGGGGCCAATTTTGACCCCGGAACCATAATTTATATAACTTTTGTAGAGGACCTGAACATGATGCTATGTGCCAAATATGAAAGCTGAGAACCTTCTAGTTTCAGAGGAGAAGATTTTCAAAGATTTCACTACTTGTTTCTATTGAAAACTGCCCACCCCTGGGGCGGGGCCAATTTTGACCCCGGGGCCATAATTTATATAACTTTTGTAGAGGACCTGAACATGATGCTATGTGCCAAATATGAAAGCTGAGAGCCTTCTAGTTTCAGAGAAGAAGATTTTCAAAGATTTCACTATTTGTTTCTATTGAAAACTGCCCACCCCTGTGGCGGGGCCAATTTTGACCCCGGGGCCATAATTTATATAACTTATGTAGAGGACCTGAACATGATGCTATGTGCAAAATATAAAAGCTGAGAGCCTTCCAGTTTCAGAATAGAAGATTTTCAAAGATTTCACTATTTGTTTCTATTGAAAACTGCCCACCCCTGGGGCGGGGCCAATTTTGACCCTGGGGCCATAATTTATATCATTTTTGTAGAGGACCTGAACATGATACTATGTGCCAAATATGAAAGCTGAGAGCCGTCCAGTTTCAGAGAAGAAGATTTTCAAAGATTTCACTATTTGTTTCTATTGAAAACTGCCCACCCCTGTGGCGGGGCCAATTCTGACCCCGGGCCCATAATTTATATAACTTTTGTAGAGGACCTGAACATGATGCTATGTGCTAAATAGGAAAGCTGAGAACCTTCTAGTTTCAGAGAAGATTTTCAAAGTTTGCACTACAGTGAAACCTCGGAAATCCGAACCCCTTCCGGACCAAATGAAAAGTTCGGATTTCTGAGGATTTCGGATTTCTGAGGTTTCTCATATAGTTAAATGTTTCGACCACAATTATGCTCTCTAAGTAAGGTTGATGTGACCAAAATGTTGATTGCTGATATTGCATGACATTAAAGGGTAGATTTTGCTCACAAAGTATTTGCAATGGACTTGTTTCTTTAAAGCTTTCTACTTTGAAGAAGCTACACCAATGTAAATAATAGTTGAACTGAACTTTAATGTCAAGGGTTAAGTCAACCCGTCTACGCTTACTCGGCGGTTCAGACATGATCGTGATCTTAACTAGAACTTTTCTTTACGATGTAGAATATAGCCTAGAATGAGCGAGAATGGTGAACAATTTGAGAAACTGCATCATTTATTACATTTGGAACAATTAGGGATTACTCGCGACCTTAGTTTGCAAAATTACCAAACAAGATTAAAGATTTTTTTTGTCAGTCAGCCTACCGTGTGTAAAACAAAAGTCGCCGCACAAAAGAGACCGCTCTTTATTCCACAAGATTAGGACATAATTTGGACATTAAAGAGGTCTTACTGCAGTCGATCGCCACAGCCCGTCTTTTAATCCATTTAAATCAACAGCCGCATCAAACACCTAATGATTCTTCTAAGATAATTGGGGCTTAAACAAACACCAGTTGACACGACTACCGCACATCCTTTATCGTGTGTATGTATCGTGTAGAGTTGTGGTAACATAGCCGCTAAAAATAGACGCGCATGCCAGCCCAAACATTCTCAGGTACAGTAAGCGTTCGGAATTCCGGGTTACATTTAAGCGCAATTAAACAATTTCGGACGAAAAAATCGTTCGGAATTCGGAATTCTGAGTTTCCGGATTTCTGAAACTTTCCCGTAGTTAAAATAAGAAGAAAAAAAATCGGGACCAAACGGAACGTTCGGAATTCCGCGGATTTCGGAATTCCGAGGTTTCACTGTATATGATTCTATTGAAAACTGCCCACCCATGGGGCGGGGCCAATTTTGACCCTGGGGCCATAATTTATATAACTTTTGTAGAAGACCTGAACATGATGTTATGTGCCAATTATGAAAGCTGAGAACCTTCTGGTTTCAGAGGAGAAGATTTTCAAAGTTTTACTATATGTTTCTATTGAAAAAAAGGCACCCCTGGGGCAGGGCCAATTTTGACCCCAGGGGTATAATTTATATAACTTTTGTAGAGGACCTGATGATGATGCTATGTGCCAAAGATGAAAGTTGAGATCCATTTAGATTCAGAGGAGAAGATTTTTAAAGGTTCAAATTGTTGACGACGGACGACGAACGACGCACACCGACGGACGACGGACAACGGGTGATCACAAAAGCACACCCTGAACACTTTGTGCTCTGGTGAGCTAAAAAGGTCCTATTAGAGAGACTTCATTGTTAATATACACTACCTTCTACCTCCCCTCTTCTTCCTAGATTGGTCTATAGGTGCAGGCAAGGCTTTCACTTTCTTTACAGGGGGAGGTTCCTGTAGCTTATCTAGTTTGCCTTCAATATCTGCCCTAAGAGTGTCACCCACATGGCCATCTTGGCTCTCATGAAAGCTATCAACACGGGCAGCCAGCGAACATTTGGCAGATACTAATCTAGCAGCCTTCTTTTTCAGATCCTGAAACAATAAAACAAGTCACCTCCTGTCCAGCTCAAAAATTGTCATCTACGTAATCTGTACACTGCTTCAATTCTAAAAGTACAGCAGAATATTTATGTGAGAACTAATGAAATCATATATAGTAATAAGATGACTCGTTAAAACAGCATTATGGACAACGGCTTTTTTGACAATCGAAAAAAACCTAGAATTAGATCTATAAAATTTCATTCACAAACAGAGCAGACCCTGATCACATGGCTCCTACATAAGCCATTTGATTTGGGAATGTATGTACTTTGCTAGCAAAGGTATTAACCCTTTACTCCAGGAATATTTATATAAGAAATAATGACATCATGAGTATTAATTAAAGTAATATTTATAATAGCATGTCGACACAGGAATTTTGGTTTTGCAAGAATCATTTCTATATTATCTCATAAACAAACAGAGCATACCCTGACCAGGCATCTCCTACAGGAGCCATCTGATCTAGGTCTACTCTGTTTGCAAAGGTGTAGAAAGACATATTTATGATCAGGATCTGTTCTTATTGCTTTAAATACTTGAACTATCACTAAAAGTGATGAATACCCCAGTACACAGCCTCGATGGCAAATCCAAGTTTACAACATCAACTACCCATGTGACCAGACCAAATGAGTGAGTGAGTGAGTTGGGTTTTACGTCCAACCAACAGTATTTCAGTTATTTGCAGACGGCACCGGCATGAGACAAGTTATAGTGCTGCCTCACTGGAATACCCCTGCCGCAGGTACATGGCAAGGGCACCCCACCCAGTCACATTATCCTGACACCGGGCCGACCAGTCCTAGAACTACACCTTTAATGTCGAGCGAAGACAAGGGTGTTACTAGTACCAACTTCTAACGACTTTTGGTCTGTTGCGGCCGGGGATCGAACCCACGACCTTCCGTACCGCAGGCGGATGCTCTACCACTGAGCCACGCGGCCGGTCCCAGACCAAATGACAAAAATACTCAAATTTCAGGGAGACATAATTCTGCACTGTCTGCCACTAAAACCATAAACAGTGTGTTTTGCATGTCTACTATTTGTGGTTATTATGTATGGCAAGTATCAATTCATTACTTTGGAATTGAAGGAGGAGTTCCCCATGTTTCATGCAAAATGAAAAAAAACCCCTCAAAGTTCAAGGAGAGATCATTCTGAAATGCCCAGCACTAAACAACTGCGTCTTGCATATCCATTATCCGTGGTTACTATGTATACCAATTATAAACTGAGTAACTTTCAAATTGAAGGATACCAACTACCCATGTTTCATGCAAAAATGACAAAAAATACTCCAAGGGGAGATTATTTTGAAATGCCCAGCGGTAAAAACATGAAAATTGCATCTTGCACATCTACCATTCATGGCTATTATGCATACCAAATATAAACTAGAACTACCACTAAAGGTGATGAATACCCCCACTAGCACATTTGACACAGAGATGGAGGATATAGAAATAAATCACTACAATATCTGCTACAGTTTAGAAAAAAAATCAGAAAACCTGAAATTTCCTATAAATGTCCATGTCAAAATGCTGTAATTCCGTTAAAAATCAATGTAGTGTAACTCATCTGTAACTCATTATTATAAAGCTACATACCAAATATCACATCAATATCTGCAAGGGTTTAGAAAAAAACTCTGCAAAACCTGAATTTCCGGAAAATTTCTAAGTAAAATCACTGTATTTCCATGAAAAATGAATGAAGCGTAAAGAAATTTAAACTTGATATGTAACTCATTATAATAAAGCCACATACCAAATATCACTTCAATATCTGTAAAGGTTTACAAAAACAAATTCCGGAAAACCTGAATTTCCAGAAAAATTTCTATTAAGTAAAATCACTGTATTTCCGTGAAAAATCAATGAAGCATAACGAAATTCAAACTTGATCTGTAACTCATTATAATAAAGCCACATTCCAAATATCACTTCAATATCTGTAAAGGTTTAAATAAAAATCCGGAAAACTGAAAAATAACAAAGGGCAATAACTCCAAAAATACTGAAGGCAGAGTTACAAACCTTGTGCACTGCACTTGCGGTCAATGTGATCTATCTATTTATGAAGTTTGAAGTCAATAGCTTTTATACTTTGGAAGTTATGATCCAGACAAGCCAGATGGACGACCGGACGGACGGACATGGTGACTCCAGTATATCCCCCCCCCCCCAAAGCTTTGTTTGTCGGGGTATAATAACTTTAGACTGAGTAGGACACAAACTACCTATGTTCAAATGCAGACAGACTGCTGTCCATCTGACCAAAAGGGTGAATCCAGTATACCACCTTAGATAAGTTTGCAGGGGTATAATAATATAGATGTGATTCTATAGTTTCTGCAATGGCCAAATACTCATGTGCTCATATTAATGATGTCATTATTTCTTACATGAACATTCATCAGATAATGGTTTAATCTGGTTTCAACTATTGCAGATATTAGATATTTATCAACATCATACTGGGATGCAATCCTTTCCCTGTTGAATATTCATGTAAGAAATAATGACATCATGAATATTTATTAGCTGAATTTTTATAATGGTATATGTACATAGAAAGTTTTGGTATTGGTAGAAACATTGTAGTCAGACATATTATAGTTTCATAAGCAAACAGAGCAGACCCTGATAAGATGGCTCCCATAGGATCTGAGTCTACTCTGTTTACTTGGAAGATACTTACAGGTGGTGACTTGGATACAATGTCACTCTCATAGATATGTCCCTGGTGGGCCATGGCTGCGGAGGCTGAGAAACCTGACAGCAGTCTCCTCTGTGCTCCAAGCAACATCACATTACATGCTGGCATCTTGGACAGGTTTGTTAAACCACCAGCAACACCTATAAAGCAAATTTCATATATAAGTGAGTAGTGAGTGAGTTGGGTTTTACGTCCGACCAACAGTATTTCAGTTATTTACAGACGGCACCCGCATGAGACAAGATATAGTGCTGCCTCACTGGAATACCCCCGCCGCAGGTACATGGCAAGGGCACCCGACCCAGTCACATTATCCTGACACTGGGCCGACCAGTCCTAGAACTACACCTTTAATGTCGAGCATAGACAAGGGAGCTACTAGTACCAACTTTTAACATACATCAACTGAGATACATATAAAGGCTCTTACATGTAGGTTGCATCCTTTTTATTAACCCTTTACTCTGTGAATATTCATGTAAGAAATGATGACATCTTGAAATGCTCATAAGACATTACTTCCAAGTTTGGTGAAGACTGGACAACAGCCTCTCAAGTTAACGAGCAAACAACTTTAAAGGGTGACGTCCAACCGCCTGCACATGCACACACCTACCTTAAGATGGGTGTATAAAAAGTGAGACAGACAGGTTAGGGTACATTTTAATACCCATTCAAGTAGGTGTATAAAAATACAATCAGTAGTGGCCTTATTCAGTTATAAATTTAGTCACTAAGCATCAGCCAGAGCGTTTCACCCACATCAAACACTGCAACAGATCTGGATCATCCCAATTCCAGGGCTCAAGATAAGGTGAGTAGTTCATATTCAAAAGTCCTTATGTCTCCATCAAACCCATTGTTGTGACCACTCATAGAATCATTTCTTTAACCTATTCCCTCATAGGCTATTTTAGATCCAACCTCTTTGAATAGATCTACCAATAAGGAGCATTAACTAGTAGAAAGGAATTTTTTTAGAATTGTGTACATTGTAGTTTTGAAACAATTGTGATAAATAGAGCATTTGTTCCTACAGAGTAAATGTTTTGTTTATCACAATGGTTTCAAAAAATTACCTTTACAGAGGCGACAAACTGGTGCAGAAATTTATTTTTTAGTTGAATATTCAATGTATTCCTTTCATCTAGAGTCCTCCTGTTTGCAAAGTACAATATCGAATTTCATTCTGCTCAATCAAGTCCATCATACAACTGATTGTTACTTACCCATCATCTTGGCCGCAACAGATGCACCAACAATGATTGATAGGTTTGGGGCTATGAATGTCATCCTTGACTCCACATACTCATGTATGATCCTTTTGTCTTCACACAGTTCAACAGCCTGAAAAATGTTCACAAGCAACAATAACTACATGTATTACAAATCTACATACAGTTGACCCATTCTCTCATTTTCAGGCATTTTTACGCCTCTGTAAAAGTCACTTTTTGAAACCATGATGATAAATAGCAAATGCTTTTATTATCACAATAGTTTCAAAACTGCATATTTCTGTTCCTATTTTCTAGTAAATGTTCCTTTTCAGTAGATTTATTCAACGAGGTTGGGTCTAAAAACAGGCTATGAGGCAATGGGTTAAAACAGTTACAGATAGTGTAAAACCTGTCTTAACCCATAACCTGATGGGATATTCATTCTGTATTACTTTTGCCCTGCATTTGTTTAATGTCTAACACTTTGCCATTTTATTTTAAATTTTAACTACACTACATCAATGTTCAACACACAGGCAACCTCCATTCCTAATATCAGCTTTCTAGGGCAAATATTTCATGTAGTATTAGTGCATTTCAACACTTAACCCAAAACTTTAACCTTGAGATTTCAGCCCAAAAAGCTAAGTCCAAAACGGGTGAAATTTTGACTAAAATTCAGTTTTATTTTAAATTTTAACTACACTACATCAATGTTCAACACACCGGGAACCTCCATTTCAAGTATCAGCTTCCTATGGCAAATATTACATATAGTATTAGGGCATTTCAACACTTACCCCAAAACTTTAACTTTGAGATTTCAGCCCAAAAAATACGTCCAAAAAAGGTAAAATTTGGACTAAAATTCAATTCTATTTTTAATTTTAACTACACTACATCAATGTTCAACACACAGGCAACCTCCATTCCAAATATCAGCGTTCTAGGGCAAATATTTCGTGTAGTATTAGTGCATTTCAACACTTACCCCAAAACTTTAACCTTCCTATTTCAGCCCAAAAAGCTAAGTCCAAAACAGGTGATATTTTGACTAAAATTCAGTTGTTGTTTTTTAAATTTTAACTACACTACATCAATGTTCAACACACCAGGAACCTCCAATTCAAGTATCAGCTTCCTAGGGCAAATATTTCATGTAGTATTAGTGCATTTCAACACTTACCCGAAAACTTTAACCTTGAGATTTCAGCCCAAAAAGCTAAGTCCAAAACAGATGAAATTTTGACTAAAATTCAGTTTTATTTTAAATTTTAACTACACTACATCAATGTTCAACACACGGGAAACCTCGAATTAAAGTATCAGCTTCCTAAGGCAAATATTTCATGTAGTATTAGTGCATTTCAACACTTACCCCAAAACTTTAACCAAAAGCAAAAGCCAACGCAGACGCCAACGCCGGGGTGATTCCATAAGCCCCCCTATTCTTCGAATAGGCGAGCTAAAAAAGCAGAAACTGATCAGATGGAGCTGTCTGATATGAGTCTACTCTGTTTGCAAAGACATGAAGAAGCATTTATGAGGGAAAGGCTTAAACCTTTCCTTCATACAAAACATTTTCACTCCTATTTCTGGTAAGAATTGTAAGAAAACAATCTACTTTGAGCATGGAAGTGGATTATAGTATATGGATATAACAGCTGTTTAGATTGCCAATGTTAATTCTAATCCCTGTTAACCCTTATACAAAATTAATTTTTGTCTGCATATGGTTCAGAGTAAAACCTAAGTTAGGTATATAGGTCTATATAGTGGTGCCGATAACTCGGGATTAAGATTCGGTGCTCGTAGTTTCGTCAGGATCCAAGTCTTTCATATCGTCAGAATGGACTCTATCATTAAATAATGACGGACAAATCTGCTTTGAAAATTCAGCATTCCACAGGTTCATAAGAATCTATTGACCACAGCATCAACTGACCATATCACAGGCTTCCATCACTGTTCTGAGCTCCTCATCAGTCAACAAAGTCCTGAAAGGAAAAACCAAACCAATATGTTAACCCGTTCCTTGATAATATTGCCTTTTTCATCTCCTGTAGGAGCTGTCTGATCAGGGTCAGCTGTGTGTGCTTTTTTGCTAATAATCTGATTATCTATTATTTGTTATGGCATTAAATTTTCTTAACTTAGTATGTTCAATACAAGAATTTACTTAATCATTCCCCTCATATAAATGCTGTTTCAAATCTTTGCAAAAGGAGTAGACCCAGATTAGAAGGCTCCTATAGGAGCTGTCTGATCATGGTCTGCTCTGTTTGCTTATAAAATTCTAACAGATATCACTCTACAGTTTGTACCACAGTAAAACCTCTCTATAACGGCCACTAAATTGGGTTAATAAGTTGGTATTTTGGGCAGGTGGTTGCTTAAAGCAAGGTGAAAGAAAAACAGAACGCTCCAATAGGAGCGTTCTGTTTTACTTTCACCTTGCTTTAAGCAGCCACCTGCCTTCAACACAAAATACTTGATGTAATTTAGTGGTCGTTATAGAGAGGTTTTACCAATACCAAAACATCTTGAATACATAACCCTTTATAAAATATTCACAATGTCATTATTTATGAATATTCAACAGGGTAAGGGTTAAGTAATATTCATAATAGGTAGAGTTTCATAAATGTTCATATTAAAGGTAATGGATGAAAATATTCCTCTGAAATGAAATAATGACAAAGATTAATTGCATCCTCACATAATTCACGCATGGATATTATTCATAAATATTTGTTTTCTTCTTTAAGCTTATGAAATTTTCATAAACACAATTTTTTAAAAAAAAACAATGCAAATTTTGCATTATTTTCCAATAAAACCTGCATTTTCATGTAGCTGCTTTTACCTTTGCCTGATAATACCCGCTTCATAAATGGATACACAATTTTACACCTTTTAACCCTTTCCCTGTTCTGTATTTAAGCCAAATTTCAATACCTACTGAATATTCATTAACAAAATATGTATAACCAAATATGGAAGGTGGAACATTGTAGACATTTTAGAAAGTAAAGAAACATATCTATCAGCAAACAGAGTAGACCCAGATCAGACGGCTCCTCAAGGAGCCGCCTGATCTGGGTCTACTCTGTTTGCAAATGCGTGAAAACATGTTCATATGAGGGGAAAGGGTTAAAACAGAGTAGACCAAGAATCAGGGTCTGCTCTGGTTGCTTAAATAATGTTATACATCTATTTCTACAGTTTACAATTGCAAATATTCCCTTGTTTCATGTGCCTTGTAAAAAATTGACTTCATATTCACGAAATCATGAATATTCATGGATTAAGTGGCTACTCACCATGCCATTATACAGTAAAATCTCTCTAAAATGACTGCTCTAACCAAAAAGCTTCTAATTTTGGGGTTGTCAGACAGGAAATACCCAAATTACCCTAAATATTCAAACACTCAATCTCCCTCTCTATATCAGATTGTAAAGCTAAACAATTCAATTTGGCACCATTTTGATATCGTTAACCCATTCCCTCATAGGCTATTTTTATTTCCAAGCTCTTTGAATAAATCTACCGAAAAGGAGCATTAACCAGAGAAAAGTTTTTTTGTTTTAGAATTTTGTAGTTTGAAACCATTGTGATAAATAGAGCATTTGCTCCTATAGGAGCAAATGCTCTATATATCACAATGGTTTCAAGAACTGACTATAACAGAGGCGTATAAAGGCGTATTTATGGAGGAAAGGGTTGTATCAGACTGCATAGAAGCAAACAAAGTAGGCCCTGATAAAAACTGATCCTTCAGGAGTTCATTGATTTGGGTCATGTCTAAGTTTGTCCAAAACATTCCTGTAATTAGGCTAGTCTAATGCAGGATGAGTTACCCGTATGCAGAAAGCAACCACCTGCTCTTACAGATCCTTATGTTTATTCATTAACCCTTTCCTCCATAAATATGCCTTTCTACGCCTCTGTAAAGTCACCTGTTGAAACCATTGTGATAAATAGAGCATTTGCTCCTATAGGAGCAAATGCTCTATGTATCACAATGGTTTCAAACTACAAAATTC
Source organism: Azorinus chamasolen (assembly GCA_963576725.1). NCBI lineage: Eukaryota > Metazoa > Mollusca > Bivalvia > Cardiida > Solecurtidae > Azorinus > Azorinus chamasolen. Next base: position 51,884,553 of record OY755236.1, read on the forward strand.
TAAAATGTTCCTTTTCTCTAGTTAATGCTCCTTTTCAGTAAATTTATTCAAAGTGGTTGGATCTAAAAATAGTCTATGAGGGAATGGGTTAAGTAATTACTAAAGATCATATTTTTAAAAATGTGAATGAAATTATGATGAATAAATTACACTGTCAGAGTATCATTCAAATCCAATGTATATTTACCCTTTTACCTCATAAATACGACTTTTAAAGCCTTTGCAAACAGAGTAGACCCAGATCAGGACCTAGGAGTTGTGTCTGCTCTACAGTTTGTGCTTTGGCAAGCAACTGTCTAGATCATATGCCATCATAAAAGTTAAGCTAATTGATATTCATACTGCCATTGTTTCTTACATTTATTCATCAGGTAAAGCCTTTTAGGGTTAACCCTTTACTCCATGAATATTCATGTAAAAAATAACACCCTCAATATTGTTTAGCAGAACTTTTATAATGGCTTATGTACATACAATGTTTTGGTATTGGTAGAAACTGTAGAATCAGATATATCGTAAGTTCATAAACAAACAGAGAAGACCCTGATCAGACAGCTCCTATAGAAGCCATCTGATCTGTGTCTGCTCTGCTTGAACAGTCATAGAAAGGCGTATTTATGGAGTTAATCTAGGTATAGCTAATATGAGATTGCATTGCTCAATAGCATACAAAAAATGCACCTACCCCTGGGTGGTAGAGGCTGTGACACTGACAACCATTATAGTGGCTGATGTCAAAATGTCCTGGAGCCCTGCACTGTTCTTACTGTGCTCAAGTATGTTGTTTCCCAGCTCCTGCAGATATAAAAAAAGTAGAGAAATACTTAACTTGTGCAAAATGTATAACAATGTTAGGAAACTTGCAGTGTACCATGATCTATTTCTGTTGATAGTGTAGCAGTAAGAAAGGCCATGGTGGCTCTGTATCATATCCCTAACTTGAGTAACCCATAAGTCCTAAAGCTAATAACAATAACATAATGGCATTATGAACAAGTGATTTTTTACCAGTGCAGAAAATGCAGAATCAAATCAATTTTAATTCATAAGCAAATAGAGCAAAAAGAGCAATCTGATCTGGGTCTACTGTTTCCAAAGGCGACAAATGGCATGTCAATTAGATAAAGGGTTTAAGATAGTTATGAGGTTAATTAGAATGTTACAATAGTATTAATTGCAAACAGTGTAGACCCAGACCAGTTGCAGCGTCTCTAATATCGCATTTAGCCCCAAGTTTATAAAATCTTTTACTTTGAGTCTGAGATCATTCTCAAGTATCTGACCAATTAGATACTTGAGAATAAACTCAGACAATTTTGAGCTTGCTCAAAATCTGCCCATCTGATACTGTACTTGAGAATGAACTCGGACAATTTTGAGCTTGCTCAAAATCTGGCCAATCAGATACTTGAGAATAAACTCAGACTCAGACATATAAGTTTGGTCTCGGGTCTGGGTCTTCGCTAAATGTCATTCATCAGAATCTGTAATAAATTGATCTTATAGTGTAAAACTTGATCAGTTATTTCATCATGGAGGCAATGCTTGATCTGGGTCTACACTCTGAGCAGTGCAACAGGACCCGTTTTCTCAGAGTTAGTCTCATTTCGAATCTATTGTGCTTACCTTGACTGTGCGGACATACTGTAATGGATCATTCACAAGTGACTCTAACTCTGGGAATCTTTTCAAGTAATTGTCTCTCACAAATTTGTGGATCACATCTGAAAAGAAATGTCATTGACTGGTATAACAATGTTCCATCACCAACCGCACACACAAGCTACAAATAAAAACATGCAAGCATGACATGAAATGTATGTAACAATCTGTGCAGTCTTGATGACAGAATAGCTGTCTTTCAAAACTTTTATTTGATCCCACTATGACGAGACTGACCATTACAAAACTTTTACATCGAGAACAGCTACTACATTTCAATTGCAGTGTCCATTCAGGGTCTACATTGCTTGTAGTTGTTGTTAAAAAAGCACACTACATGTTGATGTGTGACAAACAGTGTTTACACAGATAGCCACCAACACTGTAATCGTTTGTATCAACACAGTTTGCATCATACAAAGAATGAATTTTGCAAAGTGGATATAAATTTTCATTCCATGCTTAACCCTTTCCCTGTTCAATATTCATGAAAGCAATAAGGACATCATGAATATTAACTAGAATTGTTTTTGATACAAAAACTGATGTCTAGATGTAAAAAAAAGTCCCATTACTCTGCAGAAAATCATCGAACCAGAACAGGAATAACATATGCACAACAAGGCATGGTGCTGATCACTCCTATGAAGTTTCATGAAAATCCGACCAAAGATTTTTCAACCTTTTGAATAGACATTGGAATTTATAAAAGCCTTTTGAAGTCTTTACAAACAGAGAAGACCCAGGTCAGAGCAAACTGATCAGGCTATGCTGTTTGCTTACAGAATTACATAGATCAGGCTCTGTGGTTATAAAATTTTTTGCTTGAGTCTGAGATCATTCTAAAGCATATGATTGGTCAGATTCTGAGCTTGAGAATGAACCTTGGACTCTGATCCTACAGTAGCTGCCATGGCTAAAAGGATCCTGTGTTCATATGCCTTTATAATCTTCATCTTAAATATTCATGACGTCTTTATTTCTTATATGAATATTCATAAGGCAATAAGTTAATATTGCACCATGAAGATGATTCATGACTAAAATTTAGAGGGCAGTAACAAATTACTGAAAATAATAATTTAAACTTAAATTGAAACTCAAATATTTCATGAACTTTTTTCATTTATCTTTGATAAACTAAATGCTTAGTCACTGTTACTACATTCTCATGGTCTTGAAAGGCATTAAATAGGTAATATTAGTTTAACCCTTTATCTGATAGAGACACCTTTTGGTGCCTTTGCAAGCAGTAGACCCAGATCAGAGGGTTCCTGTAGGATCTGTCTGACCAGGATCTGCTTGATTTGCTTACCTGATCTGATCCTGTCCTATTTGTAATTTAGCAATGTATTCATTTGCTTAATATAACATTACAATTTAAGTAATACCGGTATTCATAATGAGTGGATTCTGCTATGCATGTTCCTCTGACAGGTAAAGGAATTGGCACTGATATATGGTACTCACTTATTTCATTATCAATTTCAACAGTCAGGTTATTGGCTTGAACAATCAGTTGATATTCAGGGTTTAACTCCACTGGACCTGCAACTGAATTAAGCAAGAAAGAAAACATCAAACTTATTTTTCCAATAAAGATGAACAAATCAATTTCACAAATCAATTTCAAGATTTTAAAACTTCTTTTACTCCATTTTGTGGCTGTAAATGAGTCAGTATAATTGTTGAATAATTGGGTAGATCAGTGGACTAATAGACCATAGTGGCTTACTGCTTGAAGTCAGTACTGTTTAACACTTTACTTCATGTAAGAAATGATGACATCATGAATATTAATTAGATGAATATCTAAAATGGCACATTATAACAGGAAAGTTTTGTCATGACAGAAACTGTAGAATCAGATCGATCGGATCAGATGACTCCTGTAGGAGCCATCTAATCATCTAATGAAATAATATAGAACGAATTCTTCAGCTTCTGTCAAAGTTAAAAATCCTACATGTTCATATACCATTATAAAAGTTCAGCTAATAAATATTTATGATATCATTATTTCTTGCATGAATATTGAAAGGGTCAAATGTTGTACATGTAATTGGTTGCAAGCATGGCTTACATACCTACTAATCTTCATACATGGACAAATGATTTTACCTGTTTCTTTTCTCTTTTGAGTTGAATACATCTTCACTTTCTTCATTACATCTGCAATCTGAAAACAAACATTTAATATACAGACTTATGTGGTCACTTTAGAGGGGTTCTACTGTTACAGTAGAACCCCTCTAAAGTGACCACATAACAAATGTGGGTGACTTTAAAAGCAGGTACATGTTGTTGCTTAATGCAGGACAAAAGTAATGCAGAATCCTCCTATAGGACCTTTCTGCATAACATCTGCCTTGCATTAAGATACCACCTGCCTCTATGACCAAGAATTATACGTCCTTTTAGAGGGGTTTTACTGTACATTTATCCTTTACCTGATAGAAATGCCTTTGAGGCTTTTGCACACTTAGAATCCACAAACAATTCTTCTCATTTTATAAATTGATAAGGCTGAAAATACATGTACCATTATATAGGAAATTCAGGTAATAATTTATTTTCTACATATTTTAGCCAACCCATCGTTGGTACTCACCTCTCTGAGATTCTAATAAGTATCAACAAGACAGTGTGGTGGAGAAGAAAGTGATTTCTCAAGATCCTTTAGATAAATCAGTACATGTATATTCATATCTACAGCTCTGAAAAAATACTAATGCATGAGCCTGTATTCACATGTAATTGTTAACCGTTACCTGAAGGAGATCCCTTTTGACATCTTTGAAAATAGATTAACCTTTTACTCCATGAATATTCGTGTAAGAAATAATGACATCATGAATATCAATAAGAATAATTGTTATAACAGCAAATGGATACAGGCATTTCAGGCTATGGCAGAAACAGTAGAATCGTATCTATATCATATCATATAAAGCAGAAAAAGAAGCATTTCGCAAGAAAAGCAATCAGATAAAGGCTGAAGAAGACAAAAATTATGTGTTTAACCGATTCCCTCATAGGCTATTTTTAGATCCAACCATTTTGAATAAATCTACCGAAAAGGAGCATTAAGAGAGAAAGGGATTTTTTTTTAGAATTTTGTAGTTTGAAACCATTGTGATAAATAGAGCATTTGCTCCTATAGGAGCAAATGCTCTATCACAATAGTTTCATAAAGTGACTTTTACAGAGGCGTAGAAGGGCATATTTATGGAGGAAAGGGTTAATATCGAAGATCCCAATGTTATTTGTTGATGTATTATTTATCTATGGTGAGTTTTCATTTCATATCTGTTTGAAATACGTCAAAAATAGTCTGTTGTACAACAAAAGGTTATAGGTATAGAAGAAAACATTTTTTTTGTATCAAAGGGGGGGCATTTTTTTTATATTTAAGTTCAAATTGACAATCTTCATAAGAATAAATGAACATAAACAACACAATGTTTAATGATTTTATTAAAATACATGTATAATGTATGTGTTCATTATAGAGACTATTAATTTAGCTGTATGTGTTACAAGAATATTTAGCTAGGTTGAAATAATTGAGTCAAGGTTATCAAAAAGTTTTTGTTGAACTGGCCCATTTGGCAAAGTAACTGGCCAGCTGGGGTGGTCACGTCAAAGTGACAGTTTCCAAAAACTTTTTACAACAGGTTTCTCACTCTATGATGGATCATATAAACACCTTATTTCACTGCAATAATAAGCTACTTCCAGTTCAATTTTTCAAATGTTTAACCATTTCCTCCATAAATACGCCTTTCTACGCCTCTATAATAGTCACTTCTTGAAACCATTGTGATTTATAAATAGAGCATTTGCTCCACAGGAGCAAATGCTCTATTTATCACAATGGTTTCAATATTACACAATTCTAACATTTTCTCTAGTAAATGCTCCTTTTTGGTAGATTCATTCAAAGAGGTTGCATCTAAAAATAGCCTATGTAGGAAAGGGTTAAATACTGAAATTTCTAATTGAAGTGATCCATCATTATTTGACGATAGAGTCCATTCAATACGAAAGACTATAACTTGTGAGAGGATTTGAAAGACAAACAACTCCTACAGGAGTTCTTTGATCTGGGTCTACACTGTTTGCAAATCCAAGCATAATTGTTTCCTGCATTCTAAGAGTTAATAAATCATACTCCTCTTATCTACAGCATAATGAAAACTATGCAGACATAGATCAGGTGTCAAATCCCTATATGGCAACTGATTTGATTGTACCGTTTGCAAATGTCAAGCTATACTGCTTATTACCCAAAGTATATGAAAGCTAAATACAGTTGAACTTTATTATCTCGAACTTCAAGGGACCATACAAATTACTTCGAGATAACAGAGGTTCGAGTTATCCGATTTCTAATCTGAACAATTTCTCAAGTTCACAGCTTAATGCAGGTCTAAAGTAATGCTGAAAGCTCCTGTAGGAGCTTTCAGCATTACTTTCAACCTACATTAAGCTGTCACATGTGTTAGTTAGATATCATGTGTAGTAATATATTTCAGAACAATTCTGTATTGTAAATTTTGGAAGGACCAAACTTTTACTTTGAGTTGTCCTGAAGATCCAGTAACACGAGTTCCAGATATTGAAATACCATTTTAATAACTTCTGATTACTTAGGGTAATTGAGGTATATTATCACCCAGAGTTGAATAATTACCTCTTCACTGTCCCTCAGTTTCGCGATATTGCGCACTGAGTATTTAGCACTCGTTACTTGAGGTTCCATGGACACGTCATCGACCTCTGCCAGTTCATACATCTGACCATCACCTTCATTTTCCTCAACATCATCCCCTTCCTGTTCAAAATCAGCCAGAAGTTCATCAGCTAGTGACATCTTGTTATATCTGCTTGAAACGTGTCAGACACCTGTAACAGAGAGTTGAACTGTTTGAATGCTAGCAGCAATTGGTGGTTGCCTATGCAAACAGTTTGGATCCAGATGAGATGCCAGTTAACTTAACATATCTAATCAGGATCCAAACTGTCCATCACTCTGACTACATCTTTTAAGAGAAATGAAAGATAAACAAAATCAAGCACTCTTCACTATATGTTACATATACATGTAGTGAAGAAAATTAAATTTCAAAGTCCCATAACTCTGGTAAAAATGGTTTGAGCAAAAACTCCCTTTACGTATATCTTTCCCTTCTTTAAGTACATTTTCACATCAATATTGTGCATCTGTGAAAGTTTGAAATAAATCCTCGGACCTTCTATTGGTGTATGAGGAGTTAGGACACAATGATTTGCAGGATATATTTACATACATATATCATTATATATATGCCTCCCACTTTGTGCTGGGCATAACTATAACTTTGTTTTCATAGGACACAGATATCCCCTAGCAACATTGTCTCTAAATCAAACACATTTCCCTAAGTGTTATACAGTAAATAAAATTTCAAAGTCCCTTTACTCTGGTAAAAATAGTTTGAGCAAAATTTCCCTTCCTTATACATACATAACCACATCAATGTTGTTCATCTGTCAATGTTTGAAGTAAATCCACCTAGTGGTGTATGAGATGGACGATGGACATATATCTTATAAAGTGAAGAAAGTTTTAAAGTCCCATAACACCGGTAAAAACCATTGGAGCAAAATTCCCTTATTTACTATATTCTCTGGACTTGGAACAGTGGGAAGTAAGAATTGCAGGCATGTCCATGTCAGTTTCTTCATGTTCACACTCAGCACTAGTCTACTGGATATACTTACTTCGCTACACTCATACCTGTCACATGCATTTTATGTCTAAATCATGCTCACACGCTCTGCTTCAGTTCAGTATCACACAAGCATTTCCTAGATTCTTGAAAAAATATTTTAAATATAACCATTCATTGAACCTTTGAATTGCCTTCAAAACCCCTTAAATCGGCTCATAATTGCCACAACAATGTGCCGATTACGACCCATAATTTAGGCTGAATCACCTTTATGTCACATGCAACAAACGGTTACCCAATAAGCTGTCAGGAAAAGGCTTTATCACATCTTTAAAATGGCAATATTTCAGGAGCTTCCTGGGGCCTTCAGCCCCCTGAACCCCCAACCAGGGCTTTTTGCCCTGGACCCACAGGGCACCCTAGTCATATGTATATGTTGCGTTGATCGACTACATCACCCCAAATGTCCTTAAACAACATCAAAACACGAAAAATAATGATTTCCACCCCATATTTGACGCATGATCTTATTGACAGTATACGAGAACTGATGTAGATACATCAGTTCTCGTATACTGTCAATAAGACCATTTGAAATTTACTTTTATTTGGTGATTTGTTTGTTCGTTTGTGTTGATTAACATCTGTTTCTGCTTACTATGGGTTAATTGGATGCCCCTGTGTACATACTTCTACTTCTACATTTTAGTGACCACCTTCAACTGGCTGAAGTTTATGTCACTGGTGGTGAAATGCGCCGCGAATAGGGGGCTAAATATAAATTAAAACTATTTACAGTGATGATAAATTAATGGGTGTAGGAGTGACTTTTGATGGCAGTTTTGAAGGATTCAATAGAATCACTCCCAACTACAGTCAAAGGCAGGCCATTCCAGCCCTTAATGGTCCGAGGGAAAAAGGAGAGTTGTCTTGATTGTGTTCTGCATGATGGAAGTTGGTAGGCGAGAGTGTGCATATTGCGGGACTATCTGAGTGGTGGTAAAAGTCTGTTATTATTTGGAATGGCAACCAGATTGTGTGAAATTTTGTACAACATAATGAGACATGCATCTGTCTGTCTGTCAGCAAGGCTTCTCCATTCTAAGCTGTTCAGCATGTCACCAACACTAGAAGTATTCCTAAATCTGTTGGTGACAAACCTAGCAGCTCTCCTTTGCACTTTTTCTATATTAGTTATGTCTTCATTAATATACGGGTCCCAAACTGAACTGGCATATTCTAAGGTTGGGCGTACTAGGGATTTGTATGCCTGTTCCTTAACTGAAATGGAGCTGATGTTTAAGTTCCTTTTGAGGAAACCAAGAGTTCTGTTGGCCTTATTGCATATGTTGTTTACGTGGGTTAGCCATTTAAGATCTGACTGTATTGTGACACCTAAATATTTTGCTTTGTCAACATGTTCTAAAACTTGACCATGAAGGGTGTATCTGTAGTCAAGTGGGTGCTTGTTTCTGCTGACAGACAAGATATTGCACTTGTCTGGATGAAAAGCCATTTTCCATGTTTGTTCCCAACAACTAAGTTTATCAAGGTCATCCTGAAGATTTTTACAGTCATTTTTGGATTTGATGGTGAGATATGCCATTGTATCATCCGCAAAGAGACGTACTGTAGAATTTAAACCAATGGGTATATCATTTATGTAAAATAAAAACAGACTAGGGCCCAAAACAGATCCCTGAGGTACCCCAGACTGCACCGGAACATACTCTGATTTCTCACCCTCCAGGACTACAGCCTGAGTACGGTGTGATAAGAAATTGTAGATCCACTTGTTAGTTTTACCTTGTATTCCATAGTGCGAAAGTTTATGGGTTAAAAGATTGTGACTGACTTTATCAAAAGCTTTTGAGAAATCCATGATTAATATGTCTGTTTGAGATGATTTTTCTAAATTATTTGTAATGTCATCTATGAATTCTAAAAGCTGCGTTTCACAGGATCTATTTTTTCTAAAAACCGTGTTGCAAGGGATATAAGATGTTGTGTTTATCTGCATGAGTCATGATAGCACTAGTTATGATGTGTTCTAATAGTTTGCAACAAATACAAGTCAATGAAATGGGTCTGTAGTTTTCTGGGTTATATTTGGACCCCTTTTTGTAGATCGGAGAGACGTGTGCAGTTCGCCAGTCGGTGGGCACTTCTCCACTGTCAAATGATTTCTGGTAAATGAGACTTAAAATAGGAGAAATTTCGTGGGAAAGCTCTTTGAGGAGTCTTGGTTTCAGTTCATCGGGGCCACTTGCCTTGGTTGGGTCAAGATTAAGTAAAAGTTTTGTGATACCATTAGTTGTTATTTCGATGTCCGGCATTGTAGGATAGGTGTTATTATCTCTCATGTAGGGTTTGTTTTGAAATTCATCTAAGGGTATATCAAAAGTGTCAGAGAAAACTGATTGGAATTGTGCATTAAGTGCATTTGCTTTCAGTTTAGGATCTGTTAACAGTTTGCCATCTTTCTTTAGAGATGAGATATCATTATAGTCATTTTTTTTGTATTTGATGTAAGACCAAAATTTCTTCATATTACCAAAACTCATAGTCTCATCAGAGAGCTGTATGACAACATGCTATTTTTGTGATGGTTGCCGTCTTACAGCCTCATGGCAATACATCAATTACTGCAAACAACAATGTTATTGTCACGCGATGCAAATACAATGATGTATCTGTATATCTGTATATATACGTCGTAGAATCCTATAAGGCTTTTACACGACGGGTGAGAAGAGTCGCCTTTATTTCTGGCGATGATCTCGTAGGGCTGTCTTGAAAGCCTCTACGGAATCAGCATGCACGATGCTGTTCGGTAGTCTATTCCACTGTATCGCAGTGTCTACAAAGAATGAATTCCTGTATTGAGGGGTCTTGCTATTTGGGACTGCCAGCCCTTTTGTGTTGTTACGTACTTGATTTTCTATTATATTGCTTGCACTGTAGTCTTTAAACCTTGTTGCCTTGACGTTTCTCCTTGGTTTTGACGGTTTCGTGAAAGTGGATTTCGGTAGAGCTGGTACTAATCCCTCTATTACCTTATACATTAGTATCAGGCGAAGGCTCAGTCTCCTGTCTTCGAGGGTCTCTAGATCTAGTTGTTCTCTCATTCTTGTTACCGCTCCCGTCTCTCTGTCCTTATAGTTCCTTTTAATGAACCTGACCGCACGGTTTTGAATTTTCTCCAACCTGTCTATGTCCCCTTTGAGGTAAGGATTCCAGATGGTTGCTCCATACTCCATTATAGATCTTACTACTGATATGTATGCCGTTTTCCTGCATTTTTCGGGAACATTTCTTAAGTTCCGTCTTAGAAATCCAAGTGTGGCGTTGGCCTTTTTACATAAATTGTTTATGTGCACATTCCACTTGAGGTCTTTTGATATCTGTATGCCTAGATACGGATTATCTTGAACCTCTTGTAGGATATGGTTGCCGAGCTGGTAGAATTTGGATATCTTCTGGTTTATGGAGAGCATATAACACTTTTTCGCATTGAATCTCATACCCCATTTGTTCGCCCATGTAATTTTCAAAAGGCTGTGATACATGCAAAGCGATGACAACAATTAAAAAGAAAATCGCTTATTAGATGTAACTCATTCATTCACTTTTGTGATGGGAATCATCAATGTGATCCGCCTGATCTGGGCCTACTCTGTTTGCAAAGGCGTTTATATGAGAGATATGGTTAAGAGGATCGATAGGTGGCAACTCAACATGGTTAGTGGGCCGTTTTGACACAGTCCGTGTAGGTAGTGGGCCGTTTTCATCCGGATCTTTTGCATAATTACAGAGTTAAACTTGATGTTTCAGTCAGTGTTTTAATTCAATTTAAAGAGACGGGACACTTACCAGTTGCTTTCCCGAAGTTTTCTATAAACTTACGTATCGTGTACGCTTTCTTTTTAATATTTTTAATGTGACACCGGTTTTGCTCTGTGTTAGCCAGACGCTATCGCACATTATGTGCCTATTACTACGGTTGATGGGTGCAACCCCCCCCCCCCCACCCCTTTATCACATTTTTTGTTGTTTTGCATGAACTAATTTAGGTTTGAGGTTGTGTTTCAAGTTAGACCTCAAACAAACAAATGGATGACAAAATACACATACCCGAACTGCTTTTAAAAGCTAATGTTAGAATATGTTGCAAAAGGGCGATGGTCGTTTCCCGTTCGACCTTCCCGTTCGTCGTCGACCTTATTTTATATACTACGTAGACCTATAAAAGTCGGTTCGTCGACCTTATTACAATGTATTTGTAACGTAATTATACACCATACGTTTTAATAGCCAGTTAGTGTTATAGTTAGTGATATAGTTAGCCAGTTAGTTTATATAGGGATTGGGGTTTTACACCTTAGTCGCAGCTATGTATTTGATGTTAGCTTTTCAAATGGGTTCCCTTTCAAATAGGTAAGTATCGGCAATTATTGCAAACTGCAATTATCGCAAACTGTCAACCTCATAGTTCCCGATCTACATTTATCATATTGTGTTTAATAACAAATCTACTAAAGCTGTCACAGGACAGCGCGCTCAACTATTCTCAGTAATTTTAATGTAAAAATGCTCGAAAGTGGACTACAATGGTGTCCAATGATACTAAGTGTTCAATGTCTCAGTAAAAATATCTTTAGTAGTGTTCAAGATGCTGGATCTCTAAAAAACTTTAATTAAAAGAAACGCCTAAGTTAAAATCGGCAATAATTCTTGTCACAATACTTGGCAGATGTATGTACTCTTGCTCAGAGATGAAGTTTGTGGCGGTGGACAAGTGTTTCAAGTTTCAAAACTTTATATCAAAGGATTATGTAAATAAGCGGTATTTATCACTTAAACACGAAAGGGGGATTTTTTGGCGAAAGGAGGATTAAAAATTAATATTGACTATTTATTAGTTATTATAAACGATATGGACATATATTTCAAATATATTTAGCACTAATACAATGATTTCAGACTGAATATATGAACACATCATTAATATATTGATGACATTTACAGGGAAAACGGATTAATTGCTCCTTAAATTTCGCCATTGTAAATAAGTGGACTTTAACAAAAACCTTAACCAAATATTGGGGTGCTGGAGAAATCGCCTAGTGACGAAATCGCCTACAATTAGATATATAGTAAACCAGTTGGAGAAATCGCCTAGAAAGCAATTATATAGTGATTGTATTTCGCACCCATGGTGCAGGTAGTGATGACATGAGAGAACTATACAAGAATAAATTGTCCTGTTGTGTTGTTTTCCAAATCAAGATGGCCAAGATTGGACGATCAGTGCGGCCCCTGATCACCACCTGGAATTTGACAGCCCAATATTACAGGGGTTGATAATTATATACCGAATATTAGCAGAAAGTGAAAATGTCATACGCACGAAATAAGTTATAATATGAGTCTTACTTCTTGTTAGATGATCTGCATCCAATACATTTTCGAAATGCAATTTTAGTTAGTACAAAATGTCGGTAAAAAATCAAAAAAAATCTTGTCGGTGGTCTGTGGAATTATTCCCTTCCTTTGAAGTGACGTATCCCATTATATACGTCCCATTATAATAATTCTATTTTTTACTGTGATAACTGACAGTTTTTATAATAATAATTCTAATCAATTTACTGGATCCAGATCATATTACAGTGATTAAGACTTAGATATTTTCACTCTGCAAATTTGCCATAACTATTGATATCATTATCGCTCTTTTTACCATTTTCTGTCAAAGTCAATGTAGTGATCAGGGGTTACACTGATCAGATCCAGATCATCTGACTAGACATAAGACTCATACAATAACCTGTTCCGTGCGTATGACATTCTTACTTTCTGCATAAATATTATAATTATCGCTCCTTATACATAAATATCTTCTGTCAAATTGATTCTATGTAGTGATCAGGGGCTACACTGATCGATCAATCTTGGTCAATCTTGATCTGGAAAATAATACCACATAACAATTTAATCTTGTTACAAACATTCTTTAAAGTTCTGTCATGTTAACCGTCCTGTACCATAGGTGCGAAATACAAACACTATATAATTGCTTTCTAGGCGATTTCTCCAATTGGTTTACTATATATCTAATTGTAGACGATTTCGTCACTAGGCGATTTCTCCGTAATATTCTACATTGAAAAGGGCCATACTCTGTCAAAATGTGTGACGGAGTTATGTACTATTAGCTACAGATGCAGCTTGTGATGGTGAACAAGTGTTCTAAGTTTCAATTTAAAGGCATTTCAAAGCTCTTTATTTAAGTGTCCCCCCTCCCACCCCCCCCCCCACCCCCACCCCCCCTATATACACAGTATCCAGATGGGTTTACGGACGTTTCGCTACACAGCGTTTCGCTACCTTGACCATTTCGCTACCCTGACCATTTCGCTACAGTCATTTCGCACCCTTACTGGAAGTCATTTCGCTACCCAGTCACCCAATTAATTATAATTATTCACAGATTTAATTGATTTGGGTGATAACAGTTTAACAGATGAAAAAGATACCTTTACCAATTTGAAATACCGAGCGTAACAGCATAGGCAAACAGTTTGGATCCGAATGAAACATTCACAGTAAATTGGTTAATTCGCATATAAGATATAGCTGTTCGGAAATATGTTCAACGTAAGTATATCACAAAATTAAGAGAATATTTGAAACTTTAGAGCAGGTAAATGGTTAACAGACCTTAAAGTAAAAGTTCATAAGTAATGATTGCGTTTTCAAGTTTTCATGTGATCGTAATACTCTGTATGTATATCAAAGATTCAACATATTTTTCTAGTCTGAACTCTTTAGTATTTTTTATCATTTATAATTAACAAAATGCATTGGCGTTTGTCTTACAGTGAAGCATATATATTTTATTCCCACTAGCAGTATTTACAAGCCAATGTTATCGGCTTATCGGCGGTACCTGTGATCGCTGGATGGACAATATTGATTGGCACGTGTAATTACGAAAGCAGCGGGTGACTTAATTCAATCAGCAATATCACAGAGGCACCGATAATGACACGTGTATTATATTTATATTTAATCTAATATGTTTGTTGTGATTATCATCATGTTTTATTATTATTATTATTATCATTATGTATTTCACAAAGCCGATAATATTTCTTATCGCTTAAACTTTTATTTATTAAGCTACCATCTCACTGTATTCGTATACACTATACATTAAGAAAACAAAACCTGATATAAGCGGTATTGATATAAGCACATGTGTCATTCATTTAACACTCTGGTTACTACAGTAAACCCCCGCTAATGCTACCACCTCAAAGAGGTATAATTATGGGTGATATATGCAGATCGTAGATGTAGACAGTAACTTAATGCTGGACAAAAGTAATGCAGAAATGACATACATGAGCTTTCTGGATTACTTTTGTCCTGCATTAAGAAGCCACCTGCTTATAAAGACGCCCATATTTATTCATTGAGTGGTCACTTTAGATTGGGTTTACTGTACATTGACGAGTAAGAGTAGACCTGCCAAACAACGGCGAAAGACCCATCATTCATCCTCTAACATAACACTTTATTTTTCTTTTTGGTATCTGAATATAAATATTTATTATATGTTAATAAATTCGACTCTCAAATCACTAACCATCCCGCAACAATATTGGTTTTCCTAATAAATTCGGTAGGTAGCGAAACGTACAGGTAGCGAAATGTTCAGAGTAGCGAAATGACTTATCGGTGGGTAGCGAAATGACTGTAGCGAAATGGTATGGGTAGCGAAATGTCTGACAACATCCAGATGTGCTCCTGCAGCGTCCAGTCAGGGTCCATAGCCATAAGATATAAAGTTATGCAATTTTACCTTGATCCTCTGTGATAGTAGCCCGCCTTACCAGTTTGTGTATCAGATGCATGACAGTCAGTTCCCAAAATACACAGCATGGGGTTAATGGGTCAACATTCCTTTCGAAATGCCTTTAAAGCTTGAGGTGTATGTGAGAGTAATGAAGACAACTCTGCAAGGATGAATATCACCGTGACCGTAGACATAGCCAAAGAAATCTATTTTTAGTAACGTTGCAAGCGGCCTCACATATCACGAGATGCAGACAAAAAATTTATGTTACACCATGATAACATCATGACTAGCAAGACTGGGAAGACGGATGAGAACCTGAAAGATAAACTGAAAAACTTTTTCAGAATTAGCAAGGAGAAAAGTCCTGCTGTTACTTTGCAAAAACCGTTTTCACGAGAGTTTGTTTTTACACCGGAGATATTGAAGGTGATTTTTTTGCACTCGAAGAAAGCTGCATTATGTTCATCATCTTAGACAGTCAGTAGATGCATCATGCTCAAACTTTAAGGATGTGAATTGTGCATTGTTTTTTTAACCATTGCAATGCATTTCAATGGCTTAAATGATGCAACCTTGCATCAAAAGATGTCAACATCTGCACATTCATTATTGTAAAGGGTTACACTGTACTGTAATTGGTATGAACCAATCAATTACACAATCTTATCTTGTTATCCCACAATTCATGCCTTAAAAATAAGTTCCAGCATTATTTCTCAGTTTGCGAAACCAATTAAAAAGCCTTGACTGCCTATCACCTTTACGACCATCACAAAGCGGTGTTCTTATCAGCTGCATAATATGCTGTACACTGTGCTGTGTGTATTTCAATGGCTCAGTTAGTTAGTGATTGATTACCAGGTGTCCGTAATAGTTGGTGTGAAAACAGTAGGATAAACAGTTTTAAACACACATGGGACAAATTAAGTGGTCATGTTAGTGGATTAGCGGAGGCCGATTTAATTGGAGATTATGTTCAAAGGAAATATAGCGCGAAAAATCTGTCCTTCAGGTAAGGGCCCTCATTAGCGGAGTGGTCGGCTTTTCGGAGTGGTCGTAAAGCGGAGTTTTACTGTATGTCCCAAAACATGCAGCTTTGCAGTAGTCAGAGAGCTGGCACTGTAATCAAGAGAGTTTGGGCTTCGAGTCCTGGTCGGCCATATGCTTTTCACCAGTCTTGTAACAGTTTGCAACTCATTTTCAGATAGTCTGCATGCCAGATTTCCTGTGAATTAATGCAAATTGTTCTTCTGATATAAGGGTAAGGATCCTCATGGAAGGTATTTTTCCCTGTGTTTAAAACTGTGATGCCTGGTAAAACGACTGTCTATTTACCATTGGAAGTTAAAATTATGTACAATGTAGAGTGTCTAGACTCTAGTGCTGCATAGGTTGAAGGGCCCTGACCTCTACCCTGAAGCTCTCAAGCGTGAGGCAGTTGGTAATTCTGGCGGGCAGCAGGTTCCAGTCCTAGATCGTTCTAGGGAAGAAGCTGTTCTTGTAGACAGATGTATTGGCCGGGATTTGTTAAAGCGGTTGGCACCTCTTGATCTGGAATCACTGTCTGAGCGGGTTGTCAGGAACCTCAACAATGTTGTTGTTGATCTTAAAGAGCATCACTAGTCTTGATATGTAATGGGGGTGTAACCGTGTTGCAGGGTATCCCAGCCTAGGTTTTTAACCATCTTCGTTACACATGTCTGTGTAACAGTTGTTGACAAACCTGGCTGCTTTCCGCTGGACCAGTTCCAGGGTGTGGGCATCAGTTGTGCTTGTGGGGTCCCATACACTGCTTGTACTGGAGCCATCTGATCTGGGACCACTCTGTGTGCAAAGGCATAAAAAGGCATTTATATGATAGAAAGGGTTGAAAACATGGCAGCTGATTGAATTCTTTCAAAGCAATGGATTGGTTTGTGATGAGTAAATTGGCATTTCATTAGGATTCAAATTGTTTTACACTCTGACACTTGTTTTTGAAACGAAATTTCAAAAAATGTAAATTTAGACTTGAAACACAAATATTTTACCGATGAAAATTATTTAATCAATTTATCAGAAGGATACAGGTGATAGATTTTACTACACAATTAAGGTAGAAATTGAAGACAAGTCAATTGGTTTTTATTTGAGAGTTTTACTGAATCCTAACAATTTTGGTCCTGGATTTCACAAAGTTACTTTGCTATTATTAGAAATTGAAAGTTTTCACTACATGTATATTAACTGATTAATTTAATGGCTTTAACCCTTTACTCCAAGAATATTATTGTGAGAAATAATGACATCATGAATATCAATTAGCTTTTAAATAAATTTATAATGGCCATTAAATGGCATAAGAACACAGAATGTTTTGGCCATGCCAGAAACTGTAGAATTGGATCTGTATAGTTTCACAGGCAAATAGAGCAGACCTTGATAAGACAGCTGCTACAAGCTGTCTGATCAGGGTCTGCTCTGCTTGCTTATAGTATGATATAGATCTGATTCTACCTTTCCTGCCTGAGCCAAAACATGCTTTGTACATGTGTTAATATTGAGCTAATAAATACTCATGATGTCGTTTTTTACATAAATATTAAACAGGGAAAGGGTTAACCCTTTCCTCCATAAAAACGCCTTTCTATGCCTATGTAAAAATAGCTGTAAAAACCATGGTGATAAATAGAGCATTTGCTCCTATGGGAACAAATGCTCTATTTATCACAATAGTTTCAAACTACAAAATTCTAAATTTTTCCTTTTCTCTTGTTAATATTCCTTTTCGGTAGATTTAATTAAAGTGTTTGGATAAAAAAAAAATAGCCTATGAGGGAATGGGTTAAAGGGGATGTCCCTACATTTGACGCGTTTCCATAAACACTTAAAGTGTACAAAACTCATTTGTTTATATGCTGAAAAGTAGTATATCGCAAAAAGTCCCATCCAATTACCATTTATAATGACAAAACATCCATGTGTTTGATATCGCCGATCCCGGTTTTACTCCCCGATGTTTCAGTTTTATTCGGGTTGGATTTTAGTTTCGTAACTGTTCGCCTTATTCGCGATTCTCCGACCACTTCCGAGAAAGCTATTACGAGGGATCGGGTGATCATCGGCAAAACGCGGAAGAATTTAACGGAAAAGGCCGATAATATTGTGTTGTAGAACAAAAATTATCAGTATTGATGAACTCGGTTTATTTGTATCACAGGGACATTTTTCGATATAAGTTCAAATTGAGAACCTTCATAATAATGATAGAGCATAACAAATACCAAGTTTTATGATATTATTGAAAATATGCGAGCATGTAGGGACTTCCTCTTTAAGAGTGAAATGAAATGTCTGCAGGGGACAATTTTTTTTTAAAACAGTACTCGTCCTACAGGACGAGTTACTTATAAAATCCACTCGTCCTGCAACGATATTACTCGTTGTTCTTTTTAGTATGAAATAAGTAAACAAAACACTTTGTGTGTTTTTCACTTTTGGAATGCCATTCTAATGTTTCTTTTCTATACTTGTCACTAACCCCTATAACTAGGGTAGCTTTCGGATCTGAAAGGCCAGGGTATTTTCTACATATGGAACAAAATAGCACCCCTTCTTCCATTTTCGCCCATGGAAATTTGCTGAACCAGTCATTTTGTGCAGTTCGAGCTCACTTAGGTATATCGTAATCTTTCTGAGTGGCTTTTCTTTTTGCAGTTCTTGCCTTTTCTTTCTCTGACTCATGCTCTTTCTCTCTTTTTTCATCGTCTCCCCCACCTTGTAAAATTTTTCTGATGTCCGACATCTTCAGCTGCTGAAGCTTTTGACTGGTTTACATACTTAATATTTGAGAGCAGACAAGGCATAAAAATCAACATTTTCTTCGACGCAGTCTAACCATAGTAACCCGCACTTGGAAACATTTTTCGGTTCTATTCTTCGGCGCATGAGACTTTTTTTTCGGCTCCCCGGCGTATCGACGGTTAATTAAAACATTGTACTGAACTGAATAGTTTCAGTTTCCGCATATCTCTGAACGAGTAATTAATTATTCAAGCAATTTGCTCCATTACCAGTGATAGCATAGTACGACGGAATAATATTATGAAATCAACACGTTTTACTTTTACAGACCCAAAGTCAAGTTTTAATTAATTTAAAAAAATCTGAATCAAAATTAAACGTGTGTGTTTTCCCACTACAGGCTTTTTCTGTATCAAAATTTACATTACTAAATTGTTGCCGTACGTTTCTCCGAAAAATTCAAACTTGTTTATTCAATATTGTCACGGATCTGTATGGCCGTGATATAACGATATACCGGGAAAATCTGGCAGTAGAGAACCGACTAATAGTATTTCTATACTGCATGTCTTCGTTTCCAGTTTCATTTTGCTTGAGGTTTTGACGATTCACGATAAATAGATTAAGCATGTTCGCCATGGACAAACAGCTATGAGGTAGATATAGCATTCTGTTATTTTTTTCTCTCAGAAAACTGACTCGTCCTGAAGGACGACCTCACTGGAAAATTTACTCGTCCTTTCCCTTTTCCACTCGTAATTACGAGAGGACGAGTGGAATTTTTGTCCCCTGGTCTGTGTTTAAACCTATGAAATCAAACAAAATAAGATGGGTAGACTATGTTCTTATTCATTCATTTTCCTTTCCTGTATTTTAGTCTTTCTTTTGTTCTTATATGTATCATCTAGGTGAGTATTAAACTTGCCAGAGAAGTTTTACTAGTTAACCCTTTCCCTGTTCTATGTTTATTCCAATACATTTGTACCTACTGAATATTCATCATCATGTGGACCAAAAAGTTATATTGAAATATGGAAAGTGAAACATTGTTACCATTTTAGGTAGCAAAGAAACAAATCTTGCAAATTCCAGTAGCAAACAGAGTAGAACCAGATAGGTTAACCCTTTCCTTCATATAAAAGCCTTTTTACACCTTGGCAAACAGAGTAGACCCAGAATAGATGGCTCCTATAGGAACCATCTGATTAGGGTCTGCACTGTTTGCTAATGTGTATGAAATTACCGTATTTCCCCTAATAGAAGCACCCTCCCTAATAGTAGCCCCCCCCCCCCCCCCATGTTTTGAATCCAAATGTCAACCTCACCCACTGACTAAAAGATATCAATGCACTGGTGAATCTTGTATTGCGATCGGAAAAAAAGGTTTCTATTGCTAATTAGGCTGAAAGTAAACTAAACATGAATACATCATTTGTAAAAAACGAGATTTTCCGCCGTTTCCATGCACAAATTCTATTAGAAACTCTCAAGTGTTTCGTTCCATCGTAAAACGTAAACATTACTGCACTACCATTCGGGACCGGTCTCTTTTCCCCCGGGTATGGCTGGATTGTTTCCATTCGTAAACAAAGACAATACCTGATTATTTTAATTAAATTCCCAGTTTAAAATATATCCGTCAAACATTCTGTTATAAAAAAATGAATTTCATATTGGTTAAAGTAGATCTTAGTGTACTCAGAGAAAATCCGATCCACTTCCGAGTGCTAGCCATTGACTCCAATATTGTCAACTTCTGCTTTCCTCTCCGATGAAATTACAAGTTAAAATTTGCGGAAAAAGATCATTTGGCAGGCATTTTGGATCTCTTGTAGATAAAACTTGGTGTCTACAATTTCAAATAATCGAAAGATTACGTCGTACTATCATAGAAGCTGCAATTACCGATCGGTATTTGTGTATAGAGTTTCATAGCACTTAGTGACCGTGAAATTTCTAGATAATGAAAAATAAGGTCTGAAATAAGAGCGCCCCCTGATCGGTTTGCATGGCGCCCGGGCGCTACTATTAGGGGAAATACGGTATATAGACCTGATCATTCAGTTTTTATCTTAGTCAAATAGTCCCTTGAAAGTTTTATATTATAAAATTAAGGCAATGAATATTCATGAAAAAACCCTCAACAATTCATGCATAAATGTTCATAAGGGAAAGGGTTAGACTTGCTGTTCAGATTACATTCAGTTCACCCCTAAAGACATTTCCTGATGATAAATATTTTCTTTGTTTTAGGATATTGGACCTGAGAGTCCCAGTAATAACAGAATCAAAACTATCAAGGAATTGGCAGAGATCGTTCTGAAAAAGGAATTAGAGGAAGTGAGTACTTGATCAGAATTGGCCTGTTCATTATTCAGCTTTTATATCCTCATGTGTGAGTACTGTCTAAGACTTTAGTATGCCACTCCATCAGTCTATTTTTAGCTCCTTTTTTTCAAAAAGTGGAGCTATTGTCGTGACCCTCTTGTCGACGTCAGCGTGCGTTGGTTAACCTTTTTGTTACGGTCCTTTTCTCAGAAACCGTCAAAGATATTTGTTTCATATTTGGTATGTATGTTTACTATCACAAGGGAACCCATTTCAAAAGGGTAGGTAACCCTAAAATTAATTTTGCCATAGTTATACCTGTTTTTCGACTTAGAATTTTCATTGTTGTTTAAGTTTTATGTTCAGGTCCATGTCTCAGAAACTGTCCAAAATATTTGGTTCAACTTTGGTATATATGTAAACTATTACAAGGGGGACCCATTTCACAAGGGCAGGTAACCCTAAAATTAATGTTGATATAGTTGTCTCCCCTTTCTGACTTAGACTTCCACTACACTATCCAGCACTAAAGAAAGTGGAGTGCGCTGTCTGCAGACAGCTCTTGTTCATTGTGTTGTCATTCTCATTATTTTGTTTTCAGCCATTAATTTCTGAAATGTTAGATGATATTTCAAACAGTTACTGAAGAAGTATCCACCAAAATTAAATGATGTGTCACATGCAAAACAGATTCTTAAGTTGCAGTTGTCAAGGTCACATTTCAGGGTCAAATGGTCAGTTTGTTTGGTGTATAATTTTTATATTATAGCAAATATTCAAAATTTTCATCAACATCAGAAATGTATCCTATGCAAGACTCATACCCTACATCTTATATATCAACTTTAGAGGTCAGTCATGTATATGACTAAGTCCTGCATTGTTCTGGTATTAACCATTTGAATGTGGAAAACAAGTGTAGGGGCATTTGCAAACAGTGCAGACTCAGATCAGAGAGCTAGAGGAACTCTGATTAGGATCTGCACTGCTTGTCACTCAAAATCCTCTCATCCTCTGCTTAATATTCAGTATTCAAAGGGTTAACACATGTTAAGTTGCTAAGTAACCATAATGTGATTTCAGAATGCAATTGAAGCAGTCTGGTGCAGTATACAGGACTTGGTGTTGCCGCAGGTTGTGTCTGAGAAGAGACATGCAGCCCTACACTTTCTGCAGTGTCTGCTAGAAGGACAGGTAACAGTGGAATATTAATATAGGTTGACATATTGTATGCTCGTAATATCTGCTGAGTAAATGTTCAAACGAAAAACTTTATACACATGTTTTTCTCATTTCCTAAGGGAGATAATTTGTTACAAAATGTAGCCACTTAAACTTGACACCAGACCCTCTACTTTGGAATTAATAAGCTATCAGGGTACATACCTTTTCAAACTATTGTTCTAGTATTTTAAGTTAAGAAATATAATTTCATTAATACAAAAGGCAAACTTCAAACAGAAAAAAACATTGGAAATCGACCTACTTGTAGCTTGTCTGTTTTTTTTACGCCTTTACTCCATAAATATGCCTTTCTACACCTTTGCAAACAGAGTAGACCCATATCAGACAGCTCCTTTATTTTGCTTTTGAAATAATATATATATTATTCTACAGTTTCTGCCATGGTAAAAATGTGTGTGTCCATGTGCCATAATAACAATTAATGTACTTATGCCAAAGCCATGGTTTCATTGTTTTTGATGTGCAAAAACTGGCCTTTTTGCAAGTTCTGTCATCAATACAGCAATCCATATTAAACTTAATACAGATGTTGTTCAACAACACTTGGGCTACTATCTTGTAAAGGGCCAGTACTCTATCATGAACGTTTAATTGTCTTTTGTATAATATAATGTGCATCCATGTATATTACACACCTAATTTTTGGGGACAAAATATCAGGAAAAAGATATTTCTAATGGATACTACACACCTAGCTTTGTGGCCAAGTCAGACTTCAGTAAATGCAATCACATCACATTGAAAAATTATGGTCATTAAGCATTTGTCATATTGGCAAGAGAAACAATTTTTTCAACTTTATTAATCATGTATACCGGTGCACTTTAGAACCCATTGCACCTGAAATAGAACGCACTGAAACTAAAATATGGTTGGATGAGGATATTTTTAGTAAATTGGTATGATTTATTCCATGATATAAAATTCACGACTTTCCTGTCAACCAAGTTTGTTTAGAATTTGTTTGTTCTCATTTATAGTATGCACCCCCCCCCCCCCCCAAATTTTCAGTATCCAACTTTTACCCTTTACTCCATAAATATACACCTTTCTATGCCTTTTCAAACAGAGTAGGATCCATCTGATCTGATCAGGGTCTGCTTTGTTTGCTTATAGTATGATAAAGATCCATTTCTCCAGTTTCTGTCTGAGCCAAAATATCCTGTTTTCATATGCCATTATATTATATTTTCTTTCATGAATATCCATGACATGAAGTTAAGGGTTAAGAAATAAATGCGCATTTTTCTCGGCAATAGACAGTACATGTAATTGCCCTATAAACTGAGTTTGAAGAAAATGTGTGCATGGGCATCAGTTTTAGTATTTGCTTTGTTTTTCAGTATGACAGCCTTGGTATCCTCCGCTTGCACTTCTTCAATGTTATTCAGAGTCTGACAGTGCCCGAGAACCTTCCTGAGAGGTAATTTGAATTATCTGGTATTTAGAGTCATAGGTACTAAAATCAATACTTCTCCACAAGACTGTATGGTGTGTTCGCTCTTGTCAATCATCTCTTTGAGATAATTCGAAAGGGTGGTCACATCATAAGGTATGATGGAGGAATAATTGACAAAAGTATTAATCTTTAGCACTCTACTGGCAACTGAGTGACAACTGTTGCCAACAGTTTGGACCCAGATGAAACAGAAGTAACTTGGCATCATGTCAGGATCCAAACTGTTTGTCGCTCTGACACTTTTATGAAAAGAAATTGCAGAAAAATAAGCTTTAGAATTGAAACAGGTGACAGTTTGAGCAGATGACTATTGCTGATAGTGCAGAGCAGAGCTACAGATAAAGGTGCATACCCAAACACTAAAATCATAATTTCTTCACCAGACCCAATACTGTGCCTACTCTTCAGAATCCTCTTCGAGATGATTCTAAAGAGTGGTCACAGTATAGCTGGGTTTGATGGAGAAATAATGGAGTTATTCTTGAGAATGTTAACATTTATGCATCTTATCTGGACCTGGGTCCATGCTTATAAAGCTTTTAGTTGAGTCTGAGTTTCGTTCTCAAGCTTTTGATTGGTCAGATTTGAGTTCTCAAGCTTTTGATTGGTCAGATTTGAGCCAGAGGCTCAAATCTGACCAATCAAAAGCTTGAGAACGTACTCAGACTCAGCTAAAAGTTTTATAAGCAGGGACCCAGGTGCAGAGGTTAATTTGTACACATCTCATCTGTCTCTGCTGGTACCTGTATCACTTTGCACTGTGTTAATTATAAATGCAGACAAATGTATAGCGGAATAGGCGTGACTGATGGATCAGAAATTTTCTTTTCCAAATAGTATTGATATCTAGAAAGTATTGCAATATCACTACTATTGCATGCTTTAAATTGTGATCTATTGCAATACTGATGCTGTCTCCTGTATGAAAAACACAATTTCTATTATGTTTCACATCTGTAAGAGGGGTAATTTAGATTTATGCATGTCTATAAAAAAAATTATGTCTGTTCTTGTCTTTATTTGTCAAATTTCCTTTAAGGTTACAGTAAGAGGTTACAGACCCATTTCAGAGTGTATGTCGCTTACATACATTGCTCTCTTTACATAGATTGTTCTCTTTTCCATTTTTCCAGATTGTCGCTTTTCAAAATTTTGAGTGAAAATGGAAGAAACTTACTGGAATTTGAAGAGGAAACAGGTATTTTATTAACCCTTTACTTCATAAATACGCCTTTCTACGCTTTTGCAAACAGAGTAGGCCGTCTGATCTGGGTCTGTTCTGTTTGCTTATGATATAATATAGATATGATTATACAGGTTCTGCCATAGCCAAAAGTTCCTGTATCCATTTGCTATTATAACAAAATAATCTAATTAATTTTCATTTGTCATTATTTCTTACATGAAAATTCATGGAGGAAAGGGTTAAATATAATTGATTAGATACTGTGAACTTTTATTCAGGTATAAAATTGTTCACCTTACATACATAATGTATCAGTCATTGCTACAACTTGTTTTCTCATAATTGCACTCTATATGTGTCTCTGAATATACAGTGAATTCTTTAATAATCAAATGTTTAGTACATGTAAAGATGAATTGAGAACTTGTTAGGCAGATGACTGATTAATACAGAGTGGAAGTCATGTAGAAAGCTCCCAGTAGAGCTTTCTGCATGACTTTCAACCTGTATTAACCCTTTCCCTCTTATAAATGCTTTTTAACGGCTTTACAGAGTAGACCCAGATCAGACAGCCTCAGTGGGAGCCGTCTGATAAGTGTCTGCTGTTTGCTTATGCCATGATATTAATGATTCCACATTTTTTGTCGAAGCAAAGCATTCTGTTGAAAATGTTACTTTATAAAAATTCAGCCAATACATATTCCTGATATCATTATTTCTTACATGAATATTGAACCGGGTTAAGTTGCCTCCTGTCTTACAAAGCCATAGTGATAAATATTGCTCAAATTAGCTAGGTTTTACTGTAGTTCATCACAGGCTAGCAGCAATTTATTTTTTACCCAAGCAATTAGTTTGGACCCAGATGAGATACCAAGTTACGTGGTGACTCATCAGGATTCAAACCGTTAAACATTCTGATTTAACACTTTACTCCGTAAATACACCTTTGCAAACAGAGTAGACCCAGATCAAATTGCCTGTGTAGGAGCCATCTGATCCGAGTCTACTCTGACAGCTTATGAAATAATATAGATATGACTCTACAGTTTCTGCCATGGCTGAGATGTCCTGTGTTCATATGCCATTCTAAAAATGAATCTTAATCAATATCCATGACATCATGATTTCTTTATACATAAATACTCCTGGCGTAAGGGGTTAATTTTTAAGAGAACAAAAGTATTACTATACGGTGTTACAGCAATTAACATTTTTATGCCCACATTGGGGCATATTCTTTTTGCTTGGTTGGTTTGTTGATTTGTCCCCAATTTTAAAACTGGCGATAATTTTGTAGCCATTGCACATACATACTTCAAACATGACATGCATGTGCAACTTATGATGGTGAACATTTTTAGGGGTGACTTATTTAGGTCAAGGTCATACACCAAGGTGAAAGGTCAAATTATGGGTCAAATATAGATTGGCAATAATTTTGTCATCATTCAACATACATGCTTCAAACTTGGCATGCATGTGCAACTTATGGAGGCACACATTTTTAGGGGTGACTTATTAAGGTCAAGCCAAGGTCAATTATGGTCAAAGATCATATCGGGGCATAGTGTTTCACAAACACATCTTGTTTGCAGATAACAATTACTCGATGTGCAAAGAGTTAACTGCTCTGTTTGCTTTTGGAATGATATATTTATCTCATCTGAGCCAAAGGCTCAGGATTAGCTATTGTGACCGCTATTTTTCCGCCGTCCGTCGTCCTGCGTCCGGTGTCCCGCGTCCGTCCGCCGTCCGCCCACATTTTCAAACGACATCTCCTCTGAAACTGCTGACCCGATTTCAACCAAATTTTGTCAGAAGCATCAGTGGCTAGGGGGAACGAAACGTTGTTCACATTATGACCCCCGGGCCAAAAATGGCCCTGCCCAAGGGCTTATTAGTTTTTCATAGGAAAATCTTTAAAATTCTTCTTCTCTGAAACTGTAAGGCCTAGACCTTTGATATTTGGCATGTAGCATGATCTAATGGTCCTCTACAAAGATTGTTTAAATTATGACCCCTGGGCCAAAAATGGTTCCGCCCAAGGGCTTATCAGTTTTTCATAGGAAAATCTTTAAAAATCTTCTCTGAAACTGTAAGGCCTAGACCTTTGATATGTGGCATGTAGCATGATCTAATGGTCCTCTACAAATATTGTTCAAATTATGACCCCCGGGCCAAAAATGGCCCCGCCTAAGGGCTTATCAGTTTTTCATAGGAAAATCTTTAAAAATCTTCTTTTCTGAAACTTGAAGGCCTAGATCTTTTATATTTGGCATGTAGCATGATCTAATGTACAAATTATGACCCCCTGGCCAAAAATGGCCCCGCCCAAGGGCTTATCAGTTTTTCATAAAAAAATATTTAACATTTTTCTTCTCTGAAACTGTAAGGCCTAGACCTTTGATATTTGGCATGTAGCATGATCTAATGGTCCTCTACAAAGACTGTTCAAATTATAACCCCCGGGCCAAAAATGGCCCCGTCCAAGGGCTTATCAGTTTTTCATAGGAAAATCTTGAACATTCTTCTTCTCTGAAACTGTAAGGCCTAGACCTTTGATATTTGGCATGTAGCTTTGGCTTGTGTTCCTCTGCCAAGATTGTTCAACTTACGACCATGACCTCTGGGCGAAACTTGGCCCTGGCTTATCAGTTTTTCATGGGAAAAATATATTATTTTTCTCTGAAACCATAAGCCTTAGACCTTTAATTAATGGCAGACTGCTTTGCCTTGTGGTTCTCTACCAAGGTTGTACAAATGATTGCCCCGCCCCTGGGGTATCTCAGGTGAGCATTTCAGGGCCTGATGGCCCTCTTGTTATTAATATTCTACAGTTTCTATCATGACCAACATTTTTTGCATGATGGTATGTAGTTATAAAATTCAGCTAATTGATATTCATGTGCCAAGGTCAGTATTTATTACATGAATATTTATTAGGTAAATGACTTATAATAATTTTAGTTCAGAAGAATGCAAACAGTTGGCCTAACCATTTATTTGGTGATCCCGTATATTCATTTACATGGTGATCCTATATATTCATTTACATGGTGATCCTATATCCATTTGTTCAGTGACTCCGTATCATTTACTCAGTGATCCAATTTACTCTATGATCCCATATCCATTTACTCTGATCAAATATACATTTACTCAGTGGTCTCATATGCATTACACAGATTAACTAATATCCATTTCTATGTGATCCCATTTCCATTTGCTCATTGATTCTATATCCACTTCTCATTGATCCCATTTACTCATTGATCCCCATACCTGTTTACTTAATGATCCCATATCCATTTCTCTGATCCCATATCCATCCAATATCCATTTGCACAAATTTCTATGTGATCCCATTTCCATTTGCTCATTGATTCTATATCCATTACTCATTGATGCCATTTACTCATTGATCCCATACCTATTTACTTATTGATCCCATATCCATTTCTCTGATCCCATATCCATTTCTCTGATCCAATATCCATTTACTCAGTGATCATTTATCCATTTACTCAGTGATCCCATTTCCATTTACTCAATGGTCCCACCATATCCATTTCTCAGTGAGCCCATATCCATTTGCTCAGTGATCTCATATCCCTTTGCTCAGTAATCCTATATCCATTACTCAATGATCCCATTTTCATTTCTCAGTGACCCTTTTCATTTCTCAATGACCCCGTATCCGTTTGCTCAGTGATCCTATATTCATTCTCATTGATCCCATATCCATTTACTCTGTGATGCTATATCCATTTTTGACGCTATATCCCATTTGAACCTATATCAATTTGCTCCTTGACCCCATACCTGTTTACCCTAGATCCTATATGAATCAGTTTGAACAAGTTTACCCTAAAAAATATGGTAGTGATTGGTTTTAACCTTCCATGCTATTTTACAGGTCGTTTTCTGCTGGAGTGGATGCCAGATGTGGTGGCTTCAGGCAAGGAAACTGACTTCCTGCCGTTGTTGGTCAGTGTTATCAAATACAATGCTGCCTACTTGGATGAGGACATTGTGTCGGGCATTGTCAAGTGAGTCATGCATTACCTGGAATAAATGGAGAAAAGTTGGATAATGACAATTCCTAGATCCTGACTGTAGTTTCAGTTCCAACTAAAAATTATTATTTAACCCTTTCTCTCACATAAACATGTTTTCATGTCCGATCAAGGTCTACTCTGTTTGCTTTTGTCGTGACATAGAACTGTTTGACAGTTTTGTCTAGGCAAAAACTTTCCATGAAAAGTTTACATTATAAAAATTCAACTTAAAAATATTCATGATGTCATTATTTCCTACATGAATATTGAACAGGGAAAGGGTCAACCCCATGAATGCTGAATATTTAATGTGGAATGACCTATCACTCTTAAAGCATAGGGTTCACTCATTTTGAAGGGATCAGATATGCTGGAGGATCTTGAATAACATACAGTGCAGACCCTGACCTATATGCGCCTGTAGGAACCCTTTGATCTGGGTGTACACTGTTTGCACATAAAAGTTCATTTGTTGTCAGCATTTAAAGAGTTATTAGATGTAAGCTTTGTCTGTAGCTGGTTAGCTTGACATACATGTTACTGGCCAGTGAGTCATTTCACCCTTTACCTCATGAATATTCATGTAAGAAACAATGGCATCATGAACAGTACCAGTATTAGGTGACGTTTGATAGTGGCATATGAACAAGAGAAAATTTGACTCTGACAAAAACTCTGGAATCCCAAAATGTACTAATATGAAAGCAAACAAAACAGATCCTGATCAGAAAGCTCCAACAGTGAATAGATTGATTATTTCACACTATGTGAGCCTTGTGTGGTATCTGCTGATAAAATAGCATAAAATTTGAACAAGCTAGATATTTTTGAAGGTCGATATTGTAAGAAAAGTTTGAATTTTCATTTTCAGGCAGACTTGTATCATCTGTAACAACCACCGCTCAGATGAACAAATTAAGGTAAGTGTTTTGTAAAGATTGTTGTATATTTCCAACAATATTTTGGAATATCATTTGGAGCCAGATGAGACGCTGGGTAACTTGGTGTCACATTAGGATCAAAACTGTTTGATGCTGCTATTTACATTGCTTTTTTAACCCTTTCCTCCCTAGGCTATTTTTAGGCACAACCTCTTTGAATCAATCTACCGAAAAGGAGCATTTACTAGAGAAAAGGAAAAGTTTAGATTTTTAGCTCGTCTGTTTCGAAGAAATCACGAGCTATTGTCGTAACTCCGGCGTCAGCATCGTTGTTGTCGTCATCTTTGTCGTCGTCGTCAAAAATCTTTACATTGACCATAACTTCTTCAATTTTTCATTCACAACCTTCATTTTTGGTATGCATGTTCATCTTGACAATGCCAACAGATGAGCGTTCACACCCTCTTGCGGTGCTCTTGTTGTAGTTTTGAAACCATTGTGATAAATAGAGCAAATGCTTTATTTATCACAATGGTTTCATAAAGTGACAGAGGTGTAGAAATGCATATTTATCGAGAAAAGGGTTAATCAAAAAGGAAGAAAATTCAAACAAAAATAGAATGATGACAAGTTTTGCAGGTGACAGGGAAAGAGAATATAGGTTGGTAAACAGTCCTAAGTGGCCATTAAATTATTGGACATAGAAGTCTTAAAAAGCAGGTGGTTGCTTAATGCAGGGCAAAGTTATGCAAAAAGCTCCTATAGGAGTTTTCTGCATTACTTACCTTTTGACCTGCATTATGCTACCACCTGCCTTACAGACCCATAATTAGACCTCATTGGCTGCTTAAGACAGGTTCTGCTGTATACATATATTATAACATCTCATTTAGCAAGTGGAACATGTTCAAACATGGCAGACAATAATGCAGCTTAACCTTTTATCACCTTTTGATGCTGTTGCAAACAGAGTGAAACGGTTTCCTGTAGGAGCAGTCTGATCAGGGTCTGCTCTGTATACTTATGGAATTATATAAATCTGATTCTGCAGTTTATGCCATCACCAAAAAATCCTGTAATCATGTGCCATTACTGAAAAATCACATGAACTTGCACATGAACGACTTGCTGACTATAACTGATCAGTTATTCTGCATTAACTCATTGGACTTGTGGCAATTCCAGTATTGATTGCAGTCAAACAGTACAGATTTATATTGGATTCACATGATGCAAATGCTTCCCATTGATTCAAGCTGACTAAATAATTGACCAGGTGTGAAACAACCTTAATCCTCATAAGTTGTAGAGTTATGTGATGTCTCATTAGGGTCCAAGCTGCTTGCAAAAATAATTTCAGATCATGCTTAGCAGGATAAGGGTTGATATGGCCTGCCTCCACACTGATCTTTTTATCCAGCAGTGTGATTAACCCTTTCCTTCATATAATCACTTTTTAACGCTTTTGCAAACAGAGTAGACCCAGATGAGATAGCTCCTGTAGGAGACAGCCATTTGATCAGGGTCTTCATGGGAAATTATAATAGATCTGCTTACAGCTTCTACCAATGCCAAAAATTCATGTGTACACATGCCAATATAAAAAGTCAGCTATTTAATAATCTTGGTGTATTTCTCACATAAATATTCAACAGGGAAAGGGTTATATATGAAAGTGTAAAGGAATTGCAATGCATGTGATAGAATATCAAGCTTTATGTATATTTTCAGCTCTCACTAGATGTACTGGACACAGTGGTGTGTTACAGCTATCTACCCACAGACTCTCTGCATCCATTTGTTGGAGCCCTCTGTCGTATGGTCAACTTACCCAAGTACTGTGAGCCTAGCTGGGAGGTACAGACATCCGGTGCATCTATTTATGCCCTTTGAGAGAATTGTGATATACTTTTGCAAACAGTTTGTATCCAAACCATTGACAGTCTGGCAGTGTGTTTGAAAAGATACAGAGAGAATAAGTATTGTAAGAATAGTAGATGACAAATCTAAGGGATAATATTTCAGTAGTTTTTACACCCATGCAAACTTGTTTGGGGGGGTATTCTGCAATCACCCTGTCCGTCCGTCCGCATTTGAACATGGGGAGCTGGGGTTGTGAACTCCTCCTTCAGTTTTAAAGTTATTGAATTTATTATTAGTATACATAATAACCATGATTAGTAGATGAGCAAGACATATTTTTTATGTGTTTACTGCTTAGCATTGCAGAATTATCTCCCTTGAATTTTGAGTATTTTTATACGCCCGTTTGAAAAAACGGGACGTATTATGGAATGGCGCTGTCTGTGTGTCTGTCCGTCTGTAACATCTCTAACTCAAGTTTCGCTTGGTGGATCCTTTTCAAATTCAACCACAATGTTTATCTAGACATGCTACAGTAGCCCGCCAAATCCCGGTTCGTTTGTCCAGGGTAAAGGTCACACAATTGGACTTAGAATTTGCGTTTAGCAAAAATGTTAACCTCTCTGTCTGTCTGTAACATCCCTAACTCAAGTTCCGCTTGGTGGATCCTTCCCAAATTTAACCACAATGTTTATCTAGACATGCTACAGTAGCCTGCCAAGTCCCGGTTCGTTTATCCAAGGTCAAGGTCGCACAATTGGACTTAGAATTTGCATTTAGCATTTGCGTTAAGCAAAAATGTTAACCTCAATTTATGTGGAACACATTTTTGTAAGTCCACTTATTTACATAACACTTTGTGATAAAGCTTTGAAACTTGGAACACTTGTTCACCGTCACAACCTTCACCTGTAGGCAAGAGTACATAACTCTGTCAAGCAGTTTGACATAATTATGCCCCTTTTTAACTTCGAATTTTTGGTTAAGGTTTTTGTTAAAGTCCATTTATTTACATAACCCTTTGAGATAAAGCTTTTTAACTTGGAACACTTGTTCACCATCACAAGCTTCACCTGTAGACAAGAGAATATAACTCTGTCAAACATTTTGACAGAATTATTCCCCTTTTTAACTTAGAATTTTTGGTTAAGGGTTTGGTTAAAGTCCACTTATTTACATAACCCTTTGAGATAAAGCTTTTAACCTTGGAACACTTGTTCAGCATCATAAGCTTCACCTGTAGGCAAGAGTACATAACTCTGTCCAACATTTTGACAGCATTATGCCCCCTTTTAACTTAGAATTTTTTGTTAAGGTTTCGGTTAAAGTCCACTTATATACAAAACCCTTTCAGATTAAGCTTTTAAACTTTGAACACTTGTTCACTATCACAAGCTTCACCTGTAGGCATTTTGACATAATTATGACGCTTTTACTTTGAAACTTGGTCGCAAAATTGGACTTAGAATTTGAGTTTAGCAAATACGTTAACCCCAGTTTATGTTGAACAAGACCTCGACGGGCGTATGTTGTGCCCACTGGCACTCTTGTTCATTTTGGCTTGAAACATAGGTATTTGGATTTGCGGTCAAGGCTGCTGTGCAGGGGTATTCCATCACCTTTAGTGATAGTTCTAGTTAAAGGATCAAGACTATTATTTACTGTTACTGTAGTAATTGGCTCTTGTGTAACTTTTCTGTTCAATGTGAAGCAGGTTCTTGAAACCAGCCCTTTATATAATACAAAGCAAGAACTGGCCCAAAAATAAAAAGAAAGGGTCTTCAAGATTTTCTATCTTTAGATGATAAAATCTGTCTTAATACCGGTTTTATTATAAAGATGCCAGAGTTGAAAAGTATGACATACAGTTAATGCTTCTTGTATTTAATTGATGTACTTGTATATGTTAAATCCAAGCATCTATTAACCGATTACTCCATAGCGCCTTTGCAAAGTAGACTCAGATCCGACAGGGTCTGCTCTCTTCGCTATGTTACAGATAGATGTTCTACTTTATGTCATAGCAGTAAAATTCTTTGTTTTATACAGTAAAACCTCTCTATAACGGCCACTAAATTGTGTTAATTAGTTGATATTTAGGACAGGTGGCTGCTTAAAGCAAGGTGAAAGCAAAACAGAACGCTCCTATAGGAGCGTTCTGTTTTACTTTCACCTTGCTTTAAACAGCCACCTTCCTTTAACACAAAATAATTGATCTAATTGATATTATGGATGGAGACTTGCAAAAGTATTCATAAGGTAAATATTTAACCCTTTACACCATGAACATTCTTGCAAGAAATAACTAACATCATGAGTATTAATAACATTGTTATAATAGCACATGGACTCGGGAATTGTGTGTCATAGCAGAAACTGCAGAATCATATCTATATTATATCGTATGCAAACAAAGCAGACCCTGATCAGATGGCTCCTATGGGAGCCATCTGATCTAGGTCTATTCTGTTTGTGAAGGTGTAGAAAAGCGTATTTATGGAGTAAAGGAATAAGAAAATACACATGACATTTACAAGGTAGGATGCATATTTTCTGAAGCCTTTATCATAATACAATGTACAACTTTAAATATTAATTTTACTTAATATGGCTATTGCTATTTTTCAGCTGATGAGGAAGCTGTTGGGAACACACCTTGGCCACAGCAGTATTGGTACCATGTGTGTCATGCTTCAAGAAAGGTAAGGAAATAACATCATCTGAATCATGCATCAAGATAGGTAGGGAAATAATACCCTGTGAGTCATGCTTCAAGGCAAAAATACTCACCATGTGAGCCATGCTTCAAGAGAGGTAAGGAAATAACACCATCTGAATCATGCATCAAGATGGGTAAGGCAACAGATTAAATCCGGATGAGAGACCGAGTAACTCGGTGTCTGATCCGGTTCAAAGATTTTTGACACTTAGTCAACATTTCTACAAGAAATAAAAGCAAATTTGTGAAGTTTTATAAAGGCTTTAGAAGCAGACGGGATTCTTCACATGTGCAAACTTTTTAACAGGCAAAGGGTTACAGGATGTTACTTGAGGTCAGTGAAGGTGTCAACCATCAGAAATCACTCGTCTCATTTTTAACCCTTATCACTCCAAGTGCGACTGTTATTCAATATGCAAATAGCTTTAAGTCATTCACCAGGGTTATGGGAAATTTGGACAATATTTCCACATATAATTTTATGAGCAGATGATTTTTTTTGTGTGTCAGCATCATAAGTGTTGAGAAACTGAAATGAAAAGGATTTTAATGTCGTAATTTGATCCAAGATTAGTGCAGGTAAGGTATGACTAATACATTTCATGCAGTTAACACCGTACATTGAGTAATACTTATGATACATCGAAAATTACATTAGACAAGTCATGGCCGACCTGTGAGGTGAAAATGCAATTACTCGGAATATGTGATAATTCAGATTTTATATGCGGTCCGGTAAGCATCCGAGTTATTGCGATTAGACTGTATGTGAGCCTTGCTTCAAGAATGGCAAGGAAATAAAACTCACCATGTGAGTTATGCTTCAAGAAAGGTCAGGAAATAACACTCTGAGTCATGCTAATAACACTCACCATGTGAGTCATGCTACAAGAGGGGTAAGGACATGACACTATGCAGGGCTTTCCCCAGGCCCTTTTCGCATGACGGGCCCGACATTCGATCCTTGTCGGTGGCGAAAGTCCGACACCCCTTAATTTCTCCGACATGTAAAAATTCTCGAGGTGACGCCCTTTCAAACGTGTTTGTTTATATGTCATTTTAAGTGACAAGTATACACAGACTTCCCCTGGGGTTGCAGTGTCTCAAGCTATCAGCCAACACCCGCAGCGCGTGCCGTACGCATGGATGATTGCATGTCGCGTGTAAACAATTAACCGCTGAAGCAGTTCAGAGGTGCGATACGGTTAAACGAACAAACAATTCAGCCCATTGAGAAGAAGGTTCCAGAATGTCAAACCAACAAAAACAACGAAATCGGGAAAAAACATTCGCAGAATCACCGAAAGTTCAAAGAGTAAGTTTGTGTTATATAGGCTACCGATTTTAATAACTGTAATTGGACTATTCACGTGGACTCCACTTGAATTTGTTCTGCATACTCGATTTATATCGGAACAAAGAACTTCCATTCCTTGTACATGTACATGTATGATTAAATCAAGTTTCTTCTTGATTTGTAAAGGCCGAATGTACATAACATGATGTTTGAAACAACTATGTCCTGGACTGGCAAAACTACCGATAATTTGACAAGATTCATCAATATTTAGAAAACATTTCACCATCTGTTTAATTTGTCAAATAATATTGATAAAAAATACTTGAATATTTAATAATGACTGTTGGAACTGAAGTTCGATGCGAGCGTCCCAGGGACACGTCGTCCCGGCCGATTTCAATGTCAGTTAAATTTGTTACACGATGTAATGAGCATACTTAGTGAATATTGACTATTCAGTATAAATCTCCATAAATACACGATGTAATGCGCATACTGAGTGAATATTGACTATTCAGTATAAATCTCCATAAATACATCTTTGCAAACAGAGTAGACCCAGATTAGACGAATTCTATAGGAACTGACTGATAAGGATCTACACTCGTTCTACCAAACAGTAGTTTAGATCCTGGTTTATAGCTTCTGGCCATATATTTTGCAAAATTTGGGGGGGGGGGGTTCATAGATCTTCATCTAATATCGGTTTTGATGGCAGTCTCATCACACATGTTACTTCCATGGTACATAGTCAGACTCTTTTCACAAGTTTCACTTTTTTTCAGACTTTGAGAGATGATTCTCTGAAGTGAAACGTTAAAAGGACCAGTGTCACATACATCAACCTCCAATCCCTTCTGACGACTTTCACACAAGGTCCTCTAACATTGGAATTTCCATACCATGAGGCTGTGACAATGTGGACAGCAACCAAGCACAGGCCTTTCAGTGTGATGAGTGAATTTTCAAAATATTGAAACTACATGTAGTTCAGAACAAAAGTTTAAGCAATTATTAGACTTAAGTATACAGTGTCTGATCTACTTGCAAATTTTTTTTATCTTTGTGAATTTGCGAAAATTTCCTCGTTCAAGGAAGGTGGTGCTGTGGTTGTAGATATGTTTAATGTATATTCTGTTGTTTTTTTTAACAAACATGTGCAATAAAAAACTTTCAAGAGCCCTACTATAGCTTTTACTTTATATCAGAAAATGCAAAATATTCACCATGATAACCTCATTTTTTCAAAATTTTCGCCGCGGCGCTAGGAAGGAGGGGAAACCCCTCCCGCACCCACCCCCTCGGACTAAAAAACGACATGCCTTCCTGAAATCCTGGGGAAAGCCCTGCTATGTGTGTCATACAGGGGTGAGAATGGCCGTTGGTGAAAAAAGAGGAAAATTGGCAGGGGTCAAGGGGCCGCCTAGGCCCCTTGCGGGACATGGGCAGCGCCCATGTGGGGGGTTCAGGGGGGCAAAGCCCCCCGAAGCAAAATGAAATATAGCTTTCCTGAGCACTTCAGGAGCCTTCTCCTGCATTTTCACTTGGGTCTGTCATTCATGTGTTTTTTTTTACAATTATACTTGAGTTGCATGTCATACACGATGAGCTGTGTTTCAAACAAACCAGTTGTAGAACATGTCCATACAATTTACATTCAGTTTATTATTGGATCCATTCAACATTGCCAGATTA
Organism: Azorinus chamasolen; assembly: GCA_963576725.1. Taxonomy (NCBI): domain Eukaryota; kingdom Metazoa; phylum Mollusca; class Bivalvia; order Cardiida; family Solecurtidae; genus Azorinus; species Azorinus chamasolen. The sequence goes on from OY755236.1 coordinate 51,922,319, forward strand.
ATTTCTTGTAAAACACAAGCAATTAAAACTCACAGGTTTAAAAATGAAATCAAATGGAACTCTGTGATCACAGATAAAGATACAAAATTTGATTTAAAGTTTGCATGGTATTGTAACAGTTAACTTTCTAGACAAAATTCACCAAAGTTCACATTACAGTCACAATTTCTAGTCAAAGTTCACATTCAAACTCTGATTCTGATTACTTTTTTATGTCAATAAACCATCTTCTAACTCATTAAACTGGTTTATTAAAAACAAAATATAACTTTTCTGAATCGATACATCTTGACCAGTTCCTTTAACATTACCTATGAATAGCTATTGACAGACAACTTTCTGGTGAATACTTGACATTACAGGTTTTTACCTGTGAGTGGAAATCCGCTGTTTCAATAACTGGACATGTTTAATGCTTTTCAGAAGGTTCTTATATGCTACGCAGTCGCGTTTTCCGTAATTCATTTGTTTGGAACAAAGTTTACACAAGGTTCCCTCGTCCGAAGTTTACTTTCAGTTTCGCGAAATCGTCGCCAATTATCACATTTCTTGTTTCTTTACCAAATGTCAACGTAATTTCTTTCTCTAGCCATCTAGGGTAGAACTTGTTTTCCACACTGTTATCGTAATCTCTGCCTATGCTTCTCATTTTTGTCTTAAATTCAGATTAATTGACAGTACAGATACAGAATTTCATATCACGGACGCCATCTTGGAAATGTTGAACGAACACTGCATAATACGAGCGTTTTGATTGGCTGTAGGACAAGAGTCTCGTTATTCGATTAGCTGAACCGAAATCTCGCTGTAAACGTGATATAAACGTTGTTAACGCGGATTTACTTGGAATAGTGAAAGAATATATCGGCAAATAATAATTTCCTGAATTATTCGCCATAACACCCCCCCCCCCAAAAAATTTCTCAACGGATTTACATCGATCTCAAAAACGGCCCTGAGTGAAACGAAATCCGCGGAATTCCGCGGATCCGCGGAAAATTCTCACCCCTGGTCATACTACAGGAACTGTAAGGAAATAAAACTCTGTTTTTCATGCTACAGGGAAGATGAAGAAATTACCAGAATCTTAACATTGTTGTGAACTTGTAGGTATGCTGAATTGCTAAATAAGTATGTCAAGCTTTAACTTTATAATGGCCGCAAGGCAGATTGACACTCCAGATTCACTTTTAATTCTTTCAACATTATTCACATATGAGACAACAGAATTGTTGTTCGCTGCTTTTATTAATAAAGTAAAGTTTCCTTCTATTTTGTTTTTCAAAATCCTAACAGCATGTTGAATCTGTTTTAAGCAGCCATTCATATATTGAAGATAGGAGTCTTAAAAAGTAGGTGATTGCTTAATGCAGGGCAGAAGTAATGCAGAAAACTCTTATAGGAGCTTTCTGCATTACTTCTGGGCTGCTGTAAGCTTGGACCACCTGCCTTACAGACTCATAATTAGAGCTTTTTGATGGCTGCTTAAGTCATGTTCTACTGTATGTTCAGTGTTATAAGCAGGTTTTGTTAACCCTTCTCATGCTGAAAAAAAAATGACTGAGCACTCAGTATTAGTAAACTTTTTACTGACTTCTCATTCGTTCAAGCCTTTGAGAATCTACTGACCTAGTGACAATTTAAATGGCTTGGATTGTGATGAGACACGGAGTTACTCGGAATCTCATATGGAATCAAATATTAAATTTGCAGTGCCAGTCAAGACTTGCTTAACATGAGAAAAATTGATTCAGAATTCAGTTTATTATGCCCCCCAGATAAGATCTGGGGGGCATATTGTTTTTGCCCTGTCTGTCTGTCTGTCTGTTTGTCTGTTTGTCTGTTTGTCTGTTTGTTTGTCAGCAACTTTAACATTGGTCATAAATTTTAAGCCAGTACAGATAGAGACTTGATATTTGGTATGCATATGTATCCCATGAAGCCGCACATTTTGAGGGGTGACATGTCAAGGTCAAGGTCATCCTTCAAGGTCAGAGGTCAAATATATGGGTCAAATCACCGACTTTAACATTGGCCATAACTTTTGGACCAGTAGAGGTAGAGACTTGATATTTGGCATGCTTGTGTATCTCATGAAGCTGCACATTTTGAGGGGTGACATGTCAAGGTCAAGGTCATCTTTAGGGTCAAAGGTCAAATTGTCTGTTTTTTGTCTGTAACTTTAACGCAACTATAACATTGGTCATAACTTTTGAGTCAGTACAGATAGAGACTAGATATTTGTCATGCATATGTATCTCATGAAGCCGCACATTTTGAGGGGTGTCATGTCAAGGTCAAGGTCATCCTTCAAGGTCAGAGGTCAAATATATGGGTCAAATCACCGACTTTAACATTGGCCATAACTTTTTGACCAGTAGAGATAGAGACTTGATATTTGGCATGCGTGTGTATCTCATGAACCTGCACATTTTGAGGGGTGAAATGTCAAGGTCAAGGTCATACGTCAGGGTCAAAGGTCAAATTGTCTGTTTCTTTGTCTGTAACTTTAACATTGGTCATAACTTTTGAGCCAGTACAGCTAGTGACTTGATATTTGGCACGCATATGTATCTCATTAAGCCGCAAATTTTGAGGGGTGACATGTCACGGTCAAGGTCATCTTTAAAGGTCAGAGGTCAAACACATGGGTCAAATCACCGACTTTAACATTGGTCATAACTTTTGAACCAGTACAGATAGAGACTTGATATGTGGCATGATTGTGTATCTCATGAAGCTGCACAGTGTGAGGGGTGAAATGTCAAGGTCATTATTCAGGGTCAAAGGTCACCAACTTCAAATTGGCCCTAACTTTTGAACCAATTGAGATAAAGTCTTAATATTTGGTATGCATGTGTATCTCATGAAGCTGCACATTTTAGGGGGTGACATTTCAAGGTCAAGGTCATCTTTCAGGGTCAAAGGTCACCGACTTTAACATTGGCCATAACTTTTGAACCAGTAGAGATACAGACTTGATAGTTGGTATACGTGTTTCTCATTTTGCTGCACAGTTTGAGGGGTAACATGTCAAGGTCATCCTTCATGGTCAAAGGTCACAAACTTTGACATTGGCCATAACTTTTGAACCAGAAGAGATACAGATGTGGTATGCATGTGCGCCCCATGAAGCTGCACAGTTTGAGTGGTAACATGTCAAGATCAAGGTCATCCTTTAGGGTCAAATATCATATCGAGGGGGCATAGTGTTTCACAAACACATCTTGTTTTTCTTTTTATAATTATTTCCAGAGAAAAGCCGCCAGACTTCCGTCTCCTTAGAGGGGCCATATTTTATATCGGAATGGCCTTGTGGGGATCCAGAAAAGTTCCATACCTAAAGCACACTCCAGCTGTGGTTTTACCCTCATTTCTGCATGTAGGCCTTTTGCTTTGTCAAAATTTCCCTTGATTTAAAATATTTCTTTGAAATGCTCTAACACTGATGAGTTCTTCGTGGATTTATCTTCCATATTCTGAAGTACTTATATAAATTATTATATGAATCTGCTGCAACTTATTTATATTATGTTGTCCAGGTGCTGTCGGCTGGTAGCCCAATAATTGCCTATGAGGTAATCCTGTCTGTTCAGCGCCTAGTAAAGAAGTATGGCAAGGAGGTAACACATTCTACCTGGAACATCATTCTGGACATTCTGGAAACGGTTCTGAAAGAGATTGATGTAAGAATAATTACAGTAGCATCTGTTAAAACTGATCAGGGCTGTGTATTTAAATAATATTTATTCCTCCACCAAAACCTATTTTGCTCTTACTCTAATGAGTAGCAGGCAATTCTAATGAGTATCAGCAAGATGGGTTTTAGCTGAGAAATAAGAGATTTTGATAGATCAATACACATCTTACAGCTTTGTTGATGTAACAGTATGCTCAGACTCTGATCAGAAGCAATTTACTTTTTTCAGATTCATTTAAGCTTTTGAGAAACTAGTAATCAGGTGTCAAACTGCTTGGGATTCTAATTGGATGAGTTGCTCAGGGTCTCATCAGGATCCAAGCTGTTTGCAAGAACCAGTCGGGTCATCCATTGCAAGATAGGGGTTAATCCTTTCCTTCATACTAACGCTTTTTCATGCCTTTGCAAACAGATCAGGGTCTTTACTGTTTGCTTATGAAATTATAATAGATCTTACTATACATTTTCTACCAATACCAACAACTCGTGTATACATATGTCATTATAAAAATTCAGCAAATAGATATTTATGATTCAAAGGGGAAAGGGTAAAGTCATTGGTTACTGCTGCCTCGTTACATGTGACACAGTCCTGTAACCTTGTGATGGTCCACTTCTTTTGTTGTATTTAACCAGTTGGCTTTGCAAACAGGGTAGACCCAGATCATATGGCTCCTGTAGGAGCTTTTTAATCAGGTTCTCCTCTGTTCTGTCATTATTTGTTACATGAATATTAATATCAGTTAAAGGGTTTAGTAGGACTGATTGATATTGACAGGGACACTTGAGTGGTAAAAGGAATTGTTGTGTTCTACAGTCAAAGTACATAGAACACTCAAATCTGTCAAAGAAGACCACTAATATTTACATACATGTACACTATTTAGCTTGTCCGTTTTTTGGCCGGATTGCTCGCAATCCAGGCTTATAGATTGGCGAATGCTGTCCGTCCGTTCGTCCGGTTGACCTTTTTGTTTGAGTTAGTTATAGCCAAAGTATAATACCTACACTAACAGATGATGCAGAAATGTATAATGATTGACTGTTCATCTATATCACTTTAATCGGCAATCCGGCCATACCGACATTGGCGGTTTCTTGTTAACATGTGGAGTCATAATGAGGACCTCATTACATGCATTTGGAATATGTTTAACTATTTATTATGCCTTCAGCACCTGCTGATGCAGAAATGTATAATGATTGACTGTTCATCTATATCACTTTAATCGGCAATCCAGCCATACCGACATTGGCGGTTTCTTGTTTGAAGAAAAATTTACAAGCCATTGTCGTGACTCCGACATCAGTGTTGACCTCTTCCTTAACGTTATTAATAACTTTGATGTTGGACAGGTGAGTGTTGGCATCCGCATGCTGTGCTCTTGTACCAATACATACAGTGAAACCCCGCTAATGCGACCACTTAATAAACAGACACTGGTGTCGTCTAAAGCAGGTGGTTGCTTAATGCAGGACGAAAGTCCTGCATTAAGCTACCACCTGCCTCTGCCACCCAGAATTATGCCCCTTTTTGGTGGTCGCATTAGCGGGGGTTTACTGTATCTAATTAAATCGATTAACCGTTTTCTTGATGAATATTTATTTACAAATAATGAGTGTAGGAATATTAATATTATTATCATATTAATGGAAATTGTAGAATCTAATCTGTATTACTCATTAGCAAACAGAGCAGATCCTGATCAGACAGCTCCTATAGGGGCTGTCTGATCTGGGTTTACTCTGTTTGTAAAGATATCAAAAGGAATCTTTTCTAAGGTATAGGGTTAAAGGACATCTACTTTAATCTTAAATTTTTGTATAACATGAGTTTTCGTCATTTAAAGCCAAAGCAGGCCCATGAATCAAAGTCTCCAGAACATCGTACAGAGGTGGAGCTTCATGACATTCTTACGGCCATAGAACAGCTGAATGAACAGGGCAATTATTCTGGGTCAGTCAACCGCTTCTTCAGAATCGTAGAAATATGTGCAGCCAAAAGACCTGTAAGTAGATTAAAAGTATACAAAAAGGTACTCTTGGAAGTGTAGTCTGATTTTTATGACCCCCAGATCTGATCTGGGGGGCATATTGTTTTTGCCCTGTCTGTTTGTCCGTTTGTCTGTCTGTTTGTCTGTTTGTTTGTCAGCAAATTTAACATTGCTCATAACTTTTGAGCCAGTACAGATAGAGACTTGATATTTGACATGCATATGTATCTCATAAAGCCGCACATTTTGAGGGGTGAAATGTCAAGGTCATCCTTCAAGGTCAGAGGTCAAATATATGGGTCAAATCACCGACTTTAACATTGGCCATAACTTTTGGACCAGTAGAGATAGAGAATTGATATTTGGCATGCTTGTGTATCTCATAAAGCTGCACATTTTGAGGGGTGACATGTCATGGTCAAGGTCATCTTTCAGGGTCAAAGGTCATATTTTCTGTTTCTTTGTCTGTAACTTTAACGCAACTTTAACATTGTCATAACTTTTGAGCCAGTACAGATAGAGACTTGATATTTGACATGCATATGTATCTCATAAAGCAGCACGTTTTGAAGGGTGACATGTCAAGGTCAAGGTTATCCTTAAAGGTCAGAGGTCAAATATATGGGTCAAATCACTGACTTTAACATTGGCCATAACTTTTGAACCAGTACATATAGAGACTTGATACGTGGCATGCTTGTGTATCTCATGAAGCTGCTTAGTTTGAGGGGTGACATGTCAAGGTCATCCTTAAGAGTCAAAGGTCACCAACTTCAAATTGTCCATAACTTTTGAACCAGTAGATATACAGACTTGACATTTGGTATACATGTGTATCTCATGAAGCTGCACAGTTTGGGGGTGACATGTCAAGGTCATCTTTCAGGGTCAAAGGTCACCGACTTTAACATTGACCATAACTTTTGAACCAGTAGAGATACAGACTTGATAGTTGGTATACATGTGTTTCTCATTTGGCTGCACAGTTTTAGGGGTGACATGTCAAGGTCAAGGTCATCTTTGAAGGTCAAAGGTCACCAACATTATCATTGGCCATAACGTTTGAACCAGTAGATATACAACCTTGATACTGGTATGCGTGTGTATCTCATGAAGCCGCACAGTTTGAGGGGTGACATGTCAAGGTCAAGGTCATCCTTCATGGTCAAAGGTCGCCAACTTTAACATTGGCCATAACTTTTGAACCAGTAGAGATACAGACTTGATATTTGGTATGCATGTGTACCCCGTGAAGCTGCGCAGTTTGAGGTGTGACATGTCAAGATTACGGTCATCCTTCAGGGTCAAATATCATATCGAGGGGGCATAGTGTATTTCACAAACACATCTTGTTGTTTTAGCCAATACCCTTATCGGGCTTTCAAGTTCTCAAGAAACTATAGACCTAGCATCATTGAGCTTTTGTGAAACTACTGATTTAGGGTTAACTAGTTTGGATCCTAATGAAACGCTGAGTTACTCAATGTCTCAGATGAATCCAAGCTGTTTCAAAATGTCAGTTCATGCTTAATAAGGTTAATTTTATGAACAACTGAAAAATAAAGTGTAAATAAAGACTTTTTTTATTTTTCAAGTTTGAAGTTTTGAGAGATTCCCTGGTATGCTTTGATCCAGAATTAGCACTGTCCCGAAAAACTTTCTGTGGGTGGCAGTTATATGGCAAAAGTCTTTTTTGATAATCCGATCAAACTTCATTCATTTACTATAACAAGGAAATTACCATTCCTTTGATCTGACAAAGATATGTTTAACATATTAAATGTGGAATTACTCATTTAGTGTTTAACTATTCAATATGAGTCCATAAAGTATGAAAGGCTTAAATGTTAGATATCAACAATGCAGCCCCTGATTAAAGGGTTCCGGCCCTCTGATTTGGGTCTACAATTTACAAATACCAGTCCTTTCCCACATTGTGTAACCTAATATTAAAATGCACTTTTGCAGGCATGTCCCATTGAAAACAAAAACATGTTTAGCCCTTTCAACATGGGACATGCATACACTGTGATTTGCAAACAGTGTAGACCCAGATCAGGGCACATCTACAGGAGCCCTTTGATTAGGGTCTGCACTGTTTGTCATTCAAAATCCTCTAGCAAAGTTTAGTCTTTCATACTCAATGGACTGTATAATTAAACACTGATGGACTACTCCACTTTGATAATTTAGGGTAGAAAGGGTTAGCTGAAAACTGATATTTATTCATGATGTCATTATTTCATACTTGAATATGCAGCAGAGGAAAGGTTAATTTTTCTTCTAACTTTTATTTTCAGGAAACATCAGTTATACACCTGATAACACATGAATCTGCAAACATAAACCCTGGCAAAGAGAGCTGGGTTTATAATTTATATTGCATGTTGGATAAATATCTAAGGTGAGTTTATCTTAACCCTTTACTCCATAAATACACCTTTCTATGCCTTTGCAAACAGAGTAGACCTAGATCAGACTGATCAGGGTCTGCTCTGTTTGCTTATGACATAATATAGATATGATTTTAAAGTTTCTACTATGACCAAATCTTCCTGTGTCTGTGTGCTATTACAAAAATAATATAATTAATATTCATAATGTCATTATTTCTTACATGAATATTCATGGAGTAAAGGGTTAAAGAAACAGTGACCTAACCTTTTACTACATAAAACACACCTTTCAACACCTTTGCAAACAGAGTAGGCCCAGATCAGATGACTCCTGTATGGCCTAATATGGCGGGGCTATTTGAGTTTTGGTAAAGGCCAAATATGGGTTGTTGGTTTGCAATCAATGTATATCCAGACCAGTCTCTTTGTCTAACACATGACATTTGATAAGGGTAAATTCTGTTTAAAATCTTAGGTTACAAAATGATTCTGTTTAGTTTCAATGTAACAAGCAATGTTTAAAACCCTAATCAGATGTTTGACCTTGTCTGGCTTTTACTGTTTGCTAAACAGTATGGTCTCCATAAGGTTTTGTATATAGTTATGTTATAAATAATAAATTTATGTATAAATCTTCAAAGATGGCCTGTCGATCATCAAGTAGAAACCTTCTTGACACATTGCAAACAGATCCGACCCAGATTGGACAGCTCATATAGATCAGATCAGGGTCTGCTTTGTTTGCTAATCAAATAATATAGACTTGATTCTGCAGTTTCTGGCATGGCTAAAATGTTATGTCATTTGCCATGAAAATAATTCAGCTGATTCATGATGACATTATTTCTTACATGAATATTCAAAAAATAAAGGGTTGAATGTCTTTGAAAAGTTGTGAAAAACAACTCCACTAGTCCTGTAGGAAAGACACATTTGATAAATCCAAGCAAAATGGGAACATTCAATTGAGATCTTCTATATTTCCAACAGCAAGTTAGCTTTCCATGTCAAAGAGCAATGTAGAAAATATCAGATTATTGAGTTCAGTCTATTAAAGTGAAAACATAGATAAAGGTCTTTCATTCCAACAGATTGCATGTGCAAATGTACAGAAGGCTCTGAGTCACTGAGTCAATGTGCTTTATGTGCTTTGGTACATATACAGCAAGTGACATGCATTTTTGTTTTTGTAGGAATGACAACAGAACAAAAATTAGATTGAAAGCGCTTGGGGTTTTATCATTTGTTTTGAGCGTGAACAAACATATATATGAGGTAAGTTATCTTTTTTTATTCTAGTTGAAACTTTAGAGTTAGATATATACACCATAATCAAGTCATATCTATGGAATAAAGGGTTAAATAAGTCTTAGCTCTTTATTTCTTCCCTGCCATGATACCGGCATGGGCATATAGTGCTAACCTCTATATGTGTGTTCTTACATAAGTACTTATGTACACAATTATGTTTCTTTATGGAATGTTGTAAAAATCAACTAAAGAAGAATTGGTAATTACAGCACCTTTCATTGGTAATTGTATGTCACATAACATGCATCCGCTGTTAATCAATAGCAATAGGTAGTTATGGATTTGTTACCAATGGCAAACATGATAATTGTTTGCAAACTGTATTCGTTGAGTAAGCCTGTTCCATTTACTGCCATTAACAAGCATATTTCATCTGTCTAGTTATCAAGTGTCTGCAGAAATTTTCACAAAGACTCACATAGAATGGAAAGGTTAGGTAGTTTTTCCTTTTGAAAAGCTGATGTGCATGAAATGTCTGTTTCTTGTAGCAATAATAATGTATCTATTTACAGTAGAACCTCTATAAAACAGCCACTTAACCCTTTCCTCCATAACTACGCCTTTCTATGCCTCTGTAATAACCACTTCTTGAAACCATTGTGATAAATAGAGCATTTGCTCCTATAGGAGCAAATTCTCTATTTATCACAATGGTTTCAAACTACAAAATTCTAAAATTTTACTTTTCTCTAGTAAATGCTCCTTTTGGGTAGATTCATTCAAGTAGGTTGGGTCTAAAAATAGCCTATGGAGGAAAGGTTTAATAAATAAACATTAGTATCTTCAACCCTTTACTTCTGTCTGACATGAACATTAATTAGATTAATTTTTATAATGGTGATTTTAGCGATGTTAGAAACTGCTGAATCAAATTTATAGTACATGTGAGAAATAATGAATGTATGCATATTAATTAACCCTTCGCTTGCTGAATTTTAAAACACATTTCTCCTTCTTTAACCCATGCTCTGTTGTATAATTACATATATATTCACTGTGTACAAGTATATCGCTGTGCAATCACTGCTGTGGAATGCATTGATTGCACGATCAACTTGTAAATAGTGCAGACCCTGATGAGACAGCTCCTGCAGGAGCTGTCTCATCTGGGTCTGCACTATTTACAGTTAGGTATATTGACGTGAATAGCAAGCGAAGGCTTAACTGAATTGTGTAATGGAATTATGAAGATGGGAATTTTTAACCATTGTAGAGGGTGCAGAATCGGATCTATATTATTTCAAAAGCAAACATAGCAGGCCCATATCAGATGTCTCCCACAGTAGCTGTCTGAAATGGGTCTACTCTGTTTGCAAAGGCGTTAAAAGGTATATCTATGAAATAAAGGTTGACTCCTTCATGCAGAACAGAAATAATGCAGAAAGTTCTCATGGGAGATTTTTACATAACTTTTGTCCTGCATTAAGCTACCATCAGCATTACTCTTTTCTATCGTAGTAATGCCTTTTAATGCCTTTGCAAAGAGAGTAGACCTAGATCAGACGGCTTGTAGGAACTGTCTGATGAGGGTCTGCTCTGATTGCTCATTGAATAATATAGATATGAGCCTACAGGTGTTGTCTAAGCCAAAACTTTCCTTAAAATTTTACAATTATAAAAAATCAGTTAACCCTTTGCTCCATAAATATGCCTTTCTACACCTTTGCAAACAGCGTAGACCCAGATCAGACGGCTCCTGCGGGATTCATCTGATCAGGGTCTGCTCTGTTTGCTTATGATGTTATATAGATATGATTCTACAGTTTCCGCTATGGCCAAACAACCCTGTGTCCATGTGCTGTTATAACAATTAATCTAATTAGGGCTGTTCCAGGAAAAAAGGCCTGGGGGGGTAGGAACGCCAGCCAAAAATAGGGGTACCACCAACACAATTTTATTTTTTTTACCCCCCCAAACAAGAGAATTAAGATAGGTCAGATACCCACAACCACTAGATTTATATTTAACTTGCCACCCACCACCAAGAAAACTGAAATTTCCGATTCAATAGTACTTTCTAGATTTCTTTACCACTCAAAGCTTGACAAGTTTTACTATGAATGTGCTGTTTTCTGAATGCAAATCATATTGACAGCATATATTGTTATTCTATTATATGTAATTTGATGACAAAATTATTTAGGTCATAGAAATACTTGCATGAAATTTTTATGTATAGGTTAGACCATGGTTGAGCGTGACTAAACAATATAGTTCGAGGGGGCGTAGCCCCCCGAGAACTATGTCGTTTAGTCGCGCTCAACCATTGGCTAACCTATTTAGCACTAGCTTGGGCTCGAGGAAAAACAAGAAATAAACGTCATCAAATTCGCAATTTCACATCATCGGGCGCGTGCTATTTTCCCTCACTTCTCTTCGCACAAGATTGAAAACCATGATTGCGCCTGAATCCATTAATATTTTGGAAGAAGAGGAAGGAAAAACGACAAGCTGGAAATTTAAAGGCAAGCTTTTAAAATTGTGTACAATAAAACTATTCAATGATGATTTCAATTTCAATATGATGCATTTGAAATAAAAGTTACTCTTAAATGTTGAATTAATTTTAAATGTTGAATTAATTCGATCTAGATCTAGATCTAGATCATTTTATTAAGATTTTTATTATCTTATTTTGTTTAATTTTTTAATAAAGATTGTTTTCAACTTTTCACGCATTGATTAGATTGTATACAGTAAAACCTATGTACAATGGTCAATAAAAGAATACGCTATGCATTGTGCCGCTTTTTAAAGACAACTTTTTATGCTTGAATGCAGGTTAAAAGTAACACATAACGCTCAAAATAGGAGCTTTCTGCATACCTTTGGTAATGCATTAAACTGTCACCTGTATTTAAAATTGCATATTCATTTCCCTTAATTGTCGATTAACCTAAGTTTTACTGTATTTCAGTGTAACCAGCTGATCAAGGCTACGATGAAATATTACGTGAAAGCCTAGGATGTGACGTCAAAAAAACATTATAATGATTGGTGGACAGGAACCATTGACTAAATAAACAGTTTGTTAGTTAGTCCATGTTTTTTTTCAAAAAGCGTCGAACTAAACGATATAGTCGACACTATTTGAGGCATCTGATTGGCCGAGAGCTCCAAGCCATGTGCTAAATATCATCTGCTTTTTGTTGAGTTTGTACACATTACATTGGCATGCTGAAACAATAAACTATTTGCCATCTTTTTTCTAGTGTGGAATGCTTTTTTCCCCATTCCTACTTTTATTTCCTAGTATGTAAACATCTTTTACCTTGACACAAGACGTTCAATAATATGAACATCAAATTTAACCCTTTCTAAGGTGTAAGAACATAGCAGACATTAATTTTGCAAATATGGGCCATGACTCTACAAATTGGTTAAGAAAACATCTTTTCACTTTTAATTTCTTCGAATCATCAAAGTTAGTAATTTAATCACTGTTAATAACTTTATATCTAACATAACCACTTTTTGATAGCCACTGTTGGTCCAATCTGTGAAATTTAACTTTCCTGCGTTGACTATTTGTATGGCAGAAATTGAATATTAAGACAATCACATTACATTGAATTACATGATTACTAAATTTCTTTTATCGGTATATACAGAAATCAAATCACAAGAGATTGTTACAGTGTTGACCTAGATCAGCTGGTGCAATGAAAATTTGATCTGATCTACACTGGTTGCAAATTACCAACACCATCTCTAGTTTGCCAATTTGTCTGGAAAGCAATTGGGAAGATCCTGATCAGATACCTCATTTATATGCAACAGCTGATCTGTGTCTACACTGTTTGCACAAGCCCTCTGGTTGGATATCCACTAGCAGGTCTTATATAAGGGAGGCAAATATTACAAAAACACCAGTAAAATGGATGAGAACAGCTGTTTGTGAAAAAAAAGAGGAAAATTTGATGGGGTCAAAGGGAGCCTGCCTGTATGGGGGTTAAGCCCCCCCCCCCCCCCCCCCCCCCCCCCCACACACACACACACACACACACACCCCGTCGTCTGGACACATGAAATACCAGTATAGCTTTTCTGAGTTCAGGAGTTTTCTCCTGCATTTTAACTTGAGTCTTTCATTGAATGGACATTCATGTGGGTTTTTTTTACAATTATACTCCGGTTGCATGTCATACATTAGCTGTATTTCAAACAAACTGGTTGCAGTACATGTTCATACAATTTACATTCAGTTTATCCTGGATCTATTCAATATTGCCAGATTAATTTCTTGTTAAACACAAGCAATTAAAACTCACACATTAAAGATATGAAATTTGATTTAAAAGTCAGCATGGTGTTATAACACTTAACAATTAGTTAACTTACTAGACATAGTTCACCTTTTTATACACATTTATAGTCACAATTTCTAATCACATTTACCTTCAAACTCAAACTCTTTATGTCATTATAAACCATCTTCAGTTCTAATTCATTAAACTGGTTTATAATTTTTCTGAATCGGTACATGTTGAGTAGTTCCTTTAACAAAAGCTATATTGACAGACACAAATTTCTGGTGAATACTCAATATTACAGGGTTTTACCTGTGACTTGAACACGCTGTTTCAATAACTGGACATGTCTAGCGGTTTTCAGATGGTTCCCAAAGTCTACACAGCCGCGTTTTCCGCAATTAATTTGTTTGTTTACAGTATTAAACAAGAAACTCTCTCCCGTTGTGTCATCATAGGTCTTTGCTTTCACGAAATCGCCAACTATACCTTTTCTGGTTTCTTTACTCAATGTCAACGTCATTTCTTACTCTAGTCATCTTGGGCTGAACTTATTTTTCACAATCTTATCGTAATCTCGGTCTGTGCTTTTCATTTTTGTCTTATATTCACATTAATTGGCAGGTACAGATACTGATTTTCATAAACGGACGCCATGTTGGAATTGTTGAACGAACATTCGATAATACGAGCGTTTTGATTGGCTGTAGGACAAGAGTCTCGTTATTCTATTAGCCGAACTGAAATCTCGCTGTTGGCGTGATAAACGTTATTAACGTGGATTTACTTGAAAACGGGAAAGAATATCGGCGACGAGTTTTTCTTATTTGGGAAATTTTAAACAGAGTTACCGTGCTTAATGCCCCCCCCCCCTCTGAATTGGAATATTCAATAACCCCCAATACAACACAATTACAATTGAAAAAATCGCCCCAACCAACGCAAATTTAACTCTTTATTACCCCCCACCCACAAAATTTTAATTCATCGCCGTTCCGACCCCCCCTGGCCTTTTTTCCTGGAACAGCCCTTAGTATTTCTGATGCCATTATTAGGGCCCTGCATTGAAAAGATATAGGAGTCACATTTTCTGTCCGTCCGTCCATCAACAATTTTGATGTGACACAATAACTCAAAAACAGTAATTCACATATGGCCAGGTGCACAGTAAATGTGCCAATTCTTTAAAAAACAGTGTACATGTTCTTTTCTCCAAAGATTCAATTTACAAGAGAAAAGCAAGTTTACTATTTCTATCTATAAGCAATTCTGCAAGTGTGCTGAAAATTTCAAGCACATATCTTTATCCGTTATGAAGTTATGCAACTTTTAAACGCAAAAAAGTGCCTAATTTGGCTGTAATGAATTAGCATCACTTTTTTTGCCTATTTTCAAGTCATTATTATTACAATCTGAATAGTAACAGGTTATGAAGTACAATGTTATCAACAGAAGAATTTGTTTCCGTTTAATTTGATATATAATGTAAGTATCTTGCTTTCATGAATATGAAGTTACATGCAAAATAGCAAAAAGCGTGTTGATGTAATGGTTGCTAAATCGTACAAACCCTATCATCCTATTATTGACATAATTTCAACAAAAATAGTATAATTAAAGAAATTAATGTATTACTGATCATAAATATGATAACATCATCCAAGTATACCAAATTTTTTTCCATAAAGTGTACGTTTTTGATTTTTTGTCAGTTTTAGTATCTCATTTAGGTTTGTGTCAAAAATCATGTAATGTCCGTCCCCCCCTCTTACTTTTTCAGAAAACCATATCTCTGTAGTGTCAACCATTTTAACATAAGCCTAGTAGATGCCTTTCATCAATTCACCATCAATTTTCCTTATGACTGCATATTAAATGATGTTTTTCCAGCAAAGTATAAAAGTTATCTGTAATGTCCGTCCCCTGTAATGTCCGTCCCCTGTCCAATATGTTTCATTAGAAGACTTATTAGCCATATTAATTACATAATATAGCTAAATTTGAAAATTATTTCAGTATAAATAAGTCTACTGTTTGTAAAAATATAGTATACACATAGAGAAAGTGTTTTTTCCCCAAATTACATGCTTTTAAAGATATTGCCATGTGAAATACTAATAAATTTTCATTTTAACTCTAAACCTAAAATAAATACATGGCTGTGTACAATAACCACATTCAGACTACTACTTTAATGTTAAAAAGTCTTTATTTAAAAAACAAATCATCAAATCAAAAAATTACACAATATTTTATATTGGGGGACGGACATTACAAGTCAGGGGACGGACATTACAGTGGGCCCATTACATCAGTGTCTGTATAACAGTCCAACACTATCATAGATAAGTTACCATTAATCTCAAAGTAGTTGAGAACTTGACACCCTGCTGTTTTGTTTTTGTGTCATGACCTCCAAATTTAATTAGTAAGGACTTGTTTATTCAACACCTACTGCATATCAAAGAGGGGTAAGGGGCCTAAGGCAGGCAGGAAATGCGCTCAACCGGGGAGGAAATAGGGGTACCTACATCAGATATATCACATTAGTGACAAGTTCAAGAAAAAAGCTTCAGCTTTAATCGAATTTCTTTCCTCTGCAATTAAATTTAGACTTTCAATATCCACAAAGATAATTTAAACATAAATTTGATACAGCTCGGATAGTGATCAGAAACTGTTCATAAATATTGGCACCAGTAAGAAAGATTGTATTTTAACCATCTGTTCCGTTATTAGTATTAAATGCCTGATCTGAGTCCTTACCTTAATAAAGTCACTGAAATTGTAAAGTTCAATGTCTATTGTCTGACTGAAAGACCTGCATTTTAGTCTAGATAGGTGATTGCACAAAAATTATGTCTGCAAAATAAAACAGTGCAGACCCTGGTGAGGGGCCCCTCCAAGAGCCCACTGATCAGGGTCTACACAATGTCTCATAAACTGGCTTCCTATATTGTAAGGGTTAAATAGTTTAATTTTAACTTTTCAGATTTGATATCTGAAGTAAGTTTAAATTGATATAAATTGGAAAGTATAATTTGATTGTACAACAAATCACAAAGTATGGACAAACAACATGAGTTCTAATCAACCATATATTTTTTTTAAATCTAATCTGGATCCAAACTGTTTAAAATGAATTTTTTTTGTTACAACCATTATTTTTCAAAGAGTTTCAAAATGTCTTCATTCAAGTTTATCCATTCTCATTATCTTTGTTAAATTATAATTATTGCATGTACCACTGGGCTATTCCGAACAAATTGATCAACCTTTTACCTATAATAATTAATGTAATTATTGACTCTCAAATGAATAAAATTGAATAAAAAATAAAACCAAATCATATATCAATGTACATCTAAGCAATAATGGGCATACACAATACTTATGTACCTTCAAAATCATTTTTTACATTATGCCAGGAGAATTGTAATGTCCGGTCCTGAAAAGTGTAATGTCCGTCCCCCCATGCAAAAAGGTTGATAGAATACATTAATCTGTATTTATGTTTAAAATTTAAGATATTTTCATTTCATCTACATGAGTTCATGTTATCATACATGTTTTAAGGTCCCTGACAACTTAATTTTAGGAAACATATTATAAATACACAGAATGAAAATGATTTAATTCAGTTTGCACTTTGAATGTTAATTAGATCCTTCACAAAAGACATATTTTTCACTACTATTTCACATGAAGTTATTTTTCTTCGAAAGTAGACAGATGTGTATGTATGTCAGTGAAAAATAAAAGCTGTTAAACACACCAGTTGGTCAGTGAATTTAAGATATAACCCTGTAATGCATTAAGTTGTAATGTCCGTCCCCTTGTATACCTAGTGACAGACACATGTGAAAATAAAAAACTATGGGCAAAAAGTTATCTTTTTAACAACTGGACATCGCTTTATATACATTAAGTCATATAAAAATTGATATAATGAACAAATACAAGAAACTTTATTTTTTGACCCAGATGCTAACTTAATTGGCACATTTACTGTGCACCTGGCCCCATTGGTTTCATATTAAGGGCATATGCTTAGTATCATCAGAGGAAGAGACCTGTAGTTTTTGGGTTGAATCAGATCACTATGTCTGGAGTTATCTGCCCTTGATTCATCAAAAATGCCATCAACATTTGTCAACACTTTTGATGTGACGTGATAACTCAAACAGTACTTCACATATTGGTTTCATATTAAAGGCATATGCTTAGTATCATCAGAGGAAGATGCCTATAGTTTTGGGGTTTAATTGGATTACCATGTCCAAAGTTATCTGCCATTGATTTATCAAAAATGCCATATTCAACAAAAGATCATCTGCAGGGTCCTCTGTGACTGAGTCTTTAATGAATATTCATGAAGTAAAGGGTTAATAGATATTCACAAGGTGATCAATTCATGCATAAATGTTCATCAGGGAAAAGGTTAAGCTGATGAAGAAAACGGACCTATTTTTAGGGGCCATTGTAGAATGTTTTACTCTGTTTCACCAGGAGGATCTTATCAACAACGTGGTGCTGCCCCAGTTGTGCCATATTGACACTGATGAGGACGCCACTGTCAGGAAAGTGGCTGTTGAGACTCTCCTAGGTCTTTCACAGAGCTGCAGCCTTATCTCTTTCATGGACATTGTCAATATTGTCGAAAAGGTCAGTGAGCTTGTCTTCATGTTGACTCCTGCACTCATGATATCCTTTTCAAAGAATTTGGATCCAGATATAACTCGACATGTTGTTTGGGTTCTGAAAAGTGTGAAAAGAAATTGTTAAAAAATGAATCTTCTGATAATCAAAATGAGCAACAGGTTTGTGTCACTGGCTTTAGAGGGGTGAAACTTAGGGATCTATTCTCTGTTGCCTATGTGTGTCTGTCCTTCCATCCATCCAACAACAGATCTGTCCATCCACTGGTCCCTCTGATTCTAATTCTAAAGGCTATCATTTGTACAGATCGAGATTTGATATTTTGCATGCATATATATCACATAAAGCCGCACATGACATGTCATGGTCACGGTCATCCTTCAAGGTCAGAGGTCAAATATATAGGTCAAATCACTGACTTTAAAATTGGCCATAACTTTTCAACCAGTACAGATAGAAACTTGATATTTGGCATGCATGTGTATCTCATTAAGCTTAACATTTAGGGGTGACATATCAAGGTCAAGGTCATCCTTCAAGGTCAGAGGTCAAATATATAGGTCAAATCACCGACTTTAACATTGGCCATAACTTTTGAACCAGTAGAGATAGACTTGAAATTTGGCATGCATGTGTATCTCACGAAGCTGCACATTTTGAGAGGTTACATGTCAAGGTCATCCTTCAGGTTTAAAGGTTAAATTGGGCGGGGGCATAGTGTTTCACAAACATATCTTGTTTTCTGTGACAAGTCAAATAATAACAGTTTTTATACGCCCGTTTGAAAAAACGGGACGTATTATGGAATGGCGCTGTCCGGCGGGCCGTCTGTCCGTCTGTAACATCTCTAACTCAAATTCCCCTCGGTGGATCCTTCCCAAATTTAACCACAATGTTTATCTAGACATGCTACAGTAGTCTACCAAGTCCCGGTTCGTATATTCAAGGTCAAGGTCACACAATTGGACTTAGAATTTGCGTTTTAGCAAAAATGTTAACCTACCCGTCTGTAACATCTCTAACTGAAGTTCCGCTTGGTGGATCCTTCCCAAATTTAAACACAATGTTTATCTAGACATGCTACAGTAGCCTGCCAAGTCCCGGTTTGTTTATCCAAGGTCAAGGTCACACAATTGGACTTAGAATTTGCGTTTTAGCAAAAATGTTAACCTACCCGTCTGTAACATCTCTAACTCAAGTTCCGCTTGGTGGATCCTTCCCAAATTTAAACACAATGTTTATCTAGGCATGCTACAGTAGCCTGCCAAGTCCTGGTTCGTTTATCCAAGGTCAAGGTCACACAATTGGACTTAGAATTTGCGTTTTAAAAAAAAATGTTGACCTACCCTTCTGTCTGTAACATCTCTAACTCAAGTTCCGCCTGGTGGAGCCTTCCCAAATTTAACTACAATATTTATCTAGACATGCTACAGTAGCCTGTCAAGTCCCGGTTCGTTTATCCAAGGTCAAGGTCGCACAATTGGACTTACAATTTGCGTTTAGCAAAAATGTTAACCTACCCGTCTGTCTGTAACATCTCTAACTCAAATTCCGCTTGGTGGATCCTTCGCAAATTTAAACACAATGTTTATCAAGACATGCTTCAGTAGCCTGCCAAGTCCCGGTTCGTATATCCAAGGTCAAGGTCACTTAATTGGGACTTAGAATTTGAGTAAGCAAATACGTTAACCCCAGTATATGTTGAACAAGACCTCGACGGGCGTATATTGTGCCCACTGGCACTCTTGTTACTGTAAAACAGGTTATATTCGCGTCATGATTATTTCGCGTAAATGTGATTTTGTATTAATTCGCGTCATGATGATTTCGCTACGGCGTCCATCTCGCTAAATTAACATAACGGAAACAGAACCTTATAAAACGCTGCCGAATGCTGTAAAAAGGGCAAAGAAAAAATTCTGTATGTAACTGCCGTCGGCAATTTAGGGGTTATCAATCGATAATTGTGAACAAAGTCTAGGGCTTTTATAGCATTCGTTCAGGCCTGTATTTACCAGTATTCAATTTTGTAATTGTTTTGAGAACTTTACCCAAATCGTGGGTGCATGGCACAGCGTGACACACCGGTCTACTGATGAAATGGTGGAAATGTAAGCCACAAAGTTACTACTCTTTGATAACTTCGGGGTCTTATTTGGATCAAAACTGTCTGCAAATGAAATGGTTATCACGAGTTGTCCATTATGAGGCTAAAGGTTAAATCCGTATCCTTATTGAAACTTGGAATAGGATGATAAACGTGTGAAAACAAATTGACAAGTTTGTGTATACGTGTTGATCTGTTAAACGCGGCTTGGGATAAGCCGGTATTCAGTAGTCAAAATGGGTGAATTGTTTTTCACGAACACATAGAGTCAAACCTGTTTCAAAAGTCCGTAATTGTACATGTAATTTATCACTTGCCGTACATGTATACATGTATATGAGTTACTCCCCTTTTCACAGAGATCAATGAAGAAGAGAAACATTCTTCCATTTTCTGGTCTGTATTTTTTATTTAAACACTTTTTTGTTTACTAAACAAACTTTTTATCGAAGCAATACACTTCATTCAACATTTGTGTTGAACGAAGAATTTAATTAATGCAGAAAACACATGGACGACTACGTGATAAAACTTACCATATTCCGGATATACCAATTTCGGACATTACTCCATTTTATACTTGTTACTGATTTATTAGCGAAAATATTGAATTCGCGAGGCAACGCATTCGCGAATTAGCGCGAAATATATATTATCGCTAATAAAACCTGTTTTACAGTATATGATATCCCAGCCAGTGTGTGTGTGTATGTGTACATCTGTTGGACACATTAATGCCAATAAGGTCTTGTTTAACCCTTTACTTCATGAAAATTGCAAAGGCATTAAAAGACAATTGTATGGAGTAAAGGGTTACAATCAAATTTGATACAATAATGTACTTCAGTTAAATGCAGGTCCACCTAATTTTGAAGGAGTTATTGCCCTTCTTTTGACTTTGTGGTTAGTTGGGCATCCTTGTCCCATGGGCATTATGTTGTTCCTTTTTAGCTCACCTGGCACAAAGTGCCAGGTGAGGTATTGTGAGGGGGCAGTGTCCAGCGTCCGTTGTCGTGCGTATGTGCGTCGTGCGTCGTCAACAATTTACTTAAACATCTTCTTTTCTGAAACCACAAAGCCTAGAGCTTTGATATTTCGTATGTAGAATCATCTAATGGTCCTCTACAAAGATTGTTCAAATTATGTCCCCCGGACCAAAAATGGCCCCGCCCTGGGGCTTATCAGTTTTTCTTAGGAAAATCTTTAAAAATCTTCTCCTCTGAAACCGTAAGGCCTAGACCTTTGATATTTTGTATGTAGCATCATCTAATGTTCCTCTACAAAGACTGTTCAAATTATGACCCCCGGACCAAAAATGGCCCCGCCCTGGGGCTTATCAGTTTTTCTTAGGAAAATCTTTAAAAATCTTCTCCTCTGAAACCGTAAGGCCTAGACCTTTGATATTTGGTATGTAGCATCATCTAATGTTCCTCTACAAAGATTATTCAAATTATGTCCACCGGACTAAAAATGGCCCCGCCCCGGGGCTTATCAGTTTTTCATAGGAAAATCTTTAAAAATCTTCTTCTCTGAAACCGTAAGGCCTAGACCTTTGGTATTTAGTATGTAGCATCATCTAATAGTCCTCTACAAAGATTGTTCAAATTATGACCCCTGGGCCAAAAATGGCCCCGCCCCGGGCCTTATCAGTTTTTCATAGGAAAATCTTTAAAAATCTTCTTCTCTGAAACCGTAAGGCCTAGACATTTGATATTTGGTATGTAGCATTATCTAATGGTCCTCTACAAAGATTGTTCAAATTATCTACCCCGGACCAAAAATGGCCCCGCCCCTGGGCTTATCAGTTTTTCTTAGGAAAATCTTTAAAAATCTTCTCCTCTGAAACTGTAAGGCCTAGACCTTTGGTATTTAGTATGTAGCATTATCTAATGGTCCTCTACAAAGACTGTTCAAATTATGTCCCCCCGGACCAAAAATGGCCCCGCCCCGGGGCTTATCAGTTTTTCTTAGGAAAATCTTTAAAAATCTTCTCCTCTGAAACCGTAAGGCCTAGACCTTTGATATTTTGTATGTAGCATCATCTAATGTTCCTCTACAAAGATTGTTCAAATTATGTCCCCCGGACCAAAAATGGCCCCGCCCCGGGCCTTATCAGTTTTTCTTAGGAAAATCCTTAAAAATCTTCTCCTGAAACAGTAAGGCCTAGACCTTTGATATTTGGTATGTAGCATCATCTAACGGTCCTCTACAAAGATTGTTCAAATTATGACCCCCGGACCAAAAATGGCCCCGCCCCAGGGCTTATCAGTTTCTCATAGGAAAATCTTTAAAAATCTTCTTCTCTGAAACCGTAAGGCCTAGACCTTTGGTATTTAGTATGTAGCATCATCTAATGGTCCTCTACAAAGATTGTTCAAATTATGACCCCTGGACCAAAAATGGCCCAGCCCCGGGGCTTATCAGCTTTTCCTAGGAAAATCTTTAAAAATCTTCTTCTCTGAAACTGTAAGGCCTAGACCATTGATATATGGTATGTAGCATTATCTAATGGTCCTCTACAAAGATTGTTTAAATTATGACCCCTGGACCAAATATGGCCCGCCCCAGGGCTTATCAGTTTTTCATAGGAAAATCTTTAAAAATCTTCTTCTCTGAAACCGTAAGGCCAGGTGAGCGATTTAGGGCCATCATGGCCCTCTTGTTTTTCTTTGGCTTTAAGCCACCAACTAATGGTACAATTGCATTACTTTGTTCAGTTTATAAGCCGCCCACTTATCCTACAACTTGATTATTTTGTTAAAATTAGAAGCTGCCTACTAATGGTATAGCTTGATTATTTTGTTTAGGTTATAAGCCGTCCACTTATGGTAACAGTGCATGGTCAGTCTTCAGATGAGAAGGAAGCCTCCCAATTGCCAGATGAGTCCCATCTTGTTGATGTAAAAGCTGCAGTTCCACTTATGGTTGACTTGTTTAAGGTTTGTTATTGTTTTAATCCTTTTCTCCATAAATACACCTGTTTACACCTTTGCAAACAGAGTTATGTTTGTTTAGTCACTGAAATTTTTGTATACTTAAAGCAACTGATCTGCTGTTTACTTTAATATCAAAGACTTTAATATGTTACAGAATTGATCTTTTACTGTTTGTTGAACGTGTTATTTTACATGAATTACAGTAGTTAATATTTATAATGAGCAGAGTTTTGCATGAATATTCATCAGATAAAGGGTGTTTTACTCATATCTGAAGATAACTCATTTCCAGATGAAGCTGTACAGTTATCCACCAGGGCTCAGTGTGAAACTGTACGACCTGCTAGTGACACACCTGGCAGCCCACTACAGAGATCCAAAAAACTACAACAGCCATGCAGCCTCAGTGGTCAGGAAGTCTGTAAGTATAGTTGAACCTCTCAAAAGAGACTAATGAAACAAGGTTAAACCTTTACTTCCTATGTACGCTTTTTAATGGCTTTGTAAACAGATTAGACCCAGATCAGACAGCTCCTGTAGGATCTCTCTGATCAGGGTCTACTCTGTTTGCTTATGGAATAATAAAGATCTGATTTTTATGCCCCACACAAGGTGAGAGGTCTATAGCCTTGCTCTTGTCCATTCGTCCATCCCTATATCCGTTAGTCTGTACATCCATGCGTACATCCCGCAAATCTTGTGTATCCAACTCTTCATACACCATTTTGAGGATTTACTTCAAACTTTCAAATATGAACAATATTGATGTGAAGATTTATGTAAAGAAGAGAATATTTTTTCCGACATTTTTTACCTTCTCGATTTAGATTTCTTTGAATATTGAACAGGGAAAGGGTTAATTAGGATGGGAGTAATGCAGACGGCTGCCAAAGATTTCTGCACCACTTTCATTCATCATTATTTCTCCCTCGTACAAACACCTTTTCAAACCTTTACAAAAAGGGTAGACCCAGATCAGATGGCTCCCGTAGGAGCTGTCTTATCAATGTCTATTATGTTTGCTTATGAAATTGTAACAGATCTAACTCTACAGTTTCTACCAGTACCAAATATTCGTGTGTACATGATTCATTAAGATTCAGCTAATAAATATTCAGGATGTCATAATTTCTTACATGAACCCTTTCCTTCATATAAACATGTTTTCACACATCTGCAAACAGAGTAGACCCAGATCAGACAGCTCCTAGGAGCCGTCTGATCAGGTACTGTTCTGTTTGCTAATGGAATTTGATAAAACTGTTTCTATACTTTCTAAAATGGTGACCGTCCATATTTCATTATAACTATTTTGTCCATGAATATTCAGTAGGTATTGAATTTTGCAATAAACACAGAACAGGGAATGTATTGATATTCAATAGGGAAAGGATTAACAAATCTTTATAAAACTAAAAAGGGAATAGAAAAATAGAAAAAAGTTGTCAGCAAAACAATCACGCTTGCAAGACAAATAGTCACCACCAAAAGTTCCTGACATGATTGCCTGCTTCTCAACAGTACAAATTTAGTGAATATTTCATGTTACTCTTTAATATGATAGAAGGACTTTTATTTGAAAGAACGCTGATAATAAGAATAATGGCATATTAACCCATTCCCTCATTGACGACTTTTGACGACTCTGTAAAAGTCACTTTGTGAAACCATTGCTCCTAAAGGAAACTACAAAATTCTAAATTTTTCCTTTTCTCTAGTTAATGCTCCTTTTCGGTAGATTTATTCAAAGAGGTAGGATCTAAAAATAGCCTATGAGGTAATGGGTTAACAGAACTTCAGACTTACCAGTTTGCACACACAGAGGATATACAGTAAACGTCTTTAGAGCCACCCCTTTGTGAATAAACATGGGATTAAGTGAAAAGAGGTGACTGATTAATTCTTTGCCTGTTGAATATTCATGTAAGACATAATGACATCATTCATATCTATCAGCTGAAGTTTTAGAATGGCACAGGATGTTTTGATATTGGTAGAATCAGTAGAATCAGATCTATATTCTATCATAAGCAAACAGAGCATATCTCCTGTGCGAGCCATCTGATCTGGGTCTACTCCTTTTGTAAAGGTGTTAAAAGGCATTTATGTGAAGGAAAGGATTAACCCATTCCCACATATTGACGCCATTTAATGCCTCTGTAAATGTCACTTTTTGAAACCATTGTGATAAATAGAGCATTTGCTCTAATAGAAGCAAATGCTCTATTTAACACAATGGTTTCAGAACTACATAATTCTAAAATTTCCCTTTTCTCTAGTAAATGCTCATTTTCAGTAGATTTATTCAAAGAGGTTGGGTCTAAAAATAGCCTATGAGGTAATGAGTAAAATGGATGCTTGTATTTCAGATAATTGAGTGTTTGTTGGATCTGAGGGCGGATGGGTTCCATCATTTAGGATTTTTCCAGCGTGCCTCAGACAGACCGCTAATGTACAGTCCATACGTGACATGTAACAAGTTAGTAAATCACATTAATTTTCACATTTATGCTCTTGAGTACAAGTTTCAACTATTGACTGTCTTTTATGTCTTTAACCCATTCCCTCATATTGACGCCTTTTGACGCCAGTGTAAAAGTCACTTTTTGAAACCATTGTGATAGATAGAGCATTTGCTCCTATGGAGCAAATGCTCTATTTATCACAATAGTTTCAGAACTACACAATTCCAAAACTTTCCTTTTCTCTAGTTAATGCTCCTTTTCGGTAGATTTATTCAATGAGGTAGGATCTAAAAAATTAATAGTCTATGAGGTAATGGGCTAACTTATTTTGAACCTTTACTCGGTAGATACACATGTTTACGCATTTGCAAAGGAATAGACCCAGATTATAGCGCTCCAGCTGGTGGTTGCTAAATGGAGAACAATTATATCGCAGAAAGCTCGCACAGGAACTTTCTGTATGACTTTTACCCTGCAGTAAGCAATCACCTGCTTTGTAAGGCTCCTATTTTTAATCAAGGTGTGCTTCCCATTCTGTTAACACTTTCCCTCATACAAATGCTTTTTCATGCCTTTTCAAAAGGAGTAGATCCAAATCAGACAGCTCCTATAGGAGCCATCTGATCTGTGTCTGCTCTGTTTGATTATGGAATTATAATAGATCCGACCCTTCAGTTTCTACCAATACCAAAAATTCCTGTGTACATATAAAAATTAAGCTGATAAATATTCATGATGTAATTATTCTGACCTGAATGTTCAACAGCGAAAGGGTTAAGGGAGGTTTTGAATACTAGTACCTAAAATATCATACATGTAAAAATGCTAAAATGTATGTCTGCTGCCTTATACTCAATTCATATAAAGAAATATAGAACACATCTTGTATATTAAATACAACCTCTCTATAGCAACCACTTAATTTATATGGGGTCTATAAGAGCAGATGGGCAAAAAATGCTGAAAGCTACAAAAGGAGCTGAAAATTCCAGAATTAGACCTTTTGAGCGGTCATTGTAGAGAGCTTTTTTGTATGCCATATATGTCATTTTATGTTCTAAATGTGAAGCAGATATATAAAAAGTTGCAGGAACTTGTTCTTGAAATATAATTGATTCAAATAAAGTAACCAGCAATTTCATCAAACTTTCATTTCTAACTATTTAAACTGACTAAAGTTGTAGATCATACTGTTACATATACGCTTGTCAGAATACTTTGATTATTCATTGATGGGTTTTTGCAGGGATGCGCAGGACACAAGTCCTCCCAGGAGTCCTGTGACCATGACTGCCCCACTCACATCAGGCTGGTCGGCACTGTCCTATGTAGACTACAGCAGAGCTTTCTCTCTATTTGTTCAGTGCTTGGAAAATGTGAGTACAATAAATGAGCATGTAAAGCATTGCATTAAGCCTTTTCCTCATATAAATATTTGTGATGACATCATTTCCCTGAAAGTGTCAACAAACATGAAAATGGAACTTCTTTCATCCTCCACTTATCACTATGAATATAGGCTGAGGATGATTAATGATGGAAGGTTTAGTAGGAAATCTATGACAACTTTATTTTTATTTCTATCCATATTATAACAATTCTAAACCAGACATTTAATTTTGTAACAATGCCGTTATAAACTGGATGTTCAAATTAGTACCAATGCCAGTCTGTAAGACAGGTGGCAGCTTTATGCAGGGTAGAAGTCATACAGAAAGCTCCCAAACGAGCTTTCTGTATGACTTTCATCCTGCATTAAGCAGGCACCTGCCCAAAAAGATCTATTCTTTACTAAAATTCTGGTTTAGAAGGGTTTCACTGTATATATGTTGTGGGAAGTTATTTTCAGTATAGACTTATGTCATTAAAACTCAGCATGCTAGTCAATACTCAGTGTTTCACCTGGATCCAAAGTATTTGCAAAAGTAATCCCAGATTTGCCTGTCACTTACTAGATGTTAACTGTAAATTTGCAGGAGAAGGATTGGGAGGTGTTGAAGTGTGTTCTGGAGAATCTGCCCATACTGTTACAGAACAAGACAATCATACTGTCTGCCCGCATCGCACTAGTAGACACTCTGTCAGGAAAACTCTGTGCCATGGTAAGTCTTTGATTTGTATACTATAGTTATGGTTGGAAATGCATCTACATGTTTTGTAATAATCAAGCTCTTTACAACACCATTTCTTAGTTTACTAAATATTGTTATAATGATGATCTTATTTAACCCTTTCCCTGTTGAATATTTGTGTAAGAAATAATGACATCATTAATACTTACAAGATTATTTTTTATAATGGCATATGAACTTGGGACATTTTGGGTCAGGCAGAAACTGGAGAATCAGATCTATATTATACAATAAGCAAACAGAGCATACCCTGATCAGACAGCTTCTGTAGGAGCTGTCTGATCAGGGTCTACTCTGCTTGCAAATGTGTGAAAAGGCAATTATATGAGGGAAGAGTTAAAAGAAATATTTAAACCCTAAACCATGAATCATTTATTGCTTATTACATTGTAGGTTAATGACCGTCAACTGGGTTATCCAGAGAAGCTCATTGGTGTTCCTGGAAAATTTACACGCTCTGACTTTCATGCCTATGTGTTTCCTGTTCTGGCCTCCATGGTGACCTATCACAATTACCTAGACAGAATAAGACAGGTAGGTGACAGACAGTCAGAAATGATTTAATAGGCATATATGAATGAACCAGACAAGTTTGTTAAGCAGTCATTTTTCTACAGTCTTTTTCAGTCTGACCTGAATAGTTTATACTGAATGATATCTATTACAATAACTGGCCTGGGTTTATACTGTTAGCAAAATGTCTTTGTGCCCTATCCACTCTTGCCAAAAAGGAAAAGGAGTATACTGGAATGGGACTATCCGTCAGTCTGTCTATGAGATTACAAGAAATTGTCCCAATTCTACTCCTATGGCTTTGCACTGAGACTTTCATTTTGAAATCGATATTACCATGGGAACCTTTTTTGGGGGGTTTGTTGTGATTGGACCAAATACTGAAGCTATTACTGTTTTTGTGTCTTCTTTTCACAAGGTGTGAAGATGGGAATGGGAGTACTCATTAGATCTTTATTCCATGAATATTCATGTAAGAGTAAATAACTTCATGAATATTGATTAGATTATTTTTCAGACTTTCAAATGAACACAGAAATTTTTTGCCATATCAGAAACTGTATTATCCCATAAACAAACAAAGCAGTTTGATTAGACGGCTCCTATAGATGCTGTCTGATTTGGGACTACTCTGTTTGCAAAGGCAGTAAAGGGTTAACCTGTGCCTATAAACCGTTAGTCAGCCGTTGTGTAGAGTTCAGTGCAAATGTGTTTATATTTCAGAGAGACATAATAAAGTGTTTGGAATTTGGGATGGTGTCCAAGTGTGCGAAGCTGTGTGTCAATGCTCTGCGTCTGTGTACCCTGGAGATGCAGGACTCTATGATGAGGCTTCTGCCCTCCGTGCTCCTCCAGCTGTCCAAGATCTCTGCCACAGTAGCCATGGCCATACCTGTATTAGCCTTTCTTTCCAGTAAGTGTAATAGTAATGGTTAATCGCTTGTCCTGCTATATATTATAAAAATAATGACCTCATGAATTCTTATGTTATTAACAGTTATAATGGCAAATGGACACAGGAACTTTTAACATGGTAGAAACTGTAAATTCTTATCTATATAATATCATAAGCAAACACAGCAGACCCTGATCAGACGGCTCCTGTAGGATCTGTCTGATCAGAGCCTATTCTGTTTGCAAAGGCGTAGAAAGGCGTATTTATGGAGTAAAGGGTTAACATGCCATGAAGGATTGCAAGCCATTTGAATCCAGATGAAGTGTTCAGTAACTCAGTATGTCATCAGGACTGTTAGATATTCAATGTATTTTAAAAGAAATGAAAAGAAAACACTACATTGAGATTTGTAGACAATGCTTTCTGCAAAAGTTCTGGCCAATATCAGAGGACTCCTGGAGGAGCCCACTGATCAGATATGCCCTGTACTTTAACAAATTTAACCCTTTCATATTCAAAGGACTCTACTGTTTAATACGGATGGACTATTCCTTTTTGAATATTGAGCATTCAGTCGGTTTGCAATGTTTAGGGCTAATGATGATAAAAACTTTATGCTCGAGTCTGAGTTAATTTTCAAGCATCTAATTGGTCTAAATTTGAGTTTCACAAAGAATCTGACCAATCAGATACTTGAGAATGATCTCAGACTCAAACTGAGAAGTTTTGATTTTATAACCTTGAGCCATATCTTTCTTGAATTTCTTACAACTTACGCCTGCTGTAGGATAATCTGTAATAACCTTTGCAAACAGTCTGGATCCAGTTAAGATGCAGAGACTGAGTAACCCATCATCTCATCAGGATCCAAACTGTTTGATACTCAGATGGTTGTTTCTGAAAAGTTAATCAAGAAAAATCAAATATGAAAACTGAAGTAGATGATATTTACTACCAGCAAATTGTTTGGTCAACAGGCTAAAGGTAAAAAACACTGAGTATCTTCATTACAGATAGTGTAATACAATGTGTACAGCCAGCATGTAGGTATAGTTCCCACCTGTTATATCTTTTGCTGTCTCACAGCAGTATTGCTATTGTTTATAGGGTAAACCCCCTCTAAACCAGAATTCTAGTAGAGAAGAATCTGGATAATTTTAGATAGGTGGCTGCTTAATGCATGGTGAAAGTCAGGTAGAAAGCTCCTGCCTGTCTCCCAAGACCGATATTTATACTAAATTTAATGTCTGGTTTAGAGAGGTTTTGTTGTAATTAAAATAAGGACTCCCACATATATGGTTTTCTTGCATTACTGTTGTTTGTCTTTATAATATTACTGAAGAATAAATGGTTAAGATGGGTAAATTAAAAAAAATTCAATGCTTCCTTTATTTCTCCACCAAACCCTATGTTGGGACCATTCTTTAGAACTGTCTCAAAGAGACGATTACTGATCTAAGGTTGGTCTCAACATAGGGTTTGATGGAGAAATAATTATTTTGTTATTTGAATATACACCTTATCTTAGTACAGAGCAACAGATAAAGGTGTATGTTCAAATGCTAAATTGTCAGTTCTCCATAAACTCTATGTTGTGACCACTCTTTAGGATTGTCTCAAAGAGACGATTCTAAAGAATGGTCACAAAACAGGGTTTGGTGGAGAAACAAAGGAGCTATTCTCGAAATGTTTTAATTGATGCATCTTATCTTGGCCCCTGTTACACAGTTACCAACTATTTGGTTTGTGAATCAAACTACCGGTATATAAACTATGCTAGGTTAAATGAATTAAATATATTGTGTCATTTCAGGTATTGTTAGACTTCCAAAGATGTATGCCAATTTTGTAGAAGATGAATACATGTCTGTTTTTGCTATTGCATTGCCATATACCAACCCCTTTAAGTAAGTAACTTCTGTTTGTTGTTTTAGATCCTAAAACTCTCTTTGGGGTTTTTTATGCTTGCAAAATAGTGAGAAACTTATGGGAATGTTTTGGTATTGTCTGTCCGCCATGCTTTTTTAAATATTTCTGCTAACTGGCAATGTCCATGCCTTAGGACATTCTTTTTTTTTTTTAAATGAAATTTCATAATTGTTGTTTGATTCAATGCTGTAATAATTTTATTTGATTAAATTTAAACTGGAACAAGTGCAGAACTTTCGTATCTTTACAAACTTTAAATGTTTTGCTTGTGTTCTCATCACCTTGTCCCTTTACTTAATGAATAATTATGTAAGAAATAATTACTTTATGAATATTGATGAGCTGAGTTATTATAATGGTGTATAGATATTGTGATATTTGGTCATGGCAGAAACTGTAGACTCAGACATTTATTATTCCATAAGCAAACAGAGCAGACGCAGATCAGACAGCTTCTACAAGAGATCTGTTTGCAAATGCATAAATACATGTCTTTATCAAGTAAAGACTTAACATAAATAAATTTGTGGAAAGAATTTGGAAGATCTGTAGATAAAGTGCATATCTTTCAGATTTCTTATTTCACTGCCAAACTGTATCTTGCTGCTACTCATTACAGTTACCCGAAAGAGGCGATTCTAATGAGTAGCAGCAAGATAGGGTTTAATGGAGAAATATATTTATGCCTCCCTCCCTTACACATACACACCTGAGGTGGGAGACATATTGATTTTGTTCTTTCTGTCTGTTGGTATGGCTGCCTGTTGGTCTGTCTGTCACAAAGTTTGTCTGCATTTCTTCTCAAAATGGACGGACAGATTTCAAAAACAAGTTCTAGTTCATTTAGATTTCTAAATACACTTCTTATATTATCTACAGCCCTGATTGTGTTGTTTTGTTTTCAGATTTAGTCATTATACAGTATCTCTAGCCCACCATGTTATAGCTATCTGGTTTATAAGATGTCGGTTACCATTTAGAAAAGGATTTGTACAATTCATTCAAAAAGTGAGTAGTGTGAGAGAAACATTTCTTAGACTATGTACCAGTCCCGAGATTATAAAATGTTTTGCTTGAGTCTGAATTCATTCTCAAACAATGTAAATATCCAATACAGATAAACAATCATTCTCAAGCATCTGATTGTCAGACTGTGAGTGAAACTGAAAATCTGACAAATCAGATACTGAGATGTTTTCTACATTTGGACCCTGGAAACCATCCAGCATTAGTTTTGGAATACGAAGATTTGAACACAAACTTCTTCCTCATATGACATTGGATTGCCATTAATGTTTGTATACTTGATGTCCCTAGGATGCAGTTGTGCGGTTTATATTGAGTTACCTGCCCTTGAACTTAGATGTTGTATATGGGTGCATATGAGCTTGTGGCACAAACTACTTCTTCAGTTTTCAACAGACTTCATTGAAAGTTTATACACATGCCACATGGTCTCTATGAAGTGTAGATGTGCATGAAACTACTTCTACCATTTTTAACCCCTTCCTTCATATAAAAGCCTTTCCACACATTTGCAAACTGATAAGGAGCCATCTGATAAGGGTCTGCTCTGTTTGCTTATGAAATTATAATAGATCTGACTCTACAGTTTCTACAAATACCAAACTTTCATGCCATTATTGAAATTCAGCTAATAGATATTCAAGATGTCATTATTTCTTACATAAATGTTGAACAGGGAACGGGTGAACAGATTTCAGTGAAAGTTTATACATATTATCTCTATGAAGTATAGATGAGTATAAACACACATTTTTTTCAGTATATAACAATTTATACTGGAATTATCTGCCTCTGGACTTGATTGAACCACATGTGCTCCTAACCTATAAAGTTTTTGGAGTGAACTTCTTCTACACTGTTTGACATATGTCAATGGAGGTTTATACATATGATCACTATTAAGTGTAGAAGTGCATCACATATTATTTAGCAGTATTTAAAATGTATACAATAGTTATCTGCCATTGGATTGGCAACCAAGGCTGTCGTGTAAGGGTATTTATCAACTTATAGTGATAGCTCTAGTTGTGCAAGCTCCCTTGTGATGTCAATGCATCATATAGTATAGACTTTGTCAATAGATTGATTTTGTCAATGGAGTGCTGCTATTTGATGTTCTGTTCCATACTTTGAATATAGAATTATACCACTATATGTTTATAGGCACTCCTGTAAAATTTACCTACCCTGAATATGTATATTGTTTTATTAAAGTTCTCTCAAACTAATTTACTCTCTGATTCTGTTTTTAAAAGAGGAAAATCAAAACACTTTTATGAAAAATCTACTACTATGATAATTCAACCAGACATTTTTAGACAAATTATCAACCAGACACTTTTGAAGACAAGTGTCTGCTGTGCTAAACACTGATTAATGTTGTCTTCTCTCCAATAGGGCCTGAAGGCAAATGTGTTACAGCAGTTTGAGGAGAATGCCAAGCAAGCCCTGCAGAACCAGAATGAGGACTCCAGTGAGAGAGGTCGCACTGGAAGCTACAGTGAAGCAGCTCTCCGAAGGTAGGTGGTTTAGTTACGAGCTTATAGGTTTCATAGTCTGCTTATCATCGTGCTATAATATGAATACACTGAAATACCGTTTGAATAAATAAGGTTAGTAATAAAAAAACCTCTTTATGATATAAATATAAAGCATAAATATCAGTCTTGGAGACAGGCGGCGGCAAAATGTAGGGTGAAAGTCATGCAGAAAGTTCCCTGGATGACTTTCACCCTGCTTTAAGCAGCCACCTGCCTAAAAGTATCTAAATTCTTCTCTACTAGAAATCCGGTTTAGAGGGGTTTTACTGTAAATAATACACTTTCTTGTTTAACCCATTCATATAAGAAATAAAAAATGTCTGCATGAATATTAATTTTTATAATGACATTATGAAAAAGTTAAGGTTTTACCTTGACAAACTGTAGAATCAGATCTAAATAAATTTATGAGCAACCAGAGCAGATCCTGATCAGACATCTCCAAAACCTTTAGCGTGCTCTGGGTGAATGAGTGTCTATCTATGCAAACAGTTTGGATCCAGATGAGATGCCAAGTAACTCGGCGTCTCATCGGGATCCAAACTGTTTGACACCCTGATTGTATTTTGGTAGACAAATTGATGATAGCTTGAATTTTGAAAATGTAGTAGGTGAAAAAATCTGTAAAAATAATTTGCTCAGCAGGCTAAAGGTTAAAGAGTCTGGATGTACTCTGTTTGCAAATGCATAGGTAATCTATCAGGTATATGGTGTAAAATAGTGAGCTGTATATACAGTAAAATCCAACTAAACCAGAATTTAATAAAGAAGAGCCAAGGATTTATTAGGACAGGTGGCTGCTTAATGCAGCGCGAAAGTTATGCAGAAAGCTGCTGTTGGAGCTTTTTGGATGACTTTCCTGTTTTAAAGACTATCATTGATACTAATTTGAATGTCTAGTTTATAGAGGTTTTACTGTAATAGAATTTTCACAATCATGGCTTAGCAACAAAACTATTAGCTCAAAGGTAAAACTTTCAAGGATAGATGAGCTGCAATTTCAGCACTGCAGTTTGTACTGTTGCATGACTTGTATGCAATGGTATGTTCTACTTCAAACAAGCTCAAAAAAGGAAGTTTCATAAACAACTCAAGGAAATTTATCAATAGAGATTTCAGCACAAAGCAACAGCTACAGTAAATTTGTTAATAAATTGACTGAAAATTAAAAAAAAGAAGATAAAAATGTTTGACTTGGTTGATTAAATCACCGAACATTCAGAAATATACATCAAATAAAAAAGAAGCTTTTCTGCATCTTCCAGTTCAAATAGTCACTTCTTGACAAATTCAATATTGATTCTTTGCATTGTTCCACTCCATACACATTCAAGAGAAACATTTTCTTTAACCTTTTCCATGTAATAAATGCCTTTTCACGCAAACAGAGTAGACCCAGAGAATATGGCTCCAATAGGTCTGCTCTGTTTGCTTTTGACATAATATAGATCTGATTTTTATAGTTTTTGTCAAAGCAATAGTGTTTCTTGAAAAGTTTACATTGTGAAAATTCAGCTATTAAATATTAATGATGTCATTATTTCTTAGAAGAATATTGAACAGGGAAAGAGTTGAATGGCAAATTACAATCATATAATAAAACGAGCCATCTGATCCTGATTTAACTCTTTCACTGCCAGCTGTGGATCTGTAATCACCTTTACAAATGTAACCTACCTGGCTTTTATGCCAGGCAGATTTAGTTAAAGTTCGGACCAGCAGATAATGACTAGATATAATGTTTATTAATCTTCTTTTATTATTGTAATTACAGTTGCAGACATCTATGTTTCATATACAGGAATATGTACATGAATAAATATATATGTTCATCAATAAGTATATGTTCATGGATTATTGAATTATTATTTTCCTGATATGTATTTGAAATATTCTTTAAAGATGCTTGAAAGATGCTTGAAAGTTACTTGAAATAATCACTCTGAAATAAACAATGAAAGACATTTACCAAATGAACATTATCCACAAATACATATTATTATTATTATATATTATTATTATTATATATTATTATATGTAAGGTAGAAAGCTATTCAGAAATGACAACATAAAGATTAAACTGTAACATGATACATCTTTACTAGTTGGAATGTCATCTAGTGTCCCGTTTGATAAACTGAATTTAATGTCATTAAGATCTATATTAGAACCAATCTATAATAGAACCAATTGGTCTGACTGTCAATATACTTTAAATAACTTACCTGCTAAGGGCAGAGCGATTCAAAACTTTTATCTTCTTCTCATCTGTCTAGATACGTTACTGATTAAGTGATTTTAATAATTGTTTGATAAACAATACAACTCGTCTCTGAGCGATCTCGTGAAAAAGGTCTTTTTGCTAATTTGTCATACACACAGTCGCGGTTAATAGAATGAAAACACGGGCTGTAAAACTACTGTTACTAGATGACATGAAATGGCGGAAAAATACAAGGAACACTAAAATTTCAATGAATTGATGTGTAAAACACGATAAATATCAAAAGAATCAAGTGATAGACTTACCGTTGAAAAACGAATACAAGTAAACAAAAGGGAGATCACTCCCGGAAGTTAATATAACTTCCGGTCAGAGTCTACCAAATGTTTACTCGAGAAATGCACCCTATTACACACCTCCCCTCCTTCAAGAAAATGACGTCCTCGTCATTAACTAACTAAAATATTTAATGCACCTATCTCAATTGTATATAAACTACATTACGCAAAACAATTTGCATAATAGCTCTAGTATTAGGATCCTCTGACAAGAAAATACTAGGTGTGAACAGGTAAAAACCATTAAGTAGGTATGTCACTATAACTACAATATCCGTAGCAACCTTATGAAAAGTGACAAACTCTGATTGTAATTGTCTACCACTATAACTATAAGAAAATAATAAAATACAATAATGACTGGCTATCTACCACTACACCTGTGTGGAAGAACAATACCGGTACATAACATTTTAAAACAACAAAGTCTCTACCACTACACCTGTGTGGAAGAACACAATATAGACATACCTTAATCTAAAGTATTCATTCTACCTCCTTCTTTCTAATTGTGATACCTTAAATAACAACCATATACGATTACTAATATGCACAGATTACAAATATGTACAAGGTTACAAACTACTTAATTATGATACTACTGAAAAATACTAGTCACTAGTCTTTTGGCAATGTTTACATCAACATGCTGTAAAACACCAGATTCAAGAACTTTATTTAGAGCTTGAAAACTTGGATCAACTGGTGTCTTAACTATACTATTCATTTGATAATTTTCAAACCTTAGAGGTTTACGCCTGATACGGTTGGATCTTCTTGGTGATTTTCTTTCATGTTCCTCCAATTCTGATTCTGAATCACTTTTAGTGCTTTCAGCCTCTCCAATCTCTTCCTCTTCTCTTAATTCTAATATATTTCCACTGTTTTCTTGATTTTCTTCTATCATACTATTTTCTACAGTCTTGTCTCTCACACTTTCATCTGCACATGTCTCATCAGAAATTTCTTCTGTACATGTCTCATCAGAAATTCCTTCTGTACATGTCTCATCAGAACTCCCAGGGTCATGAGCGTCCCCATATCTGGTGATAATCACCAAAGGCCCTGTCTCCTCCTCCTCCGAGTTCTCTTCAGTGACGTCACTTTCATCTTGATTACCTGTATCACACTCGACTTCATTTTCTTCAACTTTCTCCTGTTTGTCATCAGTATTTGATGTTATTAATTCTTCTGAGAACAACTCATCATTTGTTTCTTGATGACTTACCAAGAAAAGATGGTTGCGATGAAGAGATCGCATTTTTCCAGAGGTATCACCCTTGACTCGGAAAACAGGAATGTTATCATCTAATTGTTCAATAACCGTATAGGTTTCTTCCTCAAATTTATCTGCTATTTTGTGCTTAGTACTAAAAGCTAAAATCTTAACTAAAACTTTGTCACCTGGTATAATATTGGCTGATTTCACCTTTAAATCATAGTACTTCTTTTGTTTATCTTTAGCATTTTTAGTATGCTGTTCCACTATCTTTCTTGTTTGAATCATTCTTTCTTTCAAGTCATCAATGTATTCTGAATATGAATACTCAGCAGCTTCTCTAGCTTGCTCAAACATAGTATCTATTGGCAAGTTAGGTCTTCTCCCAAACATCAGCTCAAAAGGTGAAAGTTTTGTTGATTCATGTGGAGTGCAATTGTATGCATACACTAATGAGCTAACATACTTTTTCCAATCTGTTTTCTGGGAACTTTCTAATGTACCTAACATGTCTAACAAGGTTCGGTTGAATCTTTCAGGACCCGCATTCCCCTGAGGATGATATATTGATGTCCGGCTTTTTGTCATACCCGTGAGACTACACAGCTCCTTAATAAGTTCTGATTCAAAATTGGCTCCTTGGTCTGAATGTAAGCGAGTAGGAATACCATAATGAATGATGAATTGATTATAAAAAACCTCAGCGGTTGTTTTAGCTGTCTGATTCTTGGTGGGAATAGCCATTGCAAACTTTGTAAAATGATCTGTAATAACCAGCACATTAGAAAATCCTCCTTTAGACGGTTCAAGAGTCAGATAATCAAAACACACCAATTCAAGTGGGTAAGTGGTATGAATATTCACCAATGGAGCTCTGTTGTGAGTAGAACTTTTTCTCCTCATGCATCTATCGCAAGTACGAGTCCAGTTTTCTACATCTGAAGTCATTCCAGGCCAATAAAATCTCTGTCTGAGAAGTTTCATGGTTCTCTCTTTACCAGGATGACCGACATCATTATGTAAACCATTTAAAACTTGTTGCCTATAAAATTCTGGAAGAACAAGTTGTTCAATAGTTTCATCATTCTCTTGAATGGTTCTGAACAAAATTCCTCGTTTCATAGTAAAATAAGAAAACTGTTTCTTCATTATTACATCCATCTTAGTCAAATTCTTTGTTGGCATTCGTTTGTCCAGTACGGCAATTCTCCATCTGTCTATCAAGGAATCCTCCCTTTGTTTTCTTCTGATCTCTCTCATTTCTATTTGAGCCATTGGCTGTCCTGGATCTTCTGTTGCTTCAACAACGTTTATGTTGTTGACTGGAAGAATTTCAATATATGGTTGCACAAGATATCCACATATGGCTTTTACAGTACTATTCTGTATTTTGATGGCTTCACTGTTATCTACCTGAACTTTGTCATGTGGATAACGACTCATGCTGTCAGCATCACCATTTCTTAGTCCGCTACGGTAAGTAAGGTCAAAAGAATACTGTCCAAGAGCAGAAGCCCAACGCTGTCCAGTAGCATCCAGCTTTGCCGAAGTAAGTATATATGTAAGCGGATTGTTATCTGTAACCACAGAGAAGTGTCTAGGAGACAAATAATCTGAAAACTTTTCTGTTACGGCCCATTTCAGAGCTAAAAATTCCAAGCGGAATGCCGCATAATTCTTTTCAGAATTAGTGAGAGAACGGCTTGCATATGCTATGACCCGTTTCTGTTCTCCCTGTTTTTGATAAAGAACAGCCCCTAAACCTTTTGTACTCGCATCCGTGTGAAGTTCAAAGGGTAAGTCAAAATCTGGATATCCCAAGACTGGTGGTGATGATAATAAATGTTTCAACTTATCAAAAGCTTGCTGTTCAACCTCAGTCCACATCCAAGACTTGGATCGCTGTTTCTTCGGTCCTCGTTTTGGTGTGGAAGGCGGTATCAATTCTGCTAGTGGTCTAGTAATCTTACTGAAATCTTTAATAAAACGGCGATAATATCCAGCGAATCCTAAGAAACTACGAACTTCCTCTGGGGTAGATGGAACAGGCCAATTTATCACTTTATCAATTTTATCAGGGTCTGTAGCATTTCCATGCTCACTGACAATGTGACCTAAAAATGGTACTTGTTTGCGAAAAAACTGACATTTTTCAGGAGCTAATTTCAAGTTAAACTCTTTGAGTCTATTAAACACTTTGTTTAAATTTTCTAAATGTTCCTCAAATGTATTACTGAAAATGATAAGGTCATCAATGTCAATCTGATTAACAACTTCAATCCTTTTTCTGTCTAAATCTTCTTCTTTTCTCTTAATACCATCTTCTGTCACTGTCACTGGTTGAAGTTCACATAGTATTGCATGCGATGGAATATTAACTGTATTGGTAGTAATGTTAGAGACAGTAACTATAAATTCTTCCTTATTATCACACTCATATTGTATCAAGCTAGGTGCAATATCAAGAAATTCTGGAATGGTGGCACATGTTGTTTCATGTAACATGGCATTGACCTTTGGGTAGTTTAACTTTTGATCAGCATAGGCCCTTATGTTCTTTGTTTCATTTGGTTTCAAAGTAACTTTTTCACCTATAGCACATCTAACCACAGCTAGTCTATTGTTATTTCTCCTAAGAATTCTTTCTCTCACGGTAATAGCTCTAAAACTAAGATACCATGGTGTAAACAATTTTGCCTTCTGCAAATATTGTTCCCCATATGTGTCTTTACAGTCTTGTAACAAAGTATACAAAATGTTTGTCCCTAAAATAACAGGAGTTTGTGACAAGTATTTAGTTTCTGGAGAAATCAGAAAAATGCATGATGTCGGTGTAGATTTACCTAAACCTACTTCTATATGAATTTCTGCCTCTATACAACCAATGTATGGTAACTGCTGGCCATCTGCACATTCAATGTTTAAAACGGAAGTTAATGGTTCGATTGGCGTATCAGACAAATAATCTCTGTAAAAGGTTTCAGAAATTAAACTCACACATGAACCGGTGTCTAAAAGTGCTTTTGATTTAATATTATTCAAATTGATAGGTACTTCATTAACCTCTCCTACAAGATCTAATTTGGGATCTGTTGTCTTAACAGTGCTCAAGTGTGATCCCTTGACCTGAGCACAAACTAGTTTGGGCAATTCATTTGTACATGTCCCTTCTTATTGCATCTCCAGCAAGTAGGACTGAATGTAGTACCAGCCAAGGGTCTACCGGTACCTACTCTATTGTTCATACCTCTACCTACATAACCTCCATTTCCTCTACCTCTAAAACCACCTTGATGTCCTCTGCCTCTATATGTCGGAATATACTGTGTAGCTGGCGCATTACCTGATTTTTGTGATTCTTCTAACTGTTGAATGCGTTCATTCAGACTCTTCAATAGATCTTTTACTTCACTCATTTCACTCTTCTCTGTAACCTTTTCCTTTGTCGTTGGATCAGCCACTGCAGGTCTGCATGGTTTACTTCTCTCATCAACTATCCTTACCTCCTTCATTTCTGCTTCCATCTTTCTCAGTTCAATCTTGAACCTGTCATAATCACTGATTGTATCATACTTATATGTTGATAACTGCTTTAAATCTCGATGGAGTCCCTGATACAACA
This sequence comes from Azorinus chamasolen, assembly GCA_963576725.1. NCBI lineage: Eukaryota > Metazoa > Mollusca > Bivalvia > Cardiida > Solecurtidae > Azorinus > Azorinus chamasolen. The sequence continues at coordinate 51,963,576 of OY755236.1, forward strand.
CTCCTTTCAAAATGTGGGTGTCCCTTCTCCGTAATCCCCCTAGTGACACGGCTTTGTCAAAGTACTCTTCTAGATGTGACGCGTAAGATGTCACCGACTCTCCAGCCTGCTGTATACAACTGTAAAATTTCTTCATAATGGTCTCTCTGGTTTCGATATTGCCGTAAGTAGATGTCAACTTATCTATAACACCTTGTACTGTTACACCTGTTCCTAATCTTCTGATGATTTCTGCTACTTCACCCTTTGCAGCCTTTCTAATTCCATGTAAAATTTGTTCTGGCAAATAAACACCATCTGTCTCAAGAGACTCTACTTCAAATTTGAAACATTCCCAGGTTACTTCCCCTTTTCCACTGTCACCTCCAAAACTAGAAATTCTGGGAAATTGATATGGAGTATGCATAACTGTAGTCTGAGGTGTCCTATTACATCTTGGGTTTTCTAACAAATGGCTATTTAGGTTACTACTTGTCTGTGGAACTTCCGGTATCATATCTCCACTTTTCGAAGTTTCACATTTTCTAAAAAATCTAACAAGATCTTCAGCTGACTCAATTTCAGGCTGAAGAAGTAGGTCATGGAAGGCACGCAATATTTTCCTATCTTGCTCTGATAATGTAAAACTCTCCGACTCCATATCTCTGTTCATAACTACATCTGTGTCACTTTCTATATCTTTAGAAGCCATTGTATACTAATAAAATACTCTTTTGTATGTAATCACTACAAAACAATTCTAATCTGTTTTACTAAAACTCGGCTAATTTCTCTGTATGAGATAATTTCATAAACTAATTATCCCTGTAACAATATGCTAACTACACCTGTAAATCAATGTATCTCTAATGAATATTGGTACAAGAACTACAACGGGTACCTAATAAGTAAATAACTATATGTCAACACAGCAATTCTATGGAGATGTGTGTAACTAGGGCATTAAATATAATACAGTAGTATGATCAATCAAAATGCATATAACTTTCAAATGTATCAATGCCAAAATATTCAAATATATAAGGGATTGTGTGTAGTAACTTCAAATATACATGTAAAACCAATTAATGGGACCTAAAACTCATTAAATGCTTAAATCAGAGACAAGTTGAATTGAATTAAAGACTATACTGTAGTTATATAAAAAAAATAAGTAAAATTAATACTCACAGTCTGTTGATCCCAGGATATTGTACTGAATTAATCTATAAAATTTATGGACACTAGATCACACTCCTAATTTAATATATAACACTAGATCACACTCCTAAATTAAATTAACACTTTTTAAAAAAAATATGATTTACTAAAGAAATTAATTGTCCTAAGTAGTCCTAAAGATTCACTCCTCCTTTATCTGTCCCTCACTACTCCTCCCTGATCAGTCCCGCACTACTCCTCCAACTTAATCTGTCCCTCACTAGTCCTTCTCCTTAATTTATAATCTGTCCTTCACTAGTCCTTCTCCTTAATTTGTAATCTGTCCCTCACTAGTCCTTCTCCTTAATTTGTAATCTGTCCCTCACTAGTCCTTCGCCTTGATCTGTCCCTCAGGCTCACGTCTAGACTTCTCTCCGTTACTCCTCTATTCTGATTGTCCTTCTGATTATCCGAACATTGATCTGCTGGCCCCACGTTGGGCGCCAAATGTAACCTACCTGGCTTTTATGCCAGGCAGATTTAGTTAAAGTTCGGACCAGCAGATAATGACTAGATATAATGTTTATTAATCTTCTTTTATTATTGTAATTACAGTTGCAGACATCTATGTTTCATATACACGAATATGTACATGAATAAATATATATGTTCATCAATAAGTATATGTTCATGGATTATTGAATTATTATTTTCCTGATATGTATTTGAAATATTCTTTAAAGATGCTTGAAAGATGCTTGAAAGTTACTTGAAATAATCACTCTGAAATAAACAATGAAAGACATTTACCAAATGAACATTATCCACAAATACATATTATTATTATTATATATTATTATTATTATATATTATTATATGTAAGGTAGAAAGCTATTCAGAAATGACAACATAAAGATTAAACTGTAACATGATACATCTTTACTAGTTGGAATGTCATCTAGTGTCCCGTTTGATAAACTGAATTTAATGTCATTAAGATCTATATTAGAACCAATCTATAATAGAACCAATTGGTCTGACTGTCAATATACTTTAAATAACTTACCTGCTAAGGGCAGAGCGATTCAAAACTTTTATCTTCTTCTCATCTGTCTAGATACGTTACTGATTAAGTGATTTTAATAATTGTTTGATAAACAATACAACTCGTCTCTGAGCGATCTCGTGAAAAAGGTCTTTTTGCTAATTTGTCATACACACAGTCGCGGTTAATAGAATGAAAACACGGGCTGTAAAACTACTGTTACTAGATGACATGAAATGGCGGAAAAATACAAGGAACACTAAAATTTCAATGAATTGATGTGTAAAACACGATAAATATCAAAAGAATCAAGTGATAGACTTACCGTTGAAAAACGAATACAAGTAAACAAAAGGGAGATCACTCCCGGAAGTTAATATAACTTCCGGTCAGAGTCTACCAAATGTTTACTCGAGAAATGCACCCTATTACACAAACAGTTTGGATCTATATTTGATTTTAGAGTAACACAGCACCTGATCAGGATCCTAGCTGTTTGATTCTAAGAATAGAGTAAAATGAGGCTAAAACTAGAAACAGACAACAAATTTTGCAGATATCGGAGAAAATGTAAAAATCTGCTCACTATCAGTTATCTAGGAGAAATTTTCTTTTACATAAAAACTGAAAAGAGAAAAAGCAGTGGGGATAACAACTGCATGAAATTTCTTCACACTAATTCATTATTAGAGCCTTGCATTTGAAATGCAGGAGCCCTATAGGAATCACATTTTTTGTCTGTCTGTCCGTCCGTCCGTCCATCTGTCCGTCCATTAACAATTTTGATGTGATGCGATAACTCAAACATTAATTAACATATTGGTTTAATATTAAGGGCATATGCTTAGTATCATCATAGGAAGACGCCTATTGTTTTTGGGTTGAATCGGATCATTATGTTTAGAGTTATTTGCCCTTGATTCTTCAAAAATGCTATCAGCAATTTTGATGTGACGCGATAACTCAAACAGTAATTAACATATTGGTTTCATATTAAGGGCATATGCTTATTATCATCAGAGGAAGACGCCTATAGTTTTGGGGTTGGATCGGATCATTATGTTTAGAGTTATCTGCCCTTGATTCTTCAAAAATGCTGTCAGCAATTTTGATGTGATGCGATAACTCAAACAGTAATTCACATATTGGTTTCATATAAAGGGCTTATGCTAAGTATCATCAGAGGAAGACGCCTATAGTTTTGGGGTTGAATCAGTTTACTATGTCCAGAGTTATCTGCCCTTGATTCTTCAAAAATGTCATCAACTTCTGTCAACAATTTTGATGTGACACAATAACTCAAAGAGTACTTCACATATTTGGTTCATATTGAGAGCATATGCTTAGTATTATGAGAGGAAGGAAGACACCTATTGTGTTTGGGTTGAATGAGAACACCATGTCCAGAACTATCTGTCCTTGATTTATCATAAATGCCATATTCAGCAAAAGATCATCTTGCAGGGCCCTCTCTGAGTCAGTTTTCTAGTTCAGGATTTGTATTTGTTTCAGATATTTATCTCCATTTACAGTAAAGTCTCTCTAAAAACAACCACTCAAAAGAAGTGTAATTCTGAGTTTTTTAAAACAGATAGTAGCTTAATGCAGGTCAAAAGTAATGCAGAAAGCTCCTATAGGAGCTTTCTGCATTACTTTTGCCCTGCATTAAGCAACCACTTGCTTTTAAGGACTCCTATACTAATCAATAATGTGGTTGCTTTAGCGAGACTACTGTATATGAATGTATGTTTTATTGTTTCATTTCAAATGATAAAAAACACATTAACATGTAAGTTTATGGTGTGCATATTGTTATGTATTTGTGTTAGTTTATAGATAAATGACAGAGAATTACATCACTTTGCTGAGTTTTTGCATTTCTTAACTCATTACTTGATAAGGCTGCCTATTTATGCCTTTGCAAACAGAAAAAAATCTTGATTAGACAACTCCTGTGAGAGCTGTCTGATTAGGTTCTTTTCTGATTGCTTATACGTCACAAATCTGATACTTTACTGTTTGCAATGGCAATAATGCTCTTTATTTTATGTTTTAACCCTTTACGCTTTTTCATGCCTTTGCAAACAAAGTAAACCCAGACTAGACAGGAGCCGTCTGATCAGGTTTTGCTCTGTTTGCTTATGAAATTATATTACCTGTAGATGTGTCTATACAATTTCTGCCAATAGCCAAAAAATGTTCATGCACATATGCTGTTATAAATGCTCAACTAATAAATACATGTATACATGATGTTATTATTTCTAACATGAATATTAAACAGGGAAAGGGATTATACAAGAATTAAATAAATTTGTATTTGTAGTGGGCATAATCTAATATGAATACTGATTAAGTAAAGAGTTAATAGCTTGTGTGCTTATACTCTTAACTTGTGTTTAGGGGGAACTATGAAATGAAGTCACTAAAGGTTTAGTATTCCTCTAACTGATCTTGCAGAATTGTGATTGCCAGAATATACTAAAATTGTTTTGGTTGGCAGTTTTGAAAACTTCTGTAATATCATTTTTCTTTTAATAAATTCTTGATTTATGCAATTCTTTGTCTGTACCCTAATTACCCTAATATTTGGCCAGAAAAACTTAGATAACTTGCAAACACAGATCAAAATGTTTCTGTAAGAGCAGGTCAATCAGAGTCTTCAATATTTGCTGCTTCATTAGTGTTATATTTGTAATTATCAAAATAGTGCTACATTGGCTTGTTCAACTTTACAAACCATTCATTAGAGAATATTGAGTGTCCCAATATTTAACCATTTTCCCCATGAATATTCATGTAAGAAATAAGGACATCATGAATATTAAGATGTATTTTTGCAATGGCATGTTAACACATGGGATTTTGAATTACAGAAACTGTAGAATGGGATCTTTACTATTCCATAAGCAAATAGAGCAGACCCTGATCAGACAGCTGCTCGAGGAGTCATCTGATCTGGGTCAACTCTGTTTGCAAAGGCATTAAAATAATTATGGATTAACCCTTTCTCTGTTGCATATTCATGTAAGAAATATTTACACACTTTCTATTTGTAAAGGAATTGAATTTCTATTTGTAAAGGCATTAAAAGGCAATCTAGGAAGTAAATATTTATTTAACCCCTTCCCTCATACAAACGTGTTTTCACGCATTTGTAAACAGAGTAGACCCAGAGTAGTCTGATCAGGGTCTACTCTGTTTACTAATGAAATTTGATAGACCTGTGTCTTTTGTTTCTAAAATGGCTACAATGTACCATCTCCCATATTTCATTTTAACTGTTTTGTTCATGAATAATCAGTAGGTACTGAAATTTGAAATAAACATAGAACAGGGAAAGGGTTAACCTCCCAAAATAATTTTGGTTGTCTAGACTGAGCCATAGATATATGGCGTAATCCAAAAATTAAAATTTTGTCTCCACCAAACCCTATGTTGTGTCCACTCTTTAGAATGGTCTCTTTGAGGGGATTCTAAAGAATGGTCACTACATAGGGTTTGATGAAGAAATAAAGGAGCTTTTGTCGAAAAAAAAATCCAGCTAAGATACATAAATTTAAACATTTTCAACAATAGCTCCTTTATTTTTTCACCAAACCCTATACTGTGACCACTCTTAGGAATGATCTCTTTGAGACGATTCTAAAGAGTGGTCACAGTATAGGGTTTGGTGAAGAAATGAAAATTTTAGTATTTGAGTACACACTTTTATCTGTAGCTCTGGGCTTTTTTTGACTCATCTCATCTATGCCTCTGTATGGAGGAATGACTGATTTCTCTACTTTCGACTCTCTTGGTTCTTGACTGCACTAGAAGCCTTGTATTTCAGACTTAGACTACAAAGGTAATGTATATATACCTAGACTAACTCAGACGCCAGCAGTTGTCAGTCTTCTTTGTGCATGGGTTTTCTGTATGTCATCTTGTGAAAGAAACCAAATTTAGTAAACGTTTGAAGAATTATTGTGGTTATTCTTTTCAAATACATGTACTTAATTTTGAAGGTTTTGGAATTTAGTATTTTCAAGGTATTAGACTTTTAGCATGCTGTGGTACCAACAGATGTTTAACAATATACTTGTACATGCAAGCAGTTAAGACATAGACCTGAGGATCCCTGCAGTAACTCTTTGGTCAGGGTTTATATTGTTTGCAAGTCCTGTTCCATTCAGGGCTGAATACATAAATATTCTATTTTAAAACCTTTACTCCATGAATATTCATATAAGACAATAGTGACATCATGAATATTAACTAGATTATTTTTTGTAATGGCTAGTAAACACAAAGAGTTTAGCCTTAGCAGAAACTACAGAATCAGATTTGTACTATTCCATAAGCAAACGGAGCAGACCCTGATCAGACAGCTCCTACAGGAGCCGTCTGACCTGGGTCTGCTCTGTTTGCAAAGTCATAGAAAGGTGTATTTATGGAGTGATGGGTTAAGCGTAAAGTTAAACAAGCTTAAGTAGATTTGTGATGTATGCACTGGATCACAAGTGTCCTTGAAAGTATAGACATGGTTAATACTGAGTTGATTTTTTATATAATCAGTAGTGACGGTATACATGTACTATTAAAGTTTAATATGTATATAGTATATATACAGACATGTTAACTTTTAGTGTCTAGAAACTTTATCATAATCACCTATCATTTTGAATGTGGCACAGATTCATGATATTTTAAATCTTTAAGTTGTTAAAGTTTGCACATTTTTTTCATACACTCCTTGACAGTGATATATACATGTAGCAATATAAAATTCTTCAAAATGAGATCTATGCCATCCCTGAACTAATGCAATGAAATTAATTTTTAAGTATAAAAAGCATCAAGCTTTCAGAATAGCAAATTATAATTTCATTTTATTTTTTTTAAACTTTTAGACTACATCACTAGAAACTTAACTTAGATGGACAATCAAATGTACCCTAAGTAGACTTACATAGTTGCAAGTAGTTTAGACCCTAATCAAACAGCGCCTTAAGGTTTGATCTGGGCCTGCACTAATTTGCCAATGTATGTCTGTCCAAATACTTCCAGTAATTAGGATAGTTAGTTTAGCAAGATGAGATACATGTTTGCCTCATGCTGTAGACCTATCCATGTTTGTATGTGTGTGGTGTACATAAGTTTTAGGTTCTCCCCACCACTGGCTTCATTGGACCTTGTTCGGTTTGGCTCAGATCATGAGATGAAAGTATGAATGAAAATTGAAGATATCAGAACACCATGCTGTTACTGTATTGTGTGAATACCCTAACTACTCTAAATATTCGGATAGAAAAATGTAGACAAATAGTGCAGACCCAGATCAAACTGCTCTGGATGGAGCAGTTTGGTTTTGGTCTACACTATATACTAGTATGTCAGTTTGATTTATGGTTAACCAAATGGTGCCAAATTGACTTTTGCAGCTTTATAAACCGTTAGAGAGGGGAGACTGGGTGTCCGAATACTTGGAGTTAATATGTTAAAGGCATTGAGTATGGAGTTTTAACTCCCCCACCCCTCCCCTGCTTTACAGAGATCTAGATGAAATAAATTTAGGTGACATATATTCCAATCTCTATCTTGTTGGTATTCATTAGAATTGCCTTTCCGAGTCGATTTTTATTGAGAACCAACACCATAGAAATAAGAGTTATAAAACAATATGCCTCATCAACAACTCTCGTTTATGATAAAATGGTATTCATTAGAATTGCCTTTCCGAGTCGATTTTTATTGAGAACCAACACCATAGAAATAAGAGTTGGATAAAACAATATGCCTCATCAACAACTCTCGTTTATGATAAAATGCATCTTGGAGAAAGAAAAAAAGACATATATTTGCAAAACAAGATTTCATTCCTCTGATTATTAATAGTAGACAAATTGCTCTTATTTGACAGTTAAGCCTTTACTTTATATAAGCACCTTTTCACGCCTTCAGTAATAGAGTTGACCCAGATTAGAGGGCTCCTGTAGGAATACTCTAATCAGGGTCTGCTCTGTTTGCTTATGACATGATATAGATCTGATTCTACAGGTTTTGTCAAAGACAAAAATTCCCTGGAAAAGTTTACATTATAAAAATTCAGCTAATAAATGTTCATGATGTCATTATTTGTTACATGAATATTGAACAGGTAAAAGGTTAAAATGCTGATCAGACACTGCATTTAAAGATGGCAGCATATCTGGACACTGTTGGTGCATGTCTTCATGACCATTTTTGAATGATACAGGCCAATGGACCATATGGTTATATCAATGTTTTTTAACGCATCAAGTTTACCCTGTTTGCATAGTTTTTATCATCAGACTTTACTAAAGACTATAAAATTTATATTAACCCTTTACTCCATATATATGCCTTTCTATGCCTTTGCAAACAGAGAAGACCCAGATCAGACAGCTCCTGTAGGAACGTAGACAAATAGTAAAGACCCAGATCAGGATTTGCTCAGTTTGCTTATGAATTAATTTACAGGCAGATCTGATTCTATAGTTTCTTAGTAAAATAAAATAACATGATTTCATATGTCATTATATTCAGCTAATTAATATTCATGATGTCGTTATTTCTTTCATTAATATTTATGGAGTCACGGGTTAATTGATCAAAGAAACAAATTTATTGTTATCTCAAAAGTAGAGAATCAGATTCATAACATAAGCATACATAGTCTACCCTGGTCACATTGTTCCTACAGAAGCTGTCTGTTCAGGGTCTACTGTGTGTGCAACTCCTACAAAGGTGGGATTATCAAGTTGTTGATACTTACATGTTGACTGATAAGGGTTTTAAAATTGTGGATGGAAGAAAGTGTGTTTGCAAAACTGTTGAAAGTAGTTATATTTCTAGTAAATATGTTGAAAGTTTTAGTACATGATCTTGGTATTAAGAAAAACATGTACAGAAACCTGTGCTGTGTGTGTGACTTCTCTCTGTAAAAAAGTAAATGTGTCAGGCCATGAGAAAATGTGTCTTCTGGGTTATATATTTAGTTTAGATATACACGACTGACATATAAAGTATCTTTAACCGTTTGAACATGGAAAATGGTGACTGTCATTTGCAAACAGTGACAACCTAGATCAGAGGGCTCCTAGATCAGCCCTCTGATCAGAGTCTGCACTTGTTTGTCATTTGAAGTCCTCAAGAAAAAATGTAAGCCTTTCATATTGAATGGAATCCGTAGTTTAAGTCATTTTGGAAATTCAGCATTAAGAGGGTTTTAAAGCAGATGACTGAATGCAAAATACTCAGCATGATAAACTGTACAATTTTTTCATGGCAGGGCTCCCATATGAAATTAGTAGTTGCTAGGTTATATACAGTAGACATGTAAAAGTAAAACATACTATTCCTTCTCCTGCTAAGCCTAGACCTGTTTGGCATTTGCTAACAGTTTGGATCCAGATGGGAAGCAGAGTAACTCAGTGTTTCATTAGGATCTTAGCTGTTTGCCACTCAGTCAATACTATCTCAAAAGCTTGAATAAATCTGAAGAAAATAAAAATTGTAAAAAATAGAAGTTAATGCAAACAGCATTTTAAAGGGGATGTCCCTACATTTGACGCATTTCATAAACACTTAAAATATACAAAACTCATTTATTTATATGCTGAAAAGTAGTATATCGCAAAAAGCCCCATCCAATTACCGTTTATAATGACAAAACATCCATGTGTTTGATATCGCCGATCCCGGTTTTACTACCCGATGTTTCAGTTTTATTCGTGTTGGGTTTTAGTTTCGTAACTGTTCGCCCTATTCGCGATTCTCCGAACACTTCCTAGAAAGCTATTACGTAAACAATGGAGGGATCGGGTGATCATCGGCAGAACGCGGAAGAATTTAACGGAAAAGGCAGATAATATTTTGTTGTAGAACAAAAATTATCAGTATTGATGAAATCGGTTTATTTGTATCACAGGGGCATTTTTCGATATAAGTTCAAATTGGGAACCTTCATAATAATGATAGAGCATAACAAATACCAAGTTTTATGATATTATTGAAAATATGCGATCATTGTAGGGACTTCCTCTTTAACAGCAGGAGAAGAGTTAGTACATTAAAACGTCTCTAAACTGCACATTCAATTTAGTATCAATATCAGTCTTGGAGACAGGAAGCAGCTTAATGCAGGGTGAAAGTCATGCAGAAAGCTCCTCTAGGAGCTTTCTGCATGACTTTCACCCAGCATTGGGCAGCCATCTAAATTCTTCTCTACTAGAATCCTGGTTTAGAGGGGTTTTACTGTACTTCATTTATCACAGTGGCTAGATGGACAACAGTAGATCTGTCATATACGGTACATGTATAATTTGTAATATAAACTGACTCTCTCGTTATTTACTGTAATGCACTGTTGGGAGGGATATTTTAATCACAAGATTCTATAATTCTAAATTATTTTACAATGAACCAGTAGTGAAGTAGTTTTCTGATAAGGAACATTGCTGTTTAACCCATTCCCGCGCATTGACATCTTTTGACACCTCTGTAAAAGTCACTTTCTGAAACCATTGTGATAAATAGAGCATTTGCTCCACAGGAGCAAATGCTCTATTTATCACAATGGTTTCAAAACTACAATTTTTAGCTCACCTGGCACAAAGTGTCAAGGTGAGCTATTGGGATGATCCTATGTCCGGCGTCGTGCGTATGTGCGGTGTGCGTCATGCGTATGTGCGGGCGTCAACAATTTACTTAAACATCTTCTTCTCTGGAACTACAAAGCCAAGAGCTTTGATATTTGATATGTAGCATGATGTAATGGTCCTCTACAAAGAGTGTTCAAATTATGTCCCCCGGGCCAAAAATGGCCCCGCCCCAGGGCTTATCAGTTTTTCATAGGAAAATCTTTAAAAATCTTCTTCTCTGAAACTGTAAGGCATAGACCTTTGATATTTGGTATGTAGCATGATCTAATGGTCCTCTACTAAAATTGTTCAAATTATGATCCCTGGGCCAAAAATGGCCCCGCCCCGGGGCTTATCAGTTTTTCATAGGAAAATCTTTAAAAATCTTCTTCTCTGAAACTGTAAGGCATAGACCTTTGGTATTTGGTATGTAGCATCATCTAATGGTCCTCTACTTAGATTGTTCAAATTATGACCCCAAGGACAAAAATGGCCCCGCCCCTGGGCTTATCAGTTTTTCATAGGAAAATCTTTAAAAATCTTCTTCTTTAAAATTATAAGGTATAGACCTTTGATATTTAGTATGTAGCATTATTTAATGGTCCTCTACCAAGATTGTTCAAATTATGACCCCCGGACCAAAAATGGCCCCGCCCAAGGGCTTATCAGTTTTTCCATATCTTCTCCTCCAGAACTGTAAGGTCTAGGCCCTTGATATTTGGTATGTAGCATCATCTAATGGTTTTCTACCAAGATTATTCAAATTATTACCCCTGGGTCAAAAATGGCCCCGTCCTGGGGCTTATCAGTTTTTCATATGAAAAGCTTTAAGAATCTTCTTCTCCAAAACTGTAAGGCAGAGACCTTTAATATTTGGTATGTAGCGCTATCTAATAGTTTTCTACCAAGATTGTTCAAATTATGTCCCCTGGGTTGAAAATGGCCCCGCCCAGGGGCATATCAGTTTTTCATAGAAAAGTTTTAAAAAATCTTCTTCTCTTAAAAATCTTTAAAAGTCTTCTCTGAACTTGTAAGGCATAGACCTTAGCTATTTGGTATGTTGCATTATCTAATAGTTCTCTACCAAGATTTTCAAATTATGAACCCCGGATCAAAAATGGCCCCGCCCTGGGGCTTAACAGTTTTTCATAGGAAAATCTTTAAAATATCTTCTCCAAATCTGTTAGGTCTAGACTCTTTATATTTAGTATGTAGCATCATCTAATGGTTTTCTACCAAGATTTTTCAAATTATGTAATCTGTCGTTGAAATCATTAATCTGTTTTAAACAGGTGAGCGATTAAGGGCCATCATGGCCCTCTTGTTTAAAATGTTCCTTTTCTCTAGTAAATGCTCCTTTTCGGTAGATTTAATCAAAGAAGTAGAATCTAAAAATAGCCTAAATGGGAATGGGTTATCTCTTTGAATATGGGAAACAGTTGTCCTGACATTTGCAAATAGTGTAGACACAGATCGAGTTCTCCGTCTACTGATCAATGACTGCACTGTTTGTCATTCAAAATTTCCCCACAACTCATACCCTTTCATACTATATGAAATCTATCCTTAAGCTGTGATGGACCAGTCTACTTTGAAAATTCATGATTCAGAAGGTTAATCACTATGCACAGTAAATATATTAACCCTTTCCTCCATAAATACATCTTTCTATGCCTCTGTAAAAGCCACTTGTTGAAACCATTGTGATAAATAGAGCATTTGCTCCAATAGGAGCAAATGCTCTATTTATCACAATGGTTTCAAACTACAAAATTCTAAAATAAAATGCTCCTTTTCGGTAGATTTATTCAAAGTGGTTGGGTCTAAAAATAGCCTATGAGGTAATGGGTTAAATACTACAATAATACAAATATATTGTTAGATAATGTAAGCACTGGAGGTAAAAGATGTAGTATTTTCACATTTATCTGTGTAGTAATTACAGCAAAGCACAGTTATATCATGAATATATTTATACTCCCTTTAAATAAAGGGGGTTATATAGCATTTGCACATGTCCCTCAGTCAATGGATAGACTGAATTGTTTCCGACTTTTACATCTACAGTATTTAATCTTGACCATAACTGTTAAACTACATGTATAAGAAATAGTGACTTCATACTTGATATGAAGCTGCAACTTTTGAAAGAATTTGTGTCAAGGTCAGAATTCAAGGTCAAAGGTCTTCCTTACAGCATATTCAAGAACCACTTAGATGTACATGTATGTTGAATCCTTTGTATGTTTCTTGTATTAACCGTTTTTAGATATTAAATTTATATATAGCTCTATAATAGGTATCCATTATACAAGGGTGGAAAATTAAGGCAAAAAAATCAAACATTTTATCGAAAATAGTTCCTTTTTTTCTCCACCAAACCCTATATTGTGACCACTCTTTAGAATTGTCTTTAAGAGACAATTCTAAAGAGTACAATTCTAAAGAGTGGTCATAACGTAGGGTTAGGTGGAGAAATGAGGATTTTAGTATTTGAAATATGCCCCTTATCAATTGCTTCGATTACAAGGGACTACTGTAAAGACAAGCAGTTGATAAACTAGAAGCTGCTGGATATATAATTATCTAAATGAATGTTGGCAATTTATTTTTCAGTCGTAGAAGAATGCAGTCAGGGTCGGCAGTCTCCCGGAGTGAGCTCCATGCTCCAGTGGATGAGAAGTTGTCACAGTTTCACAGAGAGCTGACAGAGACCTGTACTGATGTGATGGCTAGATACACATTTGGAAACTTTTCAGCTGTACCTCACAGGTATCAGAAGCAGCGGATGATTCCTTATTTGCCCTAACTATAGTAGAGCCCCTCTAATGCGACCACTTAATGAATAAACACACCTGTCTTTATAAGCAGGTGGTTGCTTAAAACAGGACAAAAGTAATACAGAAAGCTCCTCTGGGAGCTTTCTGTATTACTTTTGTCCTGTATTAAGCTACCCGCTGCATCTACAACCCAGAATTATACCTCTTTTAGGTGGTTGCATTAGAGGGGTTTTGCTGTATACTAAATCAAACTTATATGGCAACACCTATTTCTGACTTGACTTTTTATTGATTTTAGCAAATATAATGGAAGTTGAACCCATTACTCTATAAATGCGCCTTTCTAAGCCTTTGCAAACAGAGAAGACCCAGATCAGATGGCAAAAATATTGTATGTCCAACTTCTAATACACCAATGGAAGAATTTACTTAAAAATTTCACAGATGATTAATATTTTTGTGAAGATGGGCATAAAGAAGGAAAATTTTGCTCCAACCAGTTTTACCAGATTTATTGGGCTCTTGAAATTTTCTTCAACATATATGATATATTGAAAATATCTTGTGTATCCAACTCTTCATACACCATCCACAGATAAACAACCTTGAAGTGGAGATGGACATATAGAAGGGAATTTTTGCTGGGGCCATTTTCACCAGAGTTACAGGATTTTTTCTTCACTATATAAATTATATAGAAAAAATCTTGTGTGTCTAACTCCGGATATGCCATTGGAAGAAATTATTTCAAACTTTCGCAGATGAATAGCCTTTATTTGTAGATGGCCATAAAGAAGGGAATTTTATTCTCCAACCATTTTTACTAGGGTTGTATAATTTTATAAAATGTTTCACTATGAAACATGTAGTGAAAAACTCTTTTGTGTCCAACTCCTCATACACTACTTGGAGGATTTGCTTCAAGCTTTCACAGATAAAGAACCTTGATGTGAAAATGGCTATAAAAAGTAATTTTTCGCATTGACCATTTTTACAAAGTTACAGAACTTTGTAACTTTTTTCGCTTAAAAACGTGCTTCACATCTATATATAGAGATAATATAGGCAGAATAGGGGCATCTTAGCCCAATAGACACAGTTCTAGTTTTGTATATGCTTTGATTGATCTTCATCATTTTTCAGATCTCACATGGCTGAATTTCTGCTTGCTGGAGGCCAGACAAAGACCTGGCTTGTTGGAACTAAACTCGTTACCATAACAACCAGTGGTGGTGGAACCAAAGTAGGCAACTCTGGGGTGTGTGTGAAGTGCCAGGCTGCATACCACACAGAGTCACGTGAAAGATCGTCTTCTGTACGCCGCAGGCACAGGTCTGCTGTGGTCCTCAGTCAGAGCCAGAGTATGATCCAACCTTCGCCACAGTCTAGTCAGGATGATATTACTGTGAAACCAAGATCATCAGTGGATGACATTAGTTTAGACATGTCTGGACAGGATGTGGGAGTTCAGACAGGTTCTTCACTGAATGAGTCCAGTTCAGTGGGGGACAGTGAGCCACTGGAGTCTTTTATTTTAGGTAAGCTGTTCATTGCTTCTAAGATTAAACTTACTTATATTGGTAACTGGCTATGAATGAAAGATATTATGTTCATGCATTGTTTAACCCATTACCTGATAGGCTATTTATAGACCTAACCTCTTTGAATAAATCTAGATCTACCAAAAAGGAGCATTTACTAAAGATAAGGGAACTTATAGAATTTAGTAGTTTTGAACCCATTGTCATAAATTAAACTTTTGCTTGTATGGAGCAAATGCTCTATTTATCACAATGGTTTCAAAAAGTGACTTTTACAGAGGCGTCAATATGAGGGAATGGGTTAAGATTAATGTAAACATGCACCAGATCATCTATTCATCTTGTTTTTGTCACATGCTTTAGCCTGGTGACTTTTACACTGGGGGCCAACTACGTATTATTATCAAAATGTTTTGCTAAGACAATTTATATGAGTATTATAGTAGATTTGTTTTCCTCTGAAGGCAACTTTGTTTTCGTAGGAAAACATTTCCCTATTGATACACTGGCTTCATAGGAAGGCAGGTCGGTGGTTTTGATCCCATGCGCTGCTTATCAACGAATGAGATTAGCCGAAATCATCTTCCTGATCATCCCTCATCATCATGTCATCTCATCATTCATCGGTGCTATATGACCTATTCAGTGTCGCAGTGCCGTAAAACCCAACTCACTCACACACATTTGATAATAATTCGTAGTTGGTCCCCAGTGTTTTAGGGGTGAATTCTTCATCATCTGTCTGCCTCTCCCTTTGTCTGTTATGCTGTCTGTTTGTGATGCTTTTTTAGTTGCATTTATTTTTTGTTACACGTTTCTAGTCACACTTTCAGTCATACATGTGTTCATTTTAACACTAGTATTCTTGTAAAGGATGCATACCTTTTCAAAATTAGGGATATAATTCATGCTTACATTATAAGCTTTAATTAATATTTTACTTAATCCTGGAATGCAAGGAATAGAAATGTACATAATTATAAAAATATGTATCAACCTTTTACTCCATGAATATTCATGTAAGAAATAACGAAATCATGATTATTCATTCGATCAGTTTTTACAATTGCATGTGGACACATGAATTTCAGCCATGGCAGAACCTGTAGAGTCATATCTATATCTTGTAGTAAGCAAACATAGCGGACCCTTATCAGGAGCCATCTGATCTGGGTCTACTCTTGTTTGCAAAGGCGTAGAAAGGCGTATCTTTGGAGTAAAGGGTTAATATAGATTTTCAACATAATCACACTTCAGCAAATATTTAAAGTATTTTTAGGCTGTTGTCAATAATATATCGTATATTGAATTTTTGATGAAGTAATTCTAGTTCTTGTATTTATGAGATAAATACGGTACTCACTATTGTAAATTGGTGATATGTCTATGATACACAGTTTGGATCCAGATGAGATGCTGAGTAGTTTGGTGTTTCATCAGTATCCTAACCGTTTATTGCTCTGATTGTATTTTTGAAGAGAAATGTAAGAAAGAATTAATTAGAGAATGGTATTTTTGGCATATGACAGTTGCTTAGTATTCAAAGAGTTATTGTATCTGCTCCAGGTATGAAAAGTAATGACCCGCGGCGACCTCTCTTGAATGTGTGTAACTGCTGGTGCACCAACTGGGCAGAGATTTACATTCGGGCACCCAGTGGCAACCTGTCCTGGATGATGAGGATAGAGAATGAGTCTGGCATGTACAACATTGGGGACTCCCAGGTAGTGTGTGCAATCACCCAGTTAATCCTTTCCCTATTCATTATTAATGGAAAAAATTGAGATCATGAATATTTATTAACTGAACTTTTATAATATACAATCTCCCAGGAAAGTTTTTGCTCGGACAAAAACTGTAGAATCATATCTATATGATGCCATAAGTAAACAGACCCTGATCAGACGGCTCCTATAGGAGCTGTCTGATCCGGGTCTACTCTGTTTGCAAATGCATGAAAACTGAAAAGGCGTTTATCCCATTCCCCGATATTGACGACTTTTGACGACTCTGTAAAAGTCACTTTGTGAAACCATTGTGATAAATAGAGCATTTGCTCCTATAGGAGCAAATGCTCTATTTATCACAATGGTTTCAAACTACAAAATTCTAAAAAAAATCCATTTCTCTAGTTAATGCTCCAATCGGTAGATTTATTCAAAAAGGTTGTATCTAAAAATAGCCTATGAGGTAATGGGTTAAATGAAGGGAAGGCTTAATACTCATGGTCTGCTTATTATGGTTGGTTTTATGCAGTAAAAATGAAATCTAACATATTCAAACTGAAGATACAAATCAACAGTTCCTTGCTGATACTGGTAAATTATTCACTCTTACGCCTTTTGTAAGAAGTTATTTCAAGTATCTAATCGTGGTCTTATGCAATTTTATTTATATTTACCATAATAATTCAGAAATCCATTTCCTCTCTCCATGGGTGATGGAACAGATTTGATAACTGTAAATGAAACTGATAGAGTAGCAAATAATACAGACCCTGATCAATCTGATCTTCCAGGAGCAGTTTGATCTGGATTTGCACTATTTGCCTAGAAGCTTGTTTGTCCAAATATTTAACCCTTTCCCTGTTCTATGTTTATTCCATATTTCGATACCTACTGAATATTTATGGACAAAATAGTTATAATGAACTATGGAAGGTGGAACATTGTAGCCATTTTAGAAAGTAAATAAACAGATCTATCAAATTCCACCAGCAAACAGAGCAGACCCTGTATCATATCAAATGAAGAAATTATGTGTCAATCTGTTCTTTTGTGACAATCTCCCCATTTTTGGTCTATGTAGGTACCAGATATCACCATTTTGTTTGCCTCAATGAGCAAGACACACTGCAGACCAGCTGTCAGACAGAGCAAGAGAATCGAGAGTGGTAGTATTGGAGAAGAGGAGTACGAGTCACTGTATGCCCAGCATTTCGCAGACTACCGCAAGTCTGAACACAAAGATACAATAGGTATGACACAAGTAAAATAACAGTAGACTGCTGATGCAATGGTGAATGAGTATTCATTCAAGACTCTGCTCATTAATATGAATATTAATTAAATTACAGTATATTGGCGATATTTCGAGCACCGTCGGGAATCAGTAAAAACCTCGGATTATCACAATGCTCGAAATAACCGATCTCTAGCATTTTGTGTCATTTTCAAGAGCATTGTTTGACGACAAGAGGAAGCATATTTCTTCACAGTAAACTTTTTAACATTATCATAAACTTCAATGTGTATATAATTCATCGATTCTTTCCTTATATAAGTGATAACAGAAAACACCATTTACATCGGCGACCGAAGTTTTGAACGACGGACCCTTCACAATATAAACTCAAAACTTGTTTCAAACCATTTAGACATATCCCTTGAACAGTCGTGGCATTTAGCGTTATGTCGTTTATTTTGCATATTTTCCATTTGTCGACATTAATTTAGTTGTTGGTGCTGAGTTGGTGCACAAACAAACATTTTTGTTTCGTTCCCGTGCTATTTCGTAGTAAGGAAAATCAGGGCGAGTGACCAAATTAATTAATAATCGGAACACTCGGCTTTTTTCGTCTGACATAGTTATTCTCGTTCATATCTCGTAGCAAGAGTCTGCATGAACGAGACTGTCTAAAATTAACAAAAATAATGCGAATTTCAAAGCACTACACGAAAAGCACTGCATTATTTCTAAATTTAAAGCAGAAAGACGCTATATGGCGGTACCGAAAAATCACAACACGTTTGTGAACGTATGCAAATTCATGGATCCGTAAATTATGATTGTGACTCTTTGTCTATTAAGACTTCAGTCTACTAAATTCTCATTATTTACACCAAAGTAAAGTATGCATTCAATGAATGTGTTATTCTAATGTCCCATAGACCGGATCTTTCAAAAGGTCACGACAACGTATCGGGAAGGTGTGAATAATTACCTCGGAGGTGGGAAAACACCGTGCTCGAAATAAACAATCAATAAAAGGAACCAGAATGATCCGCGGGACCAGCACACATGCTCGAATTTTCGGATTATCGCTATTCGGATTAATGCAGGTATTTTCAATTAGATTTGATAGAATTTGAGCCGGGACCTCAACATTCCCTCGGAATAAGAGGGTATCTCGAAAAAACGAGAGTCGAAATAACGCCGTTATACTGTATTGTATTAACCTTTTCTCCGTGAATATTCATTTTAGAAAAAATCATGTCATGAATATTAAATAGATTCATTTTTATAATAGCATATGAACACAGGAAATGTTGGCCATAGCAGAAACTGATCAGGCGGATCTTACTGGAGCAGTCTGATCTGGATCTGCTCAGTTTGCAAAGGCGTAGAAAGGCATATTTATAGAGGAAAGGGTTATAAATATAAAATCAGGAAATGCATTGCCATGGAAAACAGTGGAGCACATACAGGAATCAGAGCAGAGCCTGCTCAGACAGCTCCAACAGGAGTGTTCTGATCTCGGTTTACTGTTTGCAAATAGGTAAATCAAGTAAAGGTTTAATAACTTATTTCAAAGCAGGAAATCTCTTATGGAATATCTAATATGTGTGGTGCAAGAAATACTTTCAGACTTGGTATTATTCCCAATATATATTTATATATAATAATATGCCGATGTATGTAAATCATGAACTTTTCCTTGAATCCAGATTAACCATTTTCTGATGGAAAATCAGGTCTATGTTATTTTCTAAGCAAAAGAGCAGACCCTGATTAGACTGCTCCTATTGGAGCCATAAGATTTGGGTCTTCTCAATTTGCATGTATGTCTGTCAATCGTGTATGTCTGTTGGTTTTGCTTGTCTGCACTAATTTGTAGCAATTACTGACAGGATTTCAACAATATTTAATGGGAAGCTTTATTGTTATAAAGAAATGTACATACTGGTATTGTTACAACGTTCCAGTGAGACAATTTTTCATAGCATTATGGACCCTTGATTATCAAAATATCACGTACTGTGACAAAGGTTTGTATTGAGGTAGAGGTATTGGTCACAAGGGTTTGTATTGGGCTATTGATCACATTCAGTGATAATCAAAGAAAAATGGTGTTCTTTTTCTTCAGCAGAAAACGCGGACACCTTAGGAGAGAGGGGAAGTCTTGGGTTTGATTTTACTTCAAAGAAGGACCCAGAAAAAGTTTCTCCTTTGGAAACACACGAGGTAAAAAAACGAGGGAAAATATATAAGATTGTTTGTAGAGCTGTAGACATAAAGGGTAGTAGGGAATTGGGTAAAGTTTTTTTATTTCTCCACTAAGCCCTATATTGTTGACACTCATTAATTTAACCCATTCCCGCATATTGATGCCTTTAGACGCCTCTGCAAAAGTCACCTGCAAATGCTCTATTTATCACAATTGTTTCAAACTACAAAATTCTGAAATTTTCCTTTTCTCTAGTTAATGCTCCTTTTCAGTATATTTATTCAAAGTGGTTGGATCTAAAAATAGCCTATGGGGTAATGGGTTAAAAGCACATCCCAGATGATTCTTGTAGGCTGAGAAATGAGAGAAATACCCGTAAGAGATTTAGATTGATCAGTACTCCTCTTATCTACATTGCCTAAATACTCATCTGTAACATGACAAACAGTCCTTCAAACAATGTTGTCAGTTGCATATTATGATCTGTGAAGACTGTGTTAGGTATCATAACAGGCTAAAAGTAAAGTTTTAACTATGGATGGTGGGATCTAACTGTACATTCAAATCCTTCAATACTCTAGACTTTGCAATCAATTTTATTTGTTTTATATATATATATAAGTGAGGAACATATTTCATGTTTAAGGACAGAACTATTTGAGATTATGATATACTGAATTTACCAACAATACCACAAACAAAACAGTTTAGCTCTTTACTTGATGAATATTCATGTAAGGAATAATGACACCATGAATATTTATTATCTGTTTTTAGCTCACCTGGCACAAAGTGCCAAGGTAAGCTATTGGGATCATCCTGTGTCCGTCGTTGTTAGTCGTGCATATGTGCGGCATCAACAATTTACTTTATTTATTTTCTCTGAAACCACAAAGTGATAGTTTAATACAGGTCAAAAGTAATGCAAAAAGTTCCTACAGAAGCTTTCTGCATTACTTCTTCCCTGCAGTAAGCAACCACCTGCTGTTTAAGACTCCTATGTACAATAAAATGAATGGCTGCTTAACCCATTCCCTCATATTGACGACTTTTTATGACTCTGTAAAAGTCACTTTGTGAAACCATTGTGATAAATAGAGCATTTGCTCCTATAGGAGCAAATGCTCTATTTATCACAATGGTTTCAAACTACAAAATTCTAACATTCTCCTTTTCTCAGGTTAATGCTCCTTTTCTGTAGATTTATTCAAAGAGGTTGTATCTAAAAATAGCCTTATTCAAAGAGGTTGTATCTAAAAATAGCCTATGAGGTAATGGGTTAAGACAGGTTCTACTGTAGTCAGAAGTGGGTTCTCTTACTACTGTTCTATCAGGACAAAATCATCATTCGTAATCAATTGAAAGTGCCTATTAGTTTCAGGTTTCTGAATTGTGAAAGAAAGTTTGTTAGAATTATTTCTGTTAGCTTTGGTTAGATTTGAACGAGATACCTAATTGAGACAGTTTTGCCTATTTTCTGAAGGTTTCGCAAGCACTTGAAATCCCCTCGACAGAGAGTGCAAAGAACCATGATAGTCAGCTGTATTCCACAGGGTCGTTGCGCAGGTCCAACTCCTCTCCCTCCATCATAAGTGGCAGCTCAGACACCCTTTCGCCAAGGGAGAGTATCTCAGACATTGTGCAGATAGGTCCTTTCAAAAAGGATGACATTAGATCTGAATCAGTGAAAAAAGATACTGACAGTGATGTTGATACGGCTGGAAAAATTGTACAGTCATCTGGAATGGAAATAAACGTTAGTGAAGATGTTCCTAAAGATAGCACTGATGGCTCAGCTCCAAGTAAGGTTGTTAAATTTGATCAAGGCACCCCTGATTCAAGTCAAGTAGAGAAAGATGAACATTTGCTACAATCTTCCTCTACAGAGAGAAAATCTTCTGAATCAAACAGGCCTGAACATGTTCTGGTGCCAAAGGTGGAAAGGGATTTTTCCAGTTTGCTGTCTCGACAGCTTACACCATCACCTACTAGTTCAGGATCCTCGACACAGGATGAAGTCGGTGAACTTCCTTCAAATCTTCGCAGACTGCGAGGCCACACAATAGCTGTTGTACCGTCAAGCCTGCCTCAACAGACTGAGTCAAGGGATGTAGGCAATAGTGATTCCACGAGGGTTGGAATCAGTCCCAGTTTCGTGTTTTTGCAGCTATATCATAGTGGACAAATACATGTGAATGAGGCACCAATAGCTATTCCAAATAATGAGGTAAGCTGTATACGGTAACACTTATGCAAACTAAATATGAAACCCTGAGAAAATGGGTCTTATTGCATTGCAAACAGTGAGTGACTCAAATGCTTTTGTCTTTTCTCTTTCTTGTATTTAGTAATCAAATAAAAGATGAAACATAATTTTTATATACAGAGTAATGGTAAAGGTGCATATACAAGTACTAAAGTACTAAGACCAATATTTCTCCACCAAATCCTCTTAGAGATAATTCTAAAGAGTGGTCACAACATATGTTTGATTATGGTGAAATAAAGAAGCTATTCTTGATAGTATTAATTTACATATGTTATTTGGACCTACAGTCGAGTCCCGGTTATTCAAACACCTCTCATCCGAAGCCCTGGTGTTATTCGAAGCATGGTGTTAGTCCCGATCTCCATCCTTCTTATTTCTATGTTAAATATTTTGGATTATCCAAATTCGTGTCGTCCGAAAACCCGGCCTTACTCGAAGTCATATTTTGTCCAGCGTGAATGTTTACCTTTGATTTTCACACCTATAATCCGAAATGGATTAAGGACCAGCGAACACAGACAATCGGCGCCATATTGAAAACACTGTCAAACAATAAGGTGTCAATTGATCGTAATTACCGACATGGTAAAACTCGACCTTACTGCGGTGTGTGTTAGATTCATGATTTAAAGAGGAAGTCCCTACAATGATCGCATATTTTCAATAATATCATAAAATTTGGTATTTGTTATGCTCTATCATTATTATGAAGGTTCCCAATTTGAACTTATATTGAAAAATGCCCCTGTGATACAAATAAACCGATTTCATCAATACTGATATTTTTTGTTCTACAACACAATATTATCGGCCTTTTCAGTTAAATTCTTCCGCGTTTTGTCGATGATCACCCGATCCCTCCATTGTTTACGTAATAGCTTTCTCGGAAGTGGTCGGAGAATCGCGAATAGGACGAACAGTTACGAAACTAAAACCCAACCCGAATAAAACTGAAACATTGGGGAATAAAACCGGGATCGGCGATATCAAACACATGGATGTTTTGTCATTATAAACGGTAATTCGATGGGGCTTTTTGCGATATACTACTTTTCAGCATATAAACAAATAAGTTTTGTACATTTTAAGTGTTTATGAAACGCGTCAAATGTAGGGACATCCCCTTTAATTGTCATTATCTTTTTTCTCTCTCAGTAATTTGGTATAAAAGGATTATGAATAAAATCTTACCTTATACTGTTGAACGAACTATATTTATCCTTGTATTCCAGAACACAAAACATAAAAAATCAAGCCATTACATGTATTTATGTTCACTTTTTCGTCAACATTGTAGATTTCCCCTTTTCACACACAAATTCTACAATTTTAAATCTGAAATTCGAAGTTAAACTGCGCTGCATTTCTTGTTTCAAGTAGTAGCCATTGTCAAGGATAATTACATGAGACAAACACGTGTACTTTATTGAACCATGAAGTCCAGGAATTAACACAGGAAATTGGTGTTTATGCTTATATTTGGCAGAATTAGGTCAGCCACCTGCAGTGTGTTGAGTCTGCGACAGCTAAATGTGTTTTGAAGAAAATTACACAGCGTACTCTCTAAACCATGCTTAGAAAACTCGGCATTTTTGGAATCAATTCAGTGCTATATTTACACCTGGAAATTGACTGATAACGATCTCTTTTATGATTTTTAATGATTGCCTCATTAGTATTTAAAAAAATCTTTTTTTATGCCCCCAAAGGCGGGCATATAGTAATCGCATTGTCCGTCTGTCCGTCCGTCCGTACGTCCGTCGTCCGTCCGTCCGTCTGTCCTTCCATCCGTCCCAAATTCGTGTCCGGTCTGTAACTTCTTCATCTATCAGTGGATTTCAATATAACTTGCCACAAATGTTCACCAGACAGAGACGATGTGTCGCGTTCAACTCCCTGGTCCATGGGTCAAAGGTCAAGGTCACAGGGGACAATTTTTGGGGGCATTTGTCACGTGACTGTGACATCTCTTGTTTTTTATAATGTTAAAAAGTTTACACCCAGACCAAACTGCAGTACACACATGTTTAAGCTGATGATGATTCTTTACTGTGGTGATATTCGTTCGGTTTTAGTTGTGCCTATTGCATTCATGTACATGTAAGTGACCCTTTGCATAACATAGCCTTGTTTTCCTTTTATTAAGTCAATTTTGTTGATATAATGACGGTTTATGGAGCAAACAAGTTGTTTTTATTACATTTCTTGACACACATGCTCCTCATTTGTGCTTAAATAACCGAAATCTTCCTTAAAACCATATGAGTGTAGGTATCGGGACCGTCTCTAGATTCGACACGAAGCCTTCGTATACTTGGCTTATTTGGCTTATTCAAACACATGCCTTATTCGAAATGAATTGCTGGTCCCCGGCACTTCGAATAACCGGGACTCGACTGTATATAGTAAAACCCCACTAAACCAGACATGAAAATTAGTATCAATGCAGGCCTGTATGACAGCTTAATGCAGGATGAAAGTTGTGCAGAAAGCTCCCAAATAATGCAGCCACCTGCCTAAAACGATCTAAATTTTTAATTACTAAACTTCCAGTTTAGAGAAGTTTTACTGTATATGTATTGATTAATTATAGAATGAAGAGGGTATACCTTTACAATATTCACTGTTTTCGGAACATGTAGATCTCTAATATTCAATTTTGAAGCCTTGTTAACTCTTTACCTGATGTATATTCTTATAAGAATTAATGACAACATGAATATTTATTTACTGATTTTTATACGCCCGTTTGAAAAAACGGGACGTATTATGGAATGGCGCTGTCGGTCTGTCCATCTGTCTGTAACATCTCTAACTCAAGTTCCGCTTGATGGATCCTTCCCAAATTTAACCACAATGTTTATCTGGACATGCTACAGTAGCATGCCCAGTTCCGGTATGTATATCCATGGTCACGGTCACACAATTGGACTTAGAATTTGCGTTTAGCAAAAATGTTAACCTGTCTGTCTGTCTGTTGTAACATCTCTAACTCAAGTTCTGCCTGGTGGATCCTATTCAAATTTCACCACAATGTTTATCTGGACATGCTAAAGTAGCATGGGTGTTTCCCGGTACATTTATCCAAGGTCAAGGTCGCACAATTGGACTTAGAATTTGCGTTTAGCATTTGCGTTAAGCAAAAATGTTAACCTCAATTTATGTGGAACACATTTTTGTAAGTCCACTTATTTACACAACCCTTTGCGATAAAGCTTTGAAACTTGGAACACTTGTTCTTCATCACAACCTTCACCTGTATTAAAAAGTACATAACTCTGTCAAGCATTTTGAAAGAATTATGCTCCTTTTTAACTTAGAATGGTTAAGGTTTTTGTTAAAGTCAATCTATTTACATAACCTTTTGAGATAAAGCTTTGAAACTTGAAACACTTGTTAACCATCACAAGCTTCTCCTGTAGGCAAGAGTACATAACTCTGTCCAACATTTTGACATAATTATGACCCTTTTTAACTTGGAATTTTTGGTTAAAATGTTTGGTTAAGTCCACTTATTTACATAACCCTTTGAGATAAAGCTTTGAAACTTGGAACACTTGTTTACCATCACAACCATCACCTGTAGGCAAACGTATATAACTCTGTCCAGCATTTTGACATAATTATGACCCTTTTTAACTTAGAAGTTTTGGTTAAGGTTTTTGTTAAAGTCCATTTATTTACATAATCCTTTGAGATAAAGCTTTTAAACTTGGAATACTTGTTCACCATCTGTAGACAAGAGTAAATAATTTAGAATTTTTGTTTAAGGTTTTTTGTTACTGTACACCTATTTACAACCCATTGAGATAAAGCCTTGAAACTTGGTCACGCAATTTGACTTAGAATTTGTGTTTAGCATTTGCATTTAACCTCAGTTTATGTTGAACAAGACCTCGACGGGCATATATTGTGCCCACTGGCACTCTTGTTTATAATGACATATGAATACAGGATTGTTTAGCCATAGCATAAAATGTAGAATCTGATCTTTATGATATTCTATAAGCAAAGAGAGCAGACCCTGATCAGACAGCTCCTACAGGTTCCTATATCAGGTAAATGGTGAAAAATCATAAGATATCTCATATACGCATCACTCTACTTGTTGCATTTGCAAGTAGGGTGATGCTTAGACTCAGAAAGAATGTAGTCAGCAAGTTGTTGAATGTGTTCTGTGTTTGCCTGTTTTCAATTCTTTCCCTCATTCTGATTCCATTTTCAGACTACAGAGCGAGCTATTAAGATGCTGGATCATATCTACCCCTATGAGACCCACAAGATTGGGGTGATTTATGTCGGACCCTCTCAGGTATAAATTACAACAAACTTCTCTAAATAATAATAAACATGAGTCTACAAATGCAGGTAGTTGCTTAATGCAGGATAAAAGTAATGCAAAAACTCCTGTAGGAGCTTTCTGCATAAATTTCATCCAGCATTAAGCTGCACTTTGTCATTGAGACCCAGAATTTTTGGTGGTCACATTAGAGGGTTTTTACTTTTCTTATTTCCCCTCTGAATAATGCTATTAGTTGTATAAATTTTACCAAAACAAAACTCTCAGTGTTTCATTTGAAACATGTTAGGCACAGTCTTTTTGAATATAAAATTGTATTTTGTTAGCCCTTTGCTTGACAGAGATGTATTATAATGGCAAAACAATCCTATGTTCATTTGTCATAAAAAATTCATGGAAAAGAAAGGAAAAAATGATCTCCTAACCCTCTACACCATTAATATTCATGTAAGAAATAATGACACCATGCTGAATTTTTATATTGTAATATTTGCACAAGAATTTTTGGTATTGGTAGAAACTGTAAAATAAGATCTGTATACATGTAATTTCATAAGCAAATAGAGCAGACCCTGATCAGACAGCTCCTACTTGGGCATGACAGAAACTTTAGAATCAGTTCCATAATTAGTAAACAGAGAAGACCCTGATGTAACAGCTGAGAGCTCCTACAAGAGCTGTCTTATCTTGGCCTACTCGTTTTGCAAAGGCATGAAAAGCTGTCTCTGCGATAAAGGTTTAATATGATAAATCTGTTCAGTGATGTTTATAACTTTATTTTCAGACGAAAGATGAGAAGGCCATCTTAGCTAATGAGTATGGAAGTGACAGATACATGAAGTTCATGCAGTCACTTGGCACTTTGTACCGACTGAGGGACTGTGACCAACAACGAGTTTATCTGGGCGGCCTTAACACTAATGGAAGTAATGGGGAATTTACCTATGGATGGCAAGATGAATCCACACAATGTACGTATTGATATTCAAAAAATCCTAGAAAAATAGATTTGATTAGTTGGTTTGCTTTCACCTTAAATAACTCTTGTCCACACCATATGGCCATTTGTGATGATATGCAAACAGTGTGGAAAGTTAATCCTTACTCCAGAATTATGCCATTTAACACCTTTTGCAGTGCAAACCCAGATCAGACAGCTCTTGTAGGAGCTGTCTGAACAGAGTCTGCTCTGCTTGTTTATGGAATAACATACATCAGATTCTACAGTTTCTGCAATGGCCACAGTTTTCCTGCATAGCGTGACTTGACTGGCATTTGCTAACAGCTTAGACCCAGCTGAGATACTGAGTATTACAGCTGACTGACACTCTATCTGCAGTTACTCAAAAGCTTCAATGATTTGGAAGTATATAATAATTGCTACTGATCTTATTTTTAGCTGATATCATTTTTTATTAGCTCACCTGGCACGAAGTGCCAAGGTGAGCTATTGTGATCACCCTTTGTCCGGCGTCAGTCGTCTGGCGTCCACAATTTGCTCAAATGGTTTCTCCTCCTAAACCACTGGGAGGATTTCATCTAAATTTCACAGCAATGTACTTTGGGTTGTCCTCTATCAAGTTTGTTCAAATCATGACCCGCGGGCCAAAAATGGCCCCGCCCCGTGGCTTATCAGTTGTTTTTGTAAAAATCTTTAAAAATCTTCTTCTCTGAAACCACAAACCTTAGAGCTTAGATATTTGGTATGTAGCATTATCTAATGGTCCTCTACGAAGGCTGTTCAAATTATGACCCCTGGGCCAAAATGGCCCTGCCCCGGGGCTTATTAATTTTACATAGACTTATATAGGAAAACCTTTAAAAATCTTCTTCTCTGAAACCACATACCCTAGAGCTTAGATATTTGGTATGAAGCATCACCTAATAGACCTCTACCAAGTTTGTTCAAATCATAACCCCTGGGCCAAAAATGGCCCCACCCCGGGGCTTATTAGTTGTTTTTGTAAAAAATCTTTAAAAATCTTCTTCTCTGAAACCGTAAGGCCTAGACCTTTGATATTTGGTATGTAGCATCATCTAATGGTCTTCTACAAAGAATGTTCAAATTATGACCCCTGGACCAAAAATGGCCCTGCTCCAGGGCGTATCAGGTTTTCATAGGAAAATCTTTAAAAATCTTCGTCTCTGAAACCGTTAGGCCTTGATCTTTGATATTTGGTATGTAGCATCATCTAATGGCCCTCTACAAAGATTGTTCAAATTATAACCCCCTGATTAAAAATGGCCCCGCCCCGGGGCTTATCAGTTTTTCATAAGAAAATCTTTAAAAATCTTCTACTCCGAAACTGTAAGGCCTAGACCTTTGATATTTGGTATGTAGCATCATCTAATGATTTTCTACCAAGATTGTTCAAATTGTGACCCAAGGGCCAAACGTGGCCCCACCCCATGGCTTATCAGGTTTTTTTTTATAGGTAAGTCTTTAAAAATCTTCTTCTCTGAAACTGTAAGGCCTAGACCTTTTAAATTTGGTATGTAGTGTCATCTAATGGTTTTCTACCAAGATTGTTCAAATTATGTCCCCTGGACCAAAATGGCCCCGCCCCGGGCTTATCAGTTTTTCATAGGAAAATCTTTAAAAATCTCCTTCTTTGAATTTGTAAGGCCCAGACCTTTGAAATTTATATGAAGCATCACCTAATGTTCCTTTATTAACATTGTTCAAATTTTAACCTCCAGGCCTAAAATTATGGCCCATGGTTTCATATTGGCCCTAAGCTGAAGCTGACTTATTTTTACATAGAAATACAGTGTATGCATAAGTCTATAGTAACCAGGTGAGCGATTTAGGGCCATCATGGCCCTCTTGTAACAGGATAAGGATTGTCAATTTTTACAGCATGTACATGTATTATCCTTTTAACAGCAGGATAAATGTTGTCAATTTTATACTGCAGGGTGAAAGTTATCATTTTTACAGCAGAGTAAGGGTTAACAAGTTTTTTACAGCAGGATAGTCTTGGATAAAAGAAGCTTAATTTTAAAAATCTTCAGAACATGATTTGTGAACAGCAGATGAGAGTTGTGGTTTTAAAAATGTCTCAAGATTTTTTAATGAAGAAAGCTTTTTCTCATATTTGAAAAGGTCTTACAATGGTTTGTGAGTTGAAATGAAAAAGTGGTGACTTTCTTTTAATAATATTTAATATGATGTTTCCTCAAACAAACCCTTTACCAGAACAAGTTGTTTTCATGTTGCATTATAATAAAACAGTGAGGAATTGGCCCATGATTGGTGAAAATTGTATTTGGACAATATCATTTTATCCTCGTCTTCACTGTTGGATAAGATTCCCAGCTTCAAGATTGTATACCCAGTCCATGTTGTATATTTGCAGTGGTATTTCACATTACAACACTGATGCCAAACAAAGAGTCGGACCCTAATGGCACTGCCAAGAAACTTCACATAGGCAACAACTATGTGACAGTGGTGTACAACGACAGCGGAGAGGACTACAAGATTGGTGTGATCAAGGTAGGATGTCAGTTCTCAGTCCCACACTCAAGGGCTGTCGCCTAGCTCCGAGGTTATAAACCTTTTTTGCTTGAGTCTGAGACCATTCTCAAGCATATGATTGGTCAGATTTTGAGCTTGCTCAAAATCTGACCAATCAGATACTTAAGAATAACTCAAGATTCAGAAGTTTTATAACCTTTGACCCATATCTGTCCTTTTTAGCTCATCTGTTTCGAAGAAATCACGAACTATTGTCAGTGGCGACGTCGTCCTTGTCGTCTTCGTCCGAAATAACATTGACCATAACTTCTTCAATTTTTCTTAAGTATCTGATTGGTCAAGAGAACCCCACACAGGTCACATTTTTAGCCCAATTTTCATGAAACTTGGTCAGAATGATTGTCTTGATAAAATCTAGGAGGAGTTTGAAAAATGGGTATGTGGGGTAAAAAACTAGGGTCACTAGGTCAAACAGTAGAAAAACCTTGTGAACACTCTAGTGGTCACAATTTTAGTCCAATCTTCATGAAACTTGGTCAGAATGAATATCTTGATAAAATCTTGGACGAGTTCGAAAGTGGGTCAAGTGGGGTTAAAAACTAGATCACTAGGTCAAACAGTAGAAAAACCTTGTGAACACTCTAGTGGTCACATTTTTTGTCCAATCTTCATTAAACTTAGTCATAATGATTGTCTTGATAAAATCTCAAACGAGTTTGAAAGTTAGTTATGTGGGGTTAAAAACTAGGTCACTAGGTCAAATAGTAGGAAAACCTTGTGAACACTCTAGAGGTCACATTTATAGCCAAATCTTCATGAAAATTGGTCAGAATGATTGTCCTAATAAAATCTTGGACAAGTTTGAAAGTGGGTTATGTGAGGTAAAAATGTAGGTCACTGGGTTTACACTCTAGTTTACACTCCAGTGGCCACATTTTTAGCCCAGTCTTCCTCAAACTTGCTCAGAGTGTTTGTCTTGGTGATATCAAGGTTGAATGTGATCATGGGTTGGATGGAAATAAAAAGTAGATCACTAGATCAAATCTTAGAAAAGTTACTTTAGAGGGCACATTTTTAGCCCAATCTTCATTGGTCAGAATCATTGTCTTGATAAAATCAATATACTAAATCTTTGAAAATCTTGTTCTGCAGAACCACTGCTCATGATCCACTATCAACATTGTCCATATATTGTCCCTAAGGTCAATATTGGCCCTACCAATGGGCTACCCAGTGAAAATCTTAAATCTATGGTAATCAGGTGAACGATTAAGGGCCATCTTGGCCCTCTTGTTTGTTTTCAAAGGGTCAAAGCTTGAAAGGTTTTGTAAAACATGAGAAAGGGATGGCAATGTCACACTTCAAGGTCAAATGTCAAAATTAAGACATACTGCTTTTTTGGGGAATATATGATTAACAAACATCTCTTTTTTCATTAGTATAAGCAGTTTATACTTAATCTTACTATATTAAGATAAAATACTCATTTGTTTTCAGGGTCAGTTTAACTATGTAAACATTGTGATCAAACCACTTGATTATGGGAGCAATGCGGTAACTCTGCAGGCCAAAGAAGGTCAGTATCTTGATATCTATTTAGCATTTAAAGTAGAGCCTACTCTAACTCTTAACCCTTTCCTCCATAAATACGCCTTTCTGCGCCTCTGTAATAACCACTTCTTGAAACCATTGTGATAAATAGAGCATTTGCTCCTATAGGAGCAAATGCTCAATTTATCACAATGGTTTCAACTACAAAATTCTAAAATTTTACTTTTCTCTAGTAAATACTCCTTTTTGGTAGATTCATTCAAACAGGTTGGGTCTAAAAATAGCCTATGGAGGAATGGGTTAAGTTATTTTCTGCATCAATTATTAACCCTTACCTTGTTGTAAAAATATATGCCTGCTCAAATGCTGGCTATTAGCAATTTTTACTCACTTTCTATTCCCTCAACTTAAAACTATTTAACCCTTTACTCCATGAATATTTATGAAAGACATAATGACAGCATGAATATTAATTAGATTAATTGTTTAACAGATTAACAGCACATAGATACACTAATTTTAGGCCACAGCAGAAACTAGAATCATATCTATATTATACCATAAGCAAACAGAGCAGAGCCAGACCAGACAGCTCCTACTGGATCTGTCTGATCTGGGTCTACTTTGTTTGCAAAGACATAGAAAGACATATTTATGGAGGAAAGGGTTAAGATGGATTGGATCTTGATAAGATGCCAAGTTATTTTGTATCTCATTTGGATCCAAGATGTTTGCAAATGCCAGTTAGGTTTGAAACTGTTTGAAAGCATAACGTTTCAATATTAATTTTGCTTTAGGATTATTAATGACAAAGATTCGCTGACTGATCAAATCACATTCAAAAGATTAAAGTAGAAGGCTCTGCTCGTTTCACAAACATAATCACTTTCAAATAGTTTTGATCCTGTTGAGATGCCAATGTTTTTTTTATATCTTTTCTATGTTCAAAATGATAAATTCAACTCTTTACTCCATAAATATGCCTTTCTACACCTGTGCAAACAGAATAGACCCAGATTAGGAGCCATATGATCTGGGTTTGCTCTGTTTGCTTATGACATGGCATAGTTCTGACTCTACAGTTTTTGTCTATTCAAAACATTCCTGTGTACATTTGTCATTATAAAAAGTAATCTAATTAATATTTATACTGTCATTATTTCTTACATGAATATCCATGGAGGAAAGGGTTAAATTTCTCCTTAGCATGGTAAGAATTACGCATGTTGTTACTTGTTCTGTTGTTGGATATTGACAAAACCTTAATCTGCCAACTTTGAAGCAAGCACATGGACTATGTTGTCTCCAGAGCTCCTGATCCTGATTTTAACCTTAACATTTTTAGTTTGTCTGTTTTCTCAAATAAAAAGGTTGGTATTGCCATAGACTTGGTGATTTCATCTTGTACATTGATGCCATTGTGCAAAAACTTTGTCAGTTTCGACATCAGTACGGTTATCTATCAAATTTCACAATCTTGTTCATCATCACAAGGGCTACACAATCTGGTAATGAATTGTTACTGTAGCGTATACATTTGAAGAGTGTTTCCCTTTAAAACATTGAATTTTTGTGACAGATGAGCATTTGCATCTGCTGTGGGTTTTTTTGTTCCCTTAACTCTTTGCATGCTAGTGGTGAAACCTAGATTACCTATGCAAAAAGTTTGGATGCATATGAGTTTTTGATCTCATAGGATCCGAAATGTTCGACCCTTTGACCATATTTTTGCAAAGAAATTAGAGAAATTTTATTTTGACAATTGAAGCAAACGACAATTGTTGCAGAAGAAAAAGTATTTAGCATGCAAAGAGTTAAACATTAATTTTAATACATGTACTATGTACCCTATTCTTGATAATCATTCCTTTTTACGCCTTTGCAAAGAGAGTAGACCCAGATCAGACAGCTCCAATAGAAACTGTCTAATTAGAGTCTGCTCTGTTTTCTTCTAGTTCACAGATCTGATTCTGTACTTTTTGCCATGGCAATGGATTTCCTTTAAATGAGTGTTGTCTTGTATGCATATACATCAGGTAACGGGTTTTCAAAACGTGAACATGACTATGCCATCTAAACTATTTTGAGCAAACTAAGTGTTTGAAGCAGAGTTAGTGTTAAATTAAAAAATTGTGTATGTTAAAATGGTTCCGTTTTGATCGGTATCCTTTTTTTTAGCTCACCTGAAACAAGGTGACAGTTGTTACAGTTTCTGTCATGATAAATAAGTCCGTTATTTGTAGTGCAATTTTAAATATTCAACGAATTAATAATTTTATACTCATGATGTCACTATTTCTTGCATGAATACCCATGGAGTAAAAGGTTAACCCTTATCAGGAAAATGCCCATTAATTTTTAACCCTTGCCTCCATAAATACGCCTTTCTACGCCTTTGTAAAAGTCACTTTATGAAACCATTGTGATAAATAGAGCATTTCCTCCTATAGCAGCTGCTCAGCAAATGCTCTATTTTTCACAATGGTTTAAAAACTACAGAATTCTAAATTTTTACTTTTCTCTAGTAAATTCTCCTTTTCGATAGATTGATTCAAAGCGGTTGTGTCTGAAAATAGCTTATGGAGGAAAGGGTTAAGTTGGTACTGATTTGATCGTTTTATTAGACTCATCGAGTTGATAGCGGTTACTGTATGTTAGTCCCGTGTTCATTTATATGTCCATTTTCTGCTTGTAGTTCCTTTCCAAGATCAGATTACTACAGGTACATTTTGTTATCTCTCCTTCTTTGCCTTCTGTACTTCACTGTATATATACTTGTATGTAACACCTATGATTTTTTAAAGTAGATAGTGCACCTGCGCAGTTAAAAATGGTGAAATTAAAAACAGTAATATCCTTTAAACTCTTTCACTGCCATGTGTTGTCACCCCCAAAAATTGTCGTCTGCTTCAATTATTATTGTTGAATTTTCTTCCCATAAACACAGCATCACACCGTTTGAATCCTGGCCTTGAGGTTATAAAACTTTTTGCTCGAGGCTGAGATCATACTCAAGCATCTGATTGGTCAGATTCTGAGCTTGCTCAGAATCTCACCAATCAGATACTTGAGAACGATCTCAGACTCAGAAGTTTTATAACCTTGGACCCAGATGATTTGCTGATTTACTCTCATCTGGATTCAGACTGTTTGCAAAGGTGATCATAAATTTGCCATTTGCTTCAACAGAGGTAACCCTTTCATAGTTAACACTTATAAACGCCTTTTCACACCTTTGCAGACAGATTAGATCCAGGTCAGACGGCTCCTGTAGGAGCCATCTGATCAGAGTCTGCTCGGTTTGCTTATGAAGTTATAATTTATCTGACTATAGTTTCTACTGATACCAAAACATCCTTTGACCATATGTCATTATAAAAATTCAACTTTATTAATATTCATGATGTCATTATTTCTTACTTGAAAATTCAACAGTGAAAGGGTAAAGTGTCAAATAAAGGCTGCTGTATGTTGTGTATTGTAAACTCACACTATCTTACTGACACACTTATGATAGTCCTTTAGTAGATATTTATACCTGTCCATCTGCCTGTACTTGTATCATACTGCTTTGTAGTCATTGGCTTTCTGCATGCACACACATTTGTCCTAAGTATCAAGAAGCTTATGTAAAGTGACTATTAAGCTTGCCTGAGCCTGAATTGCTCAAAGTGAGCCTTTGAGATCATTGAATGTCCATTGCCAATCCATTTACTTTTTAGTTTGCTTGAAAATTGTTGGTTTTTAGAATACATTGTACATGTATAAACAATCTTATTTAAACTTGATAGCCAACTGTATGGTCATGAGATCTCGACCAGTCTGAACGTTTGGTTGCATGTCCATTACTTATTTATAACGTTTATTTGTATTTGGTCGGAATAGTCCTCTAATGACATATTGCAAATCAGCTATTTGCAAGTGAGCAATATAGGATCATCACGACCCTCTTCTTTGTGTTAATACCTTATTTTTTTCTCCGATCCTGATCATTTACTGACATAATGTGCAGAACTAAGATCCTTACTAAGTTTTCCTTTGTTATTTCCTGGCAAACAAACCTGATTACTTTTGTTAACCCTTTCCTTCATATAAACACCTTTTCACACATTTGCAAACAAGAGTAGACCCAGAGCAGACGGTTGCTATAGGAGCCGTCTGATCAGGGTCTGTTCTGTTTGCTTTTGACCTGATATTGATCTGATTCTAGTTTTGTCAAAGCAAAAAAAATATTCTTGAAATGTTATTTTATGAAAATTCAGCTAATAAATATTCAAGATATTACTATCTTACATAAATATTTATCAGGGAAAGGGTTAAAACATTCGCTATTACAGGCTGTTATTTTTTATATAAAAAGTATGGTACTTTGTTTTTAAGATTGCTACTTGTCAAATGGCTTTGCATTAAAGATAGAGCTGAGAGCTACATGTACATGCTTGAAGCATTGTGCTTGACATGAATGAATCATTTTATGAAAATATTAATGGTGGATCAGCTTAAGATCGGATGGATGTACAGGAATTAATTTTATTCTGATTGGTCAAAAAGTGACAGAGACAGTTTTTGTTACCTCAGCAAACAGAGTAGATTCAGATCAGAAGTTATCTGTTGGCTCTGCTTGCTTGTGAAGTAATACCAGTATAGATCATCATTCTTCCATGGTCAAAAATCCCCTGGTTCGTAATACTACATGTAAAATAAAAATTCAGCTACAGATATTTAATGTTCATGTACTCATTATTTCTTACATGAATATTCTTCAGGTAAATGATTAGTGTTTCAGTTAACTGTTGTACCAAAAGGAATGCAATGCCATGTTTTTAGCCCTTAACCCCTTCCCTGTTCTATGTTTATAAATTCATATTCCAAATTTCAAATTTCAATACCTACTGAATATTCATGGACAAAATAGTTTTGATGAAATATGGAAGGTGGAACATTGTAGCCTTTTTAGAAAGTAAAAAAATTAAATCTTTCAAATTCCACTAGCAAATAGAGCAGACCCTGATCAGACGGCTCCTATAGGAGCCGCCTGATCTGGGCCACTATGTTTGCAAATGCATGTAAAGGCGCTATATGAGGGAAAGGTTTAATGCGTCCTCTTGCTGTCATGGTTAGACAAATTTTGCACTGGTTAATCGGGAACGGTAAATCAAACCATAACCGTTACTTGCCATAGTTATCAAGGCATTTATTCATCCGTCTGAGAAACATAATGAAACATGGGGCTATATAGCATTCCATTTTGGATATGAATAATTACATGACAAGAATAAATAGGTCTAGATCTATCACGGTTTGATCAATTGTAGATGAGTTTACATGAGACACCTCCATTACGTAGGTGGAAGACAGTGTCTATGTAACATGCACCATCGGCAATCGTGGCAAAACACTATAAACTCTCCTTGCCAGGGAGCTAGCTCTTTGGCGAAGTGTTTTAAGTGCTTGGATATGTTGCATCTATATTTTATAATTATGTAGTTCATTTTATTATGCCCCCGTGACAACAGTCAGGGGGCATTATGTTGTGCACCTGTCTGTCCGTCTGTCAGTCCGTCACGCTTTTATGTGCAGTTGGTTGTCACAGTTTTTAGCTCACCAGAGCACAAAGTGCTCAGGGTGAGCTTTTGTGATCGCCTGATGTCCGTCGTCCGTCGGCGTGCGTCGTGCGTCGTTCGTCGTCAACAATTTGAACCTTTAAAAATCTTCTCCTCTGAATCTACAGGGTTCTCAGCTTACATCTTTGGCACATAGCATCACCCTTAGGTCCTCTACAAAAGTTATATAAATTATGCCCCTGGGGTCAAAATTGGCCCCGCCCCAGGGGTGGGAAGTTTTCAATAGAAACATATAGTAAAACTTTGAAAATCTTCTCCTCTGAAACTGGAAGGCTCTCAGCTTTCATATTTGGCACATAGCATCATGTTCAGGTCCTCTACAAATGTTATAAATTATGGCCCTGGGGTTAAAATTGGCCCCGCCCCAGGGGTGGGCAGTTTTCAGTAGAAACTAATAGTGAAATCTTTGAAAATCTTCTCCTCTGAAACTGGAAGGCTCTCAGCTTTCATATTTGGCACAGAGCATCATGTTCAGGTCCTCTACAAAAGTTATATAAATTATGGCCCTGGGGTCAAAATTGGCCCCGCCCCAGGGGTGGGCAGTTTTGAATAGAAACCAATAGTGAAATCTTTGAAAATCTTCTTCTCTGAAACTGGAAGGCTCTCAGCTTTCATCTTTGGCACATAGCATCACCCTTAGGTCCTCTACAAAAGTTATATAAATTATGGCCCTGGTGTCAAAATTGGCCCCGCCCCAGGGGTGGGAAGTTTTCAATAGAAACATATAGTAAAACTTTGAAAATCTTCTCCTCTGAAACTGGAAGGCTCTCAGCTTTCATATTTGGCACATAGCATCATGTTCAGGTCCTCTACAAAAGTTATATAAATTATGGCCCTGGGGTCAAAATTGGCCCCGCCCCAGGGGTGGGAAGTTTTCAATAGAAACAAATAGTGAAAACTTTTGAAAATCTTCTCCTCTGAAACTGGAAGGCTCTCAGCTTTCATATTTGGCACAGAGCATCATGTTCAGGTCCTCTACAAAAGTTATATAAATTATGGCCCTGGGGTCAAAATTGGCCCCGCCCCAGGGGTGGGCAGTTTTGAATAGAAACCAATAGTGAAATCTTTGAAAATCTTCTTCTCTGAAACTGGAAGGCTCTCAGCTTTCATCTTTGGCACATAGCATCACCCTTAGGTCCTCTACAAAAGTTATATAAATTATGGCCCTGGTGTCAAAATTGGCCCCGCCCCAGGGGTGGGAAGTTTTCAATAGAAACATATAGTAAAACTTTGAAAATCTTCTCCTCTGAAACTGGAAGGCTCTCAGCTTTCATATTTGGCACATAGCATCATGTTCAGGTCCTCTACAATTTTTTTTATAAATTATGGCCCTGGGGTCAAAATTGGCCCCGCCCCAGGGGTGGGAAGTTTTCAATAGAAACAAATAGTGAAAACTTTGAAAATCTTCTTCTCTGAAACTAGAAGGTTCTCAGCTTTCATATTTGGCATATAGCATCATGTTCAGGTCCTCTACAAAAGTTATATAAATTATGGCCCTGGGGTTAAAATTGGCCCCGCCCCAGGGGTGGGCAGTTTTCAGTAGAAACTAATAGTGAAATCTTTGAAAATCTTCTCCTCTGAAACTGGAAGGCTCTCAGCTTTCATATTTGGCACAGAGCATTATGTTCAGGTCCTCTACAAAAGTTATATAAATTATGGCCCTGGGGTCAAAATTGGCCCCACCCCAGGGGTGGGCAGTTTTGAATAGAAACAAATAGTGAAATCTTTGAAAATCTTCTTCTCTGAAACTGGAAGGCTCTCAGCTTTCATATTTGGCACAGAGCATTATGTTCAGGTCCTCTACAAAGTTACATAAATAATGGCCCTGGGGTCAAAATTGGCTCCGCCCCAGGGGTGGGCAGTTTTCAATAGAAACAAATAGTGAAAACTTTGAAAATCTTCTTCTCTGAAACTGGAAGGTTCTCAGCTTTCATATTGGCATATAGCATCATGTTCAGGTACTCTACAAAAGTTAAATAAATTATGGCCCTGGGGTTAAAATTGGCCCTGCCCCAAGGGTGGGAAGTTTTCAATAGAAACAAATATTGAAATCTTTGAAAATCTTCTCCTCTGAAACTGGAAGGCTCACAGCTTTCATATTTGGCACATAGCATCATGTTCAGGTCCTCTACAAAAGTTATATAAATTATGGCCCTGGGGTCAAAATTGGCCCCGCACCAGGGGTGGGCAGTTTTGAATAGAAACAAATAGTGAAATCTTTGAAAATCTTCTGCTCTGAAACTGGAAGGTTCAAAGCTTTCATAATTGGCACAGAGCATCATTTTCAGGTCCTCTCCAATTTTTATATAAATTATGGCCCTGTGGTCAAATTGGCCCCGCCCCAGGGGTTGGCAGTTTTGAATAGAAACAAATAGTGAAATCTTTGAAAATCTTCTTCTCTGGAACTGGAAGGTTCTCAGCTTTCATATTTGGCACATAGCATCATGTTCAGGTCCTCTACAATTTTTTTTTTTTATATAAATTATGGCCCTGGGGTCAAAATTGGCCCTACCCCAAGGGTGGGTAGTTTTTAATAGAAACATAGAGAAAACTTTGAAAATCTTCTCCTGAAACTGGGAGGTTCTTAGCTTTCATATTTGTTCAGGTCCTATACAAAAGTTTTCTAAATTATGCCCCTGGGGTCAAAACTGTCCCGCCCCAGGACCGGCTAGTTTTCTATAGAAACATATAGTGAAAACTTTGAAAATCTTCTACTCTGATTGTCTGGTGAGCGCTTCAGGGCCATTCTGGCCCTCTTGTTTCATTGTCTTATATCTCCCTAACCACTGTAGCTATTGCCATGGAATTGCATATGACTTCGAAATTTTAGGTGCAGTTGGTTGTCACAGTTTTTTTATCGTCTTATATCTCACTAACTGCTATAGCTATTGGCATGGAATTGCATATACACCTTAAACACCATCCATACTTTTCATTACGCACCCAGCCCATGCTGCCCACAAGCCCAAGGTCAAGGTCAAATGACTTAGGAATTTTACACGCAGCTAGGCAAGCACCACCACAGGGGCATCGCTGTGTCTTACAGACACAATTTTCTAGTTTTGTGAAATAATGACAGTTATTAAATCACAACAAGGCAGTTCACGGTTTGTGAAATTTTGAACCGGTTAAAACAAAAAATCAAACCATCAAAGGTTAACAGAGTAACCATGACAGCCCTACCTATATCAGACACCCAAAACTTGTTCCTCTTTATGTTTGTATAGTTCTCTTCCATCCTCCACTAGGTTGTAGATCACAGACACCTAACAGAAAATATTTAGTACTTATACAGTCATTGAGATATTTGTGAATGTTTTTATGATCTAGACCTTGTACTCCATAGATAGTTAAATACACCTTTCTATGACATTGCAAAAAGAGTAGAACCAGATTGATCAGATGGCTCCTGTAGGAGTTGTCTGATCAGGGTCTGCTCTGTTTTCTATTGAACTAATAAAGATATGATATGATTCTACAGTTTCTGCCCTAGACAAAAAAAAATTCCACATGGCATTATAAAATATAATGAAATCATTACGTTCCCCCCCCCCCCCCCCCCCCCCCCCCCCCCAAAACAATTTGGGGACATAATTGTGTTTACTTCTTTTGTTATCATATTTATTCTTCTTCTTTCTTCCGATTCTTCTTGGTGGAAATTTAGATTTAGTGTGACAAAATTAAGATCATTGTTCGATTTTTATGAAAATTGGTGTGTCAGGATATTTCAGTATTCCAAATCGATTGATAGTTGTTTCGAAAGTATTGGTTTTCATGGTTTTGCTTTGATTTCGCGAAATTAAAATATTATTTGAGCAAATTTAGATATTGTTTGATTTTACTGAAAACTGGTGTCGGGATATTTCAGTACTCAAACACTATCGGTAGAAATTTCATAGAAAATTACTGGTCACCATTTTAAATTTTGAGTAAAAATAAACACTTTTTATGTGAAATTGAGCTTTAACTATTATGATGCAAAATTTTGCAATTTTTACATTTTTTTAGGCTGAAGAAATATTTCTTGTGCTTTTGTATTTTATTAAATTTTTAGTTTTGAATTTAATTACATGCAGTCAAACTTTCTGCATGCTTT
Organism: Azorinus chamasolen; assembly: GCA_963576725.1. Classification (NCBI taxonomy): domain Eukaryota; kingdom Metazoa; phylum Mollusca; class Bivalvia; order Cardiida; family Solecurtidae; genus Azorinus; species Azorinus chamasolen. The sequence continues at coordinate 52,005,215 of OY755236.1, forward strand.
GTTATTTACACAGTTTGCATAGCTTTCAAGAAAACTTCTTAACTCAATTGTCATCTGGTAGTCAGTAGTTTGGAGTCAAATATTACCTTGATATTTTGATTTGTAAATTTGCGTAAGCTGTGTTAGTTGAGCATGTGTCAATTCTTCAGCCTACTGCTGTAAAAGGAATGCAAAAGTTAATCAGAAGGAGAAGAAAAAAGGAAGTGAAACATAAGTAGGAAGTAGAGTAAAGAATTTTGATAAACTCTTGTGTTTGATATTGAGTGATTTGGTGAACTTTATATTTGTAACTTTGGCTCTGTTAACTTATGGAATAATGCAGATCTGATTCTACAGTTTCTACCATGGCCAAAATTTCCTGGGTTCATTATGCCATTATAAAAACTCAGCTAATTAGTATTCGTGATGTCATTATTTCTTACTTCAATATTTATAAGGTAAAGTAGAGTAAAGAATTTTGATAGACTCTTGTGTTTGATATTGAGTGATTTGGTGAACTTTATATTTGTAACTTTGTGTTTAATGCTAAAACTTGATCTTGAACTATCTGTTAATTTGTTTGTGAATATCTGTTTGAGAAACTTATTAAAATACTAAACCCAGTCACTGTTGTGCAGACATTTCAAACCCTGGCAATTTGGTAGCAAAACAACATCCCCTCAACATCGCCACATACTTTTTGAACATAAAAATATACTGAAACTACTTTTCTTTTTGCTTTCATTAGTTGAATCTGAAGACTTAGTCTGTACTTTAACATTCCATGATTAACCCTTTCTTTCATTTGAATGCATTTTCATGCATTTGCAAACAGAGTAGACCCACATCAGATGGCTCCTATAGGAGCCTCTTATCAGGGTCTGCTCTGTTTGCTTTTGACATGATATGGATTTGATTCTAGTCTTTGTCCAAGCAGAATATTTGCTTGATCAGTTTACATTATAAAACTTCAGTTAATAAATACACATGATGTCATAATTGCTTAACATAAACATTAAGCAAGGAAAGGGTTAACATAAGATTTCTAGAAGAAAAAATAGCCAGAATAGAAACTCTAGAGAACATCTTTAATGTTTTTTTTCGCATTTCAGGTCACAATTTTCTACTAGAGAAGAATTTACATACTTTTAGTCAGGTGGCTGCTTAATGCAGGGTGAAAGTCATGCAGAAAGCTCCTAGAGGACATTTCTGCATGACTTTCATCCTGCATTTAGCTGCCACCTGTCTCCAAGACTGATATTTATACTTAATTTAATGTCCGGTTTAGAGGGGTTTTACTGTAATCTATATTAACATGTTTATAGACCCTGTACCTGACAGAGACACCTTTTCATGCCTTTGCAAGCAGAGTTGACCCTGATTAGACAGCTCCTGTTGGAGCCGTCTGATTAGGGTCGGCTCTGTTAACTTATGGAATGGTTTCTGCCATGGCTAAACTTTTCTGTGTTCATTATGCCATTATAAAAACTCAGCTAATTAGTATTCATGATGTCATTTTTTCTTACTTCACTATTTATAAGGTAAAGGGTCAGTAATTTGAAAGCATGCATAATGTGAAGGCATTCAGGCATTTATTTTTTAAAGATAACGTTTCTTTTACAGTTTACATAGAAATGAATTGAAATAACACTCCAAATAGGACGTTTAATTTAATATAAATAACGCTCTTGGAGACAGGTGGCAGCTTAATGCAGGGTGAAAGTCATGCGGAAAGCTCATAGAAGAGCTTTCTGCATGACTTTCACCCTGCATTAAGGCTTAAAGCAGCTATCTGCCTAAAAGTATTTTAAATACTTCTCTACTAGAATTCTGGTTTAGAGGAAATTTAATGTATTGTTATTACATGTATGTAGATATAAGTACTGTAATGTCTTGCATTCTTATAATGGTTGTGAATGCATTATCCAGACAAATTTAGCCATGTTGTAGATGATGTCTGTTTAAACCCTTTACTCAACTGATATGAGTGTAAACGCCTTTGCAAAAAGAGCAAACCCAGATTAGATGGCTCCCATTGGATCTGTCTAATCTGGATATGCTGTTTGCTTATGGGATAATACAGATCTGAGTCTACAGTTTCTGCCATGGCCAAAATGTCCTGTGTTTATGTGCTATTATAAAATCAAGCTAATTAATATTCATGAAGTAAAGGGTTATCAGAGTTTCAATATTGATTATGACATGGAAATGAGCCATTTGACTGAGAACATTTTTCATTCATTCTATATTTCTTTTTCAGACATTGCTGGGATTCTAGGTCATACAGACACAAAAATTATTTCAGACCTTAACCTTGCAGCCCTAGTCAGGCAGATAGCAATTCACTGTAACGTAAGTAATGTATGCTAACTATTCACTGTAATGTAAATAATGTATGCATTTAAATGTTAACTCATACATCTACATGTATTTCCCAAAGTTTAGTTTTCAGAATTATAGTTGAGATACATGCTGATCTATCAAACTCTTATTTCTAAGCCAAGCCCTATTTTGCAGCTACTCATTAGAATTGCCTCTCAAAATAGGGTTTGGCTGAGGCTTGGAGACAATATGTTACTTAGATTTCTTACCCCTTTACTCCATAAATATTCATGTAAGATACAATGACATCATGAATATTAATTTATGGCATATTAACACACAGAAGTTTTGCCAAAGTAGAACCTATAGAATCAGATCTACATGTATATTATTCCATAGGCAAACAGAGCAGACCCTGGTAGATGGCTCCAATAGGAGCCTCTAGGAGCCATCTGATCTGGGTCTACTCTGTAAGGGCATAGACATGTGTATTTATAGAATAAAGGGTGTTTCAAATGAGTTGGTTGCCATATGGAAATGGAATAGGGACCTCTGAATGGTCGCAATTTAGATATTGTTCATTGAGTACCCCAAACTTAAAACAGGTGTTTCAGAAGTGTTGGTTGCTATTGTAACCTGGTGGTGGCCTGTGATTGCAAAATATACATGTTGCAAAATATTATAATTTTATCATGATTAATTGCAGCTGGCCTCAATAGTTCTACAACGACAGCAGTCTCAGCCCCAAGATCCCTTTGCCAACAACTGGCTGGAAAGATTGCGCAAGATACGACGAATGCGGACAACACTGGTAGATACTTCAACCCAGTCAACAGAAACTCAGTCGCCCAATAGAACTATGGAGGACTTCACTAAATATGTTTGAACACTATTGTGGACATTGCTCAAAATGTCTCAGAAGTTTCGAGAATCTGCTTGTGTGAGAACTGTGGAGGACATCAAGGTATGTCTGCTAATCATAGAGGACTTTGCCCAGTGGTCATAGAACTATGGAGGATATTGTCTAATATGGTCTTGGAACTACAGTGGGCATTACCCAAAATATTGTCTCAGAACTATGGCGGACTTGTCCAATATCGTCTCAGTACAATAGAGGTCATTTTCCAAAATGGTCTCAGAACTATGGAAGACATTGCCAAAATTGGCCTCAGAACCATGGAGAACATTGTTTAATATGGAGGACATGGTCCAAAATGATCTCAGAACTATGGAGGACATTGTCCAATATGGTATCTGAACTATGCAGGGCATTGTTAAAATGGTATCCAGAACTGTGGAGGGCATTGTTCAATATGGTCTCAGCACTATGGCAGACATTGTCCAATATGATCTTAGAGCTCTGGAGGGCATTGCTCAATATGGTCTCAAAACGAAAGTGGGCATTTCCCAATATGGTCTCAGAGGACAATGGAGGACATTTTCCAATATGTCACAGAATTATGGAGGACATTGCCAAATATGGTCACAAAACTATAGATGACATTTTAGAATAATTTCGAACTTTCCATTGTGGTTTTAGAACTAGGGAGGATGTCCCCATTGTGTCTGAAAGTGTTTTGCTCACCTACATACAAAGACATAATTGGGTTTCTTTTCTGCATTATAAAGTGCACGGGTAGAAGCACTGAAAACCATTCCATTATAGTGTCAACCTTTTAGCCATTGTTATGTGTGGTATATATTGGTGCAAGTCTGTCTGATCTAGCTGCATTATGTGATCACAATTTCAGTTTTTGTTTAGATAATGCAGTAAAATGATGTAAACAAATCTATAGTGTATAAGTTTTGCAATTTGTTTTTTAAAGCTAAATTATTTAGTCTTAACCCTTTACTACATAGACATGCCTTTTTACGCCTTGAAAACCGAGTAGACCCAGATCAGATGGCACCTGTAGGAGCCGCCTGATCAGAGTCTGCTCAGTTTGTTTAAGGAATCATATGGATCAAATGCTACAGTTTCTGTCATGATAAATAAGTCTTGCCATTATAAAACTTACGTATAATATTCAGTAGGGAAAGGGTTTACTGTACATAGTGATAACTTTGTGATAACTTATGTAAAAGTTTGAATCCAGATGAGATGTTGAGTAAATCTGTGTCTGATCATCATCCACACTGTTTGACCTTCTGACTACATGATTCGTGAAAAGAATTGAAGGAAATTAACTTTAACCCATTCCGTCATAATGACGCCTTTTGATGCCTCTGTAAAAGTCCCTTTTTATTATACGCCTGTTTGGAAAACTGGACGTATAGTGAAATGGCTCTGTCTGTCCATCTGTCTGTCTTTAACATCTGTACTCCAGTTCTGCTTGGTGGATCCTTCTCAAATTTCACCACCATGGACATGCTACAGTAGCATGGGTGTGTCCCAGTACGTATATCCAAGGTCAAGGTCGCACAATTGGACTTAGAATTTTCGTTTAGCATTTGTGTTTAGCAAATATGTTAACCTCAATTAATGTTGAACAAGCACTTGACGAGTGTATATTGTGCTCACTGGCACTCTTGTTGAAATAAGCCAACAGAGCAGGCACTGATCAGACAGCTCATACAAGAGTTATGTAGGAGCCATCTGATCTGTTTAAAAGGCACTTGGTTAATCATTTTCTTCATATAAACGTGTTTTCACGCATTTACAGAGTAGACGCAAATCAGATGGCTGATCAGTGTCTGCTCTGTTTGCTAATGGAATTTGATTGATCTGTTTCTTTACTTTCTAAAATGGCTACAATGTTCCACCTTCCATATTTCATCGTTACTATTTTTTCAATGAATATTCAGTAAGTATTGAAATTAGGAATAAACATAGAACAAGAAAAGGTTTAAACCTTATTACAGGGGTATGTTAGAATCAGAAGCAAAGATGCATGTATCATGCTGAAATATGCATACATTGGTCCCATTGTTTTTACAAATATTGCCCATGTCCACCTCATCCTTTCCTCTACCTATAATGTCATAATTAATCCTATACTCCATGAATATTCATGCAAACAATAATAACATCATGAATATTTATTAGATTCATTACTTTTAAAATAGCATATATGAACATTGGAGGTTTTTGACATGGCAGAAATTGTAGAATTAGATCTGTCTTATTCCTTAAGCAAAACAAAGCAGACCTGATCAAACAGCAGCTACAGGACCTGTCAGATCTGGTTCTTCTCTCATTGTAAAGGCATTAAAAGGCTTGTTTATGGAATAAAGGGTTAAGTATAATCCACGCTTCATAGGCAATTACTTAAGACATTCTTGTTCAAATCTGTATCTTCATTGTGTAAGCTTAATTTCATTTCAATCAGGTTCAGATTTTTGTGAGTTTCAGTATTGACAATCCTTTTTACGTCTTATTAATTTCAGGGAAAGTTGATCACCTTTTTTCTTTTGTCTTTTCAGGTTTAATTATCAATATTGACATTAGCTTATATTCCTAGCTTGTACATTTATCTGCTTATTAGAATTGATTGTAACTATCGGTAACATCCAAATATATACCCTAATTATGATAAGTACAATGTATTTGGACAACTTAAGGAAATAGTGTAGACCCTGACCATACTAATCAGGGTCTGTACTATTTTCTACAGAGGTCCAGATAAGATGTGTTAATTGAAACATTTTCAAGAAAAAGTCCTTGTCCACTAAACCCAGTGTTAAGACCATTCTTTAGAATCGTCTCAAAGAGATGATTTTAAAGAGTGGTCACAGCATAGGGTTTGGTGGAGAAATGACAATTTTAGTATTTGAGTATGCATCTGTTGCTCTGTTTTCTACTATGACAGTCTAATTGTAAAGTAATCATAGTGGTGCCCTATTGACTTATTCAGATAGACAAACTGGTGGAGAGGAGCTTTGAGGAGTCCAAATGTTTAGTGTAAATAGAGTACCATATTCATTTAACCCTCTACCTCATTAATATTCATGTAAGAAGTAATGACTATGAATATTGATTAACTGAATTTTCATAATTGCATTATAACCCAGGAAGATTTTACTTTGGCAGAAACTATAGAATCATATCTGTATTGGGAAACAGAGCAGACCCAGATTAGACAGCACCTACAGAAGCTGTCTAATCTGTGTCTGCTCTGTTTGCAAAGGTGTTAAAAGGCATATCTATAAGGTAAATGTTAAATATGTTAAATCGCTACCAGTTCGATCCAGGTGAGAAACTGAGGAACACACTTCTCATTAGGATCCAAACTGTTGCTTGTATTTTTAGGAGAAATGTACCGGTAAGAAAAAAATTCTTCGAGAAATGTATCAATTGTTCCAGACAAGGATTATTTTGCCATGATATCTGAATGCATTTCAGTCTCATTGTGAAAAGTGGCAGTATTTTGTTTTAACTTTTACCTGAAAGAGAATCTTTTTTATGCTTTTGCAAACACGATCCTGTAGGAACCACCTGATCATGGTTTGTTCTGTTAGCTTATGCATCTGATTCTGACAGTGTTCATAGACTATTATAAAAAATTAGCTTGTTGATATTCATGATGTCATTATTCTCACATGATCATTCATGAGGTAAAGGGTTTAAAGCCACTGCACACTTTTGACAACTTTTGAAAAACTCTTTGCTCCATTGAATAGGGAGATACTGTGGGACAGTTTGTGTAACTGTAGTGATAATAATTTAATGATATCTGAATTCAGAAACTTTTTTGACACTTTGAAAGTCATGTACACACATCATAATTTAATGGTGTTCAGTGAATTTATAGACTTTATTCATAAAAAGTCACTCTTTGGATTTAGCAGTGCCGTTTGCAAATAACTGAAATACTGTTGGTCGGACTTTAAACCCAACTCACTCACTCTTTGGATTAGGACTTTATTTTCTGCTAAAACTTACGACAGTTTCTCATTTGTTTCAGTCAGTGATCTTTAATCTACCCAGCTAGACCTCTACATGCTTTATAGCATATTTATCCTACATACAAGGACCAGTTGGTTAAGTAGAATAAGTCAATTCAGCACCGTTTTGATACTTAACCCCTTGCTCCATAATGGGACCTTTTAGATCTTTGCAAATAGAGTAGGCCCAGATCAGAAAGCTCCTATTGGAGCTGTTTGATCAGGGACTGCTCTTTTTATACCCCCATTGACGATAGTCAGGGGGCATTGATTTGCACCTGTCCATCCGTCCGTTCGTCTGTCTGTCTGTGTGTCACGCTTGTACGTGCAGTTGGTTGTCACAATTGTTTCATTGTCAAGCATCACCATGGGGGCATCGCTGTATCTTACATACACAATTTTCTAGTTGTTTATATGTTACAGGTGTTCTGCTTTATGTCATGACAATAAAATCCCTTGTTTTTACAATCATTTTCTATTATGATTCAAAATGAGCGAAGTCTTGTATAACTATTCATTAACCCTTTCCTCAATAGGCTATTTTTAGACCCAACCTCTTTGAATGAGTCTACTGAAAAGGAGCATTTACTAGAAAAAAGGAAAATGTTGCAATTGTTTAGTATAGAAACCATTGTGATAAATAGAGCAAATGCTTTATTTATCACAATGGTTTCAAGAAGTGACTATTACAGAGGCGTAGAAAGGCGTATTTATGAAGGAAAGGGTTAAGTAAATGGTTAATGAAACTAATGGATAGCAAATACCATAGAAAAGGGGGTAGTTTGTTCTCAGTGTACACTATTGTCTGGTGGAATACTATAAGGGTACTTATAGTACTTGTGTTGTTACCCTTTCCCTGATGAATGTTTATCCCTTTCCTCCAGAAATACGCCTCTCTACACCCCTGTAATAGTCAGTTCTTGAAACCATTGTGATAAATAGAGCATTCAAAACTACAAAATTCTAAAAAAAATCTTTTCCCTAGTTAATGCTCCTTTTTGGTAGATTTATTCAAAGAGGTTGGATCTAAAAATAGCCTATGAGGGAATGGGTTTTGTGTGAATTGCTCGCTTTATCAATATTCATTGGCAATAATGGACGTTAATCAACACAAACAAACATGTCATGAATATTCATTATGCATAGACAAAAATTGTAAGATCAGATCTATATAGGTTCATAAATAAACAGGAGCTGTCTGATCTGGGTCTACTCTTTGCAAAAGGGTGAAAAGGCATTTTATGAGGGAAAGGGTTAAGTGCTTTTTCTCATGACTTTGCTTCCTTTATATATTCATTCTATGATCTCTTTGATAGAGAAGTTGTGTACATGTATGAACAGTGTAAAAAAATGGCATTGTTTTCTTCTAGGTATCAACGATAAAGTATTCTTGTATTTTGAACTTAACTGTTACAGTTAAAACTCTCTAAACTAGACTTTAAATTAGCATTAATGCTTATCTTTAACGCTTTCCCAGTTGATATTCATGTTAGAAGTAAATGATGTTATGAATATTTATTAGCTGAATTTTTGTAATGGCATATGTACAATGTACGAGGGGTGATTGATAAGTAGGCAGGGAGCAGCAGTTTGACCTCAATATTTTAAAAAAAATTTCAACGTAGTCACCTTGCAAGCTTACACACTTTGTCCAACGGTGTTGGAGCATTTGGATACCTTCCCTGTAGAAGGTGGCAACTTGGACCTCAAGAAATGCTTCAACAGCTTGTTTGACGTCATCATCAGTGCGAAAATGGCTAAAATTTGGACTAAATATAGAACAGGGAAAGGGTTAACCAAAAAAATGGTTTCTTATACGTTTACTCTTTCCTTTATCTGGAATTTTTATACGCCCGAAGGGACGTATTATGGTATGGCGCATGTCGTCCATCCGTCTGTCCATCTGTCCGTCCGTCCGTCCGTTAGCAATTTCTTGTGCAACTAACTCCTCCTTTATTTTTCAACATAATTTCTTCAAACTTTCAGGAATGATAGATACTGATGTGTAGTTGTGCATATCAGTGAGATAACTCTCATATCATTTTTCATTCTGGAGTTATTGCCCTTTGATAGTTTCGGGTAGCAATTTCTTGTGCAACTAACTCCTCCTTTATTTTTCAACATAATTTCTTCAAACTTTCAGGAATGATAGATACTGATGTGTAGTTGTGCATATCAGTGAGATAACTCTCATATCATTTTTCATTCTGGAGTTCTTGCCCTTTGATAGTTTCGGGTAGCAATTTCTTGTGCAGCTAAATCCTCCTTTATTTTTCAACATAATTTCTTCAAACTTTCAGGAATGATAGATACTGATGTGTAGTTATGCATATCAGTGAGATAACTCTCATATCATTTTTCATTCTTGAGTTATTGCCCTTTGATAGTTTCGGGTAGCAATTTCTTGTGCAACTAACTCCTCCTTTATTTTTCAACATAATTTCTTCAAACTTTCAGGAATGATAGATATTGATGTGTAGTTGTGCATATCAGTGAGATAACTCTCATATCATTTTTCATTCTTGAGTTATTGCCCTTTTATAGTTTCGGGTAGCAATTTCTTGTGCAACTAACTCCTCCTTTATTTTTCAACATAATTTCTTCAAACTTTCAGGAATGATAGATACTGATGTGTAGTTGTGCATATCAGTGAGATAACTCTCATATCATTTTTATACGCCCGTCTTCAGACGGGACGTATTATGTCGTGGCGTTGTCCGTCCGTCCGTCCGTCCGTCTGTCTGTCTGTCTGTCTGTCCGTCCGCACTCACCAAAGGGTAGTTGTGTGACTTTTTCTAACTAGTCCCACAAGTAAAATCATTAACCTGGCCATCTCTTGTGACATTAACCTGGCCATTTCTTGTGACATTAACCTGGCCAGTTGTGGGACATAGGGTTAGGGTTAGGGTTAGCTTCCAGATCATTCTTTTCCAAAGTTAGAGCCAAAAATAGTTTTTCTTGTGGGACTAGTCACACAAGAAAAGATCAAAGGAAAAAGTCACACAACTACCCATTTGTTAGTATGTCCGTCCGTCCGTCCGTCCGTGAACTTTTGTTTGTCCGCTCTCTAACTCGAACAAATTGAATCGGATCCTTTTCAAACTTGGTCAGCATGTATATGGCCAAAATGACTCGGCTAAGTTCGATAATCAGCAACATCGCCCTGCACACTTCTGAATTATCTCCCCTTTTTTAATAAATTTTTAACAAAATTCTCTTGTCCGCTCTCTAACTCGAACAAATTGAATCGGATCCTTTTCAAACTTGGTCAGCATGTATATGGCCAAAATGACTCGGCTAAGTTCGATAATCAGCATCATCGCCCTGCACACTTCTGAATTATCTCCCCTTTTTTATTAACTTTTTAACAAATTTTAAACAAAATTCGTTTTTTGTCCGCTCTCTAACTCAAACAAATAAAATCCAATCCTCATCAAACTTAGTCAGCATGTATATAGTCAAAATGACTTGGTCAAGTTCGATAATCACCAACATTGCCCCACCCACTACTAAATTATCTCCCCTTTTTTTAATATATTTAAGTGGAATTGTTATGGTTTTTTTTGTCTGTTATGGGGTGAACAAATGTAATCAAATTTAATCCAATCCTTTTGAAATTTTGTCAGCATGTTTATGGTCATAATATCTCGGCCCATGCCTGGAAACGTTCAGTGTATTTTCTATTTTCTTTTAAAAATCTATGTATGAAAAGGGGGGTTACTGCAGGAAAAGTCATTGGACTTGTCACAAAATCAATAGCTGTCTTCCCTGTATGGTGATGAAGCTAAGTATTTAATTTGGTTACAACAGGTCTATATTATATATATAGCTCTACTAGGCAGTTGCCAATGATAGTTTCACATTGTAACAGATTCAATTTCCTATTAAATTGGCTTATCACTGACTTTGCCGACGGGCGTATTTTGCTGCACAGCGGTGCTCTTGTTCATTCTGGAGTTATTGCCCTTTGATAGTTTCGGGTAGCAATTTCTTGTGCAACTAACTCCTCCTTTATTTTTCAACATAATTTCTTCAAACTTTCAGGAATGATAGATACTGATGTGTAGTTGTGCATATCAGTGAGATAACTCTCATATCATTTTTCATTCTGGAGTTATTGCCCTTTGATAGTTTCGGGTAGCAATTTCTTGTGCAACTAACTCCTCCTTTATTTTTCAACATAATTTCTTCAAACTTTCAGGAATGATAGATATTGATGTGTAGTTGTGCATATTAGTGAGATAACTCTCATATCATTTTTCATTCTTGAGTTATTGCCCTTTGATAGTTTCGGGTAGCAATTTCTTGTGCAACTGACTCCTTTATTTTTCAACATAATTTTATAGAACAGCCTTCGGGCGTATATTGCCCCGTCTTGCGGTGCTCTTGTTATAAATGTTTAGCAATGTTGTATGGCCATAGGATCTTTGCCAAGTTTGATTGTGGACAAAATTGGACTGGTAGGTCTAGAGTTGTGTGCTCTTGATTTAAAAAAAAATAGCACAGTTTACCATGTTAACAGACTTACATTTTTTCTTAGATTTTGATTATATTCAGACATAATGTGTATGGCTGTAGGATCTCGATCAAGCTTGATTTTAAGCAGTTGAACATGTAGGATTATGCTCCCTTCATCTTTCAAAACTTGTCAGCCCTTTATCTGATGAATATTTATGAAAGAAGTAATGATATTATTAATATTTATTTGCTAAATATTTGTAATGGTTTATGAATAAAGGATTGTACAGCAGTGTCAGATGTGTAAATTTCTGTGAGCAAACAGAGCAGACCCAGATCAGATGGCTCCTGAAGAAGCTGTCTGAAATGAGTCAACTCTGTTTGCAAAATTGTCCAACTTTGAAACTGTATTCATGCTTATCTCAGGTTAGCGATATATGGCCATTATTGCCCTCTTGTATACTTCAGTATGAATTAGGAGTGTTCAGGATTTTGTTGGACCCTTCCTAGCATCTCATTCGTTATAAGTTTCAATGTTTGTTTTGATACCTACAGAAATATTGGATTTGCATGTATTTAATAATGATTTTGTTATTAAGTTCGTCAATTATTTCAAAAGAATTCTATTAGCAGTATTGTGCCTATGTACCAATATTTGGGGGACAATTTGAGGGTTGAGAACACAGGGGCAAGACACGTTTGAGTCAGTTTATTTTTATACATGTATACATATACTGACTCAAATGTGTCTTACCCCAGTGGTTGGGAACCCTTTCCCATTATAAGTCGATGGACAGGTCTTACTGGTCTTGTTAGGTGTTCAAATGTCGCCCGGGTTTGCCCTGGGCACAACACTGTGTTAACCTTACTAAATTACTTACATGTGTATAAATATATATACAATTGTATATATAGATCACATTGAACTTTAGAAGCTATTACTGAAAGCTGTTGATAAGAGGAGTACAGATCTATCTAAATCTTTTCTTTCTCAGTCATTTTTTTTTTATCTTGTTGATATTTATTAGATTTGCCCCAGAAAGTACCAACAAGATAGAGTTTGGGGAAATATAAATACTCCTCCTATCTACAATTGTGTTATTTTTAAATCTTAACCCTTTCCTTCATATATATTCCTTTGCAAAGAGAGTATACCCAGATCAGAGAGCTCTTATAGGAGCCATCTGGTCAAGGTATGCTCTGTTTTCTTATGAATTTTTAATAGATCTGACTCTACAGTTTGTACAAATACCAAAATTTCCTGTGTGTATATATATATATGCCATTATAAAAATCAGCTGATATTCATGATGTAATTTAACTTAAAAACATGAACAGGGAAAGGGTAAAGAGGCTATGTTCTGAATCAAGATTACCCTTGCAAACTTTGGGAGGATATTGTTTTTGCTCTGTCTGTCTGTTGGTTGGTTTAACATTGGCAATAGTTTTGTCGCCATTACACATACAGTAAAACCCCGCTAATGCGACCACCTAAAAGAGGTATAATTCTGGGTGCTAGATGCAGGTGGTAGCTTAATGCAGGACAAAAGTATTGCAGAAAGTTCCTAGAGGAGCTTTCTGCATTACTTTTGCCTTGCATTAAGCAACCACCTGCTTTTAAAGATACCCATGTTTATTCATTAAGTGGTCGCATTAGAGGGGTTCTACTGTAAATACTTCAAAGTTGGTATGCATGTGCAGCTTATGGAGGTGAACATTTTTAGGAATGACTTGTTAGCTCGTCAGTTTCGAAGAAATCACGAGCTATTGTCGTAACTCCGTCGTCGTCGTTGTCGTCCGAAATCTTAACATTGATAACAGACGAGCGTTCGCACCGCTTGCGATGCTCTTGTTCATGTCAAGATCATATCGGGGCATAGTGTTTCACAAACACATCTTGTTACAATTTGTATAAGACAATATTTGCAGCAGACAATTATTTAGTTAATTTATAGTCCCCATTATTACCAAAGATATACCATATACCTACAAATCAGATCTTTAACCCTTTCCATTAACATGAATATTGAACAGGGAATGGGGTTAAATAAGTTTACCGTGAAAATGGAATTGTAAATGTACTGGAATTTATAAGAAATAAGTGGAAATGGGTGTATATTTCAAACATAAAATTACAGTTTGTTATAAACTTAAATTTTTAAAACTACAGATCAATTAATGATTGCCATCGCAGTTCTGATCCAGATGAGATGCAGAGTAAACCAGTTACTTATCAGGATCAAAACTGTTTGACACTCTGACACTTTATCGTCTTTTGGGGGGAAAAAGGATGAAAAGCATACTTTAAGTTTTGAAACAAGTTTTGCTGACAAACGTTACTTCTATTATAGAAATGGTAAAACTTCATGTCCAGGTATTCTGTGCCAGTGTTGCGTGTATTTTTAGACAGACAGCATTTTGAAGATAGGTTGTATAAGATACTAGTACATGTATATGTAGATCTGCAGTTCAGGTAGGATCTAGACGGTATGTTTTGAGCCAGATTTAAAATCTGGTATTTTTTAAGACTTCAGGCTCAAAGCCTACTTGTTTGTGATAATTTTGCCAGTAATGTTTTTCGTGTGATAATTTTCAGACTTATCCTATTGCTATAAATAAACAATAAAGAAGATTAAAGTCTATTTTTGTATTAGTTTTGGTTGTGTACTTCCATTATTAGACATCAAAAGAACATTTCAATGGTCAACTTGTAAACTGCTGTATATATGTAAGACTCAAATCGAGGGCCGGTCCCAGATCCAATTGCCCACGGCAAAGTAAAGGCGTTCCATGCTCATTAAAAACTGCAAATAGATCTAAAATTTTAAAAATATAGAACTATATAGACTGGCGGAGTTAAAGAAAATAATATGTCCAAATAAAGATGGCGCGAAATGATATGACGTCCAAACGGACGACGCTGTGCGTAAATGACGTCATATTTTTTTTCAACCGTAGACCGAGTGAATCTAGATCTAGTTCAGAACCGGAGACAACCGACGTCAAAAGATCCGAACCCCAATTGGTTCTGGAAAGAAATGGATTTTTATAACAGAAGTTGCATGATTGAAGACTTAAAACCCTTTGTGGGGGCTAAAACGCCTTTCAAGATTTCAGAAAACAGGCCACGATTTTGGACCGGCCCACGATTTTCGAATCGGCCCTCGATCTGGGACCGACCCACAATTTGAGTCTTACATATACACAAACATAAGTTCACTTTAGCCATAAGTCGACCAGGTTTTCTGGCTCTGCAAGTAATCCAACACCCATTTAACCCTTACTTGAGAGAAACTTTTGCAGAGTAGACCTGTAGCCATTTTAGAAATTAAAGAAACAGATCTATCAAATTCGATTAGCAAACAGAGCAGCCCTTGATCAGATGGCTCCTATAGGAGCCATCTGATCTGGCTCTAGGGGCCTCCGTGGCTGAGTGGTTATGGTCTTCGACTGACAATCGATTAGCCCCCTCACCACTGATAGTTCCAATCCTGGTCTGGGCATTTGGATTTTTCATGGGAGAAAGCCTTCCAGCCGGCTTGTGGTAGGTCGATGGTTCTACCTGGATGTTCTTCTGTGCACGAAACGGTGCAATTTGTTCCGTGAATAGAACCTCTGGGGTCTTCCTCCACCTGTAATTAGCTTGACATCATATCATGATATGACTGAAATACTGTTAAAAACAAAGTAAACCTGATAAAAACCAAATATGAGTCTACATTGTTTGCAAATATGCATGAAAAGGTGTTTATATGAAGGAAAGGGTTAAATGAATATTCATGAGGTAATGGGTTATGAGGATGGAAATGACCATATACATGTACCTGTACATAGAGCCTTTACGTGGTACATGGAAGTGTGATTTTTCTCTTCCATATTTCATTGAGGTGTCATGGCAGTTTTAGCAGTCAATTCGAATATACTTTCTTCGGAACTACCTTTGCCCAAGTTGCCCATCAAGTATTTGTGAGCAAATCTATGCTAACAATTGAGTTCATTAACCCTTACAATGCTGAATTTTCAAATAGACTATTCCAAAATTCAAATAGGTCAAGCTTATTGTGAATATTTAGGGATTTTTTTAAAGAAAAGTGTAACAAGACAAACTATGTAACCCCTGATGAGAGGGTTCCTCTTAGGAGCCCTCTTGTCTGGGTCTACAAGGTTTGAAAATGACATTAGTGACATTGGATTCACATAAGTCACTCTGCATTTCATAAGGATCCAAGCTCATTTGGTTGGTAAATTCTCAAATACTTGAATGAATCACTCGGAATTAACCCTTTCCCTGTTCTATATTCATTCTAAATTTCAATACCTTCTGAATATTCATGGACAAAAAATAGTTATAATGAAATATGGAAGGCAGAACATTGAAGCCATTTTAGAAACTAAAGAAACGGGTCTATCAAATTCCATTAGCAAACAGAGCAGACCCTGAACAGATGGCTCCTACAGGAGCAATCAGATCTGGGTCTACTCTGTAAATGTGTGAAAAGCAATTATATTAAGGAAATGGTTAAGTAAAAGTTGCTGCAGATCATAGTTCGAGCAGACATATACAGCATAATAAGTGTGGCATACTCATACCAATCACTTTGTCCCATCATCACTGCAGTAAAAAATATTTTAAAGAGTTTTGAACAAATCCATAATGAAACTCAAATTGGTGTTTATAATAAAAAAAATTTCAAACAATAGACGTACTTCATACATTTTTCAACATTTTCAAGAATAAACAGTTAAATAAATACTCCAAACATTTCAAAAGTCCTATAGATTATGAAATCTGAAACTCATAATTTAATTCCATTTACATAAAAAAAAAATTCCGTTGAATTTGCAGAACTCTATCTACAGGTGTGAAAATTATGTGTGAAACGTTTGTGGGATCATCTTGAAATGTCACAAATTTACAGTCAATATTGTGTGTATCCATCTGTTAGGTCTCACAAGGACAGAGCATACTCCTGATGAGTCTGGCCACCTGTATCTGGGGTATCCTCCACTTCTCTTGCAATGGTGCACACACAGCTTGAAGTGTTCTGGAATTGGGAACTTAGGCTTAGAATGCCCCATACATTCTTAACTGGGAACAAGTCTTGGGATCAATCAAGCCAATCCACATTGTTCTGCTGAAGAAACTGCCCAGCTATCCTTGCATGATGTGGTGTTGTGGTGTTATCCTGCAAAATGATATGGTAGCACTGAATGAAAGACAGAACTGGCAGCAACACTCGACTTGTCTCCAATCATGCATGGATGGGACATTCTAGGACTGCAAATACAACAGAGAGTTCCTAAGCCGAGAACGCTTCCAGCTCAGGGTACAGCATTGCAGGAGGCATGGAGAAGAATACCCCAGTTCCAGATTACCACATCATCAGGAGTATGTATCGTCATTGTGATACTTGCATAGCCGTAATCGATGGACACACACACACAAAAGATTTGTGACATTTCACTTGTAACCCCAATTACCTTCCATACTTTTTTATACAAATAGAATGTTACATATTCAAAGGAATCATTTTTCAATATAAATTAAACTAGAACTATCACTAAAGGTGATGAATACCCCCACACGGCAGCCTTGATTGCAAATCCAAGTTTTGAACATGTAACAGGACCAAATAACAAAACTACCCAAAGTTCAAATAGAGAAAATTCTGTAATTTATGCCAAGTATCAAGTGAATCAGGTTGAAATTGAAGGAGGAGTTCAAAGTACTAGATTTTGCCTGCCAATTTCAAGGCCAAATGTCAAGGTCAAGGTCACAGAGACCTGAAATTTGTGTCTTGCACATCTACTACTCCTGAGTAACATTTATGCCAAGTATCAAGTAAATCAGGTTGAAAGTGAAGGAGGAGTTCAAAGTACAAGATTTTGCCTGCCAATTTCAAGACCAATTTCAAGGCCAAAGGTCAAGGTCACAGAGATTTTAAATTTGTGTCTTGCACATCTACTACTCCTGAGTAACATTTATGCCAAGTATCAAGTAAATCAGGTTGAATGTGAAGGAGGAGTTCAAAGTACAAGATTTTGCCTGCCAATTTCAAGACCAATTTCAATGCCAAAGGTCAAGGTCACAGAGATTTTAAATTTGTGTCTTGCACATCTACTACTCCTGAGTAACATTTATGCCAAGTATCAAGTGAATCAGATTGAAAGTGAAGGAGGAGTTCAAAGTACAAGATTTTGCCTGCCAATTTTAAGACCAATTTCAAGGCCAACAGTCAAGGTCAATGTCACAGAGACCTGAAATTTGTGTCTTGCACATATACTACTCCTGAGTAACATTTATGCCAAGTATCAAGTGAATCAGGTTGAAATTGAAGGAGGAGTTCAAAGTACAAGATTTTGCCTGCCAATTTCAAGGCCAAAGGTCAAGGTCACAGAGACCTGAAATTTGTGTCTTGCACATCTACTACTCCTGAGTAACATTTATGCCAAGTATCACGTGAATCAGGTTGAAAGTGAAGGAGGAGTTCAAAGTACAAGATTTTGCCTGCCAATTTCAAGGCCAAAGGTCAAGGTCAAGGCCACAGAGACCTGAAATTTGTGTCTTACACATCTACTACTGCTGAGTAACATTTATGCCAAGTATCAAGTGAATCAGGTTGAATGTGAAGGAGGTGTTCAAAGTACAAGCTTTTGCCTGCCAATTTCAAGACCAATTTCAAGGCTAAAGGTCAAGGTCAAGGTCACAGAGACCTGAAATTTGTGTCTTGCACATCTACTACTCCTGAATAACAATTATTCCAAGTGTCAAGTGAATCAGGTTGAAACTGAAGGAGGAGTTCGCCGTACAAGATTTTGCAGACAGACAGACCGACCGACCGACCGACAGGCTGATTCCAGTATACCCCCCTCAAACTCTGTTTGTAGGGGTATAATGATGTACAAAAATGATGACTTTAAGATTTCATTATGTTTTTCTTTTTCTTTTATTCCACAGTATATATTAATATCCCTAACTTTTTAGTTTATTCTAAGTATGCTCATTCACAGGAATTTGTGCATACAAAGGGACCTTAGTCCATTTCATTCAGATTAGGCATGTCGGGAGGTGAGTCTGTTTCATCAGCTGTCGATTTGCCAACATTCTCAGCATTTTCTATATCATTCTCTGAAGTTTGTGTTGCTAAGTCTAGTTTCCTCCTTGACTGACAGTTATCACACTTGCAATTAATACCAAACTGTGGCTTGTAGACTTTAAAATCAAGATAATTGCTCACAGCCTCTGTCAGAGGTGTCAGATTCAGGAATATGAAACCCACAGTAATGCCGAAGAAGATGGTGAAAACCCAGGGCTGAAATAAGAAGAAAGAAACAGACGGATATTTTCAGGGAAATCAGTTTATGAACATGGCAGTCTATGAATGTGTACAACTTCAAAATATTTTTTTAAGTCTAGAACTATATAACAGTTGTGCAGACAGTTATTATTGAAATCGCATACCATTAATCAGATCAGGGTCTGCTCTGTTTGTTTATGAACTTATGATAAATCTGACTCTAATTAGTTTCTACCAATACCAGAAAATCCTGTGTACATATTCCATTATTAAAAATTCATCTGATAAATACATTGTATTCATGATATCATTATTTCTTACATAAATATTCAACAGGAAAATGGTTAAACATATAAGCAAACGTTTAATGCTCATCATGCTAAGCAAAACCTTATAGACATTTGCAAAACAACTTGGATCCAGTTGAGATGCAAAGTAATTGAAAAATAGTGCTCATCGGGATCCAGGCTGTTTGACTTTAAATGAGTCCGTATAGTTTTTTAACAAACCAAATGCATGTTATATACTGAAACTGCTCAGACCTTTGGCAGTTTTTTTCTTTTTTACAGGAGAACAGTTAAAACAGAATTTCGTATGCTTACGGCTATGGAATGTGGAAGATACATCCTTGAAAAGATTGCAACTCCCAGTCCAGTAATGACAGGGATGATGAGAATGATAAAAGCACGAACCACCTCCCATAGTAGCTCTATCTTCTCTAATAATGACACAGCCTGACAAAAAACAAACGGTCAAAAGGTTCATATGTACAAGCATTAATATGTTCTACCAGCTTCATGAAAACAAGGGCATGTTGTATTGCTATGCAAGACATGAGTCCCCCACCGGACTGAAAAAAACCTGCACTCTCCGCACCCCACCCACCCATGGTGTGGCTGACCATGGTATATACATGACCACCTGAATGGTATTAGTACCTACTTTCATACATTGAATCAGTAAATAAAAAGTTATTGTCCCGACAAGAAAATATGAAAAAGTGGACTAACTCCAAAAATATTGATGCTAGAGTTATTGCCCTTGTGCATGACACTACATCTCATCACGCTTGTTCCATATGAGAAGTTTCAAATCAATTGAACCAGTACATAAAGAGTTATTAACTGGACAAGAAAATATGAAAAGGGGAATAACTCCAACAATATAGATGCTAGAGTTATGGCCCTTGTGCATGACACTATCCCTCATCATGCGTGTTCCATTTGTGAAGTTTCAAATCAATTGAACCAGTAGAGAAAGAGTTATTGTCCGGACAAAAAATATGAAAAAGGGGAATAACTCAAAAAAATTTGATGCTATAATTATGGCCCTTGTGCATGACACTACTCCTGTTCATGCTTCTTCAATGTGTGAAGTTATAATGAATTTGGCCTAACTTTGTAGGAGATATTGCCCGGACACGAAGTGTGACAGACGGACTGACAAGAAAATATGAAAAAGGGGAATAACTCCAAAAATATTGATGCTAGAGTTATGGCCCTTGTGTATGACACTACCCCTCATCATGAATGTTCCATATGTGAAGTTTCAAATCAATTGAACCAGTAGATAAAGAGTTATTGTCCGGACAAAAAAATATGTAAAAGGGGAATAACTCCAAAAATATTGATGCTAGAGTTATGACCCTTGTGCATGACACTAGCCCTCATCATGCTTCTTCAATGTGTGAAGTTGTAATGAATTTGGCATAACTTTGTAGGAGATATGGCCCGGACAAGAAGCGTGACTGACGGACAGACAGACGGACGGCCGGACGGACAGACGGATAGACGGAATCGAGCAAACCTATAGTCCCCCAACCGGTAACCGGTGGGGGACTAATAATGCAATTATTGAAATAGACATAGCACAAAACTGAATATTTCATTTCTGAATAAAATATCGTTTCTTTAGTAAACTTTATTGTTACTTAGAAGTTATAAATATGCTGATTTCTTAGTAGATCGAAATGTGGTTAATTTCGCATATTGAGACAAACTTCACATTTCTTTGAATAAAGTATATTATTCAAACCGATTCCACTGTTATGGAGAGAAAGACCACGATTGGTTATTACTTAACTTCTTATGGGGTCGTAATGTGTGACTGTGGCAAAAAAAATAATAATGCTAAAGCTATACCTGCCTGTGAAGCTCACTCCTCGTGAAATCCATTTCTGTTACGAGTTTTTCTCCATAGTCTACTAGAAGATACTCTGAAAAAATAGAAAGGTTAACCAAATTGAATGTTGGAGCTAATGCATGGAAGAGTAAAAGAAAAAACACTGATACCCTGATAACATCGAACAAATTTAGGCAAACAGCACGGACCAAGATCAAACGGCTCCTTGACCTGGACTTCACTAATTGCTGGAGTTGTTTGCTCAGTACTAGATCTATGTCGGTCTAATTTAAAATTGCAAAGGTTTTCGCGGTACCAAACTTGTACTAGTACGCGTTATTGGTAACTTAATTGACCGATACCAGCGCGGATACTGGGAAAGGGGGGGGGGGGGGGGGGCTGGATATCCGAATACATAGAGTAGATCTTTTTTGAATACCCATGGGTGTTCTACTCCAAGAAATGTCTGTCTAGTGTATATTCCCCACAACTGGGGAATTTATTATAATAAATATAGTTATTGCAGCTATTCTGTGCAACTCAGTTCCAACCCACCCACACCAGAACAGAACATATTCTTTATTCAACCCAGTCACTACAATCTACAGGGTGTGTGTTGAAAACTTACGTGCGTTTTTATTATCTGCTTGAATTCCCTCTGTTCCCTCCATACATTCTGCTTGCGCAGAATTGTTGTTTTCACCCTGTACTATATCGGTCATCTTTCCTCTAAAATTCCCTCTAAAATTCCCGGTGTATTCTAAAACAATTCTAAAACAACAATGAATTTAATTTAAGATTCCCGAAACTTCCTCTTAACGTCACAATATGACGTCATGATTTGACTCTTATTCTGGAAACCATCCAGGCTGGTACTTTGCATATGGTTTCCGGTGAAATAATGCGTATGTAGTAATAGATCTACGTATGTATTAGGTAGATTTATAAATTCGTGAATAGATCTACTGATACATAATGTAAAAGTTACAACAAATTTAGTTTACTGTTAAGTCATAAATTTGAGACACATTAGTTACACCGGATAACCAAAAAATGTTAAGTTTTTCAACTTATTTCCAAAGGGGCCCTAGATCTAGTGAACAGGAAAAGTCAAGGTCTCAAAATATTGTCTGAGCTAATTATAAAGTAATATTTAGCAAAGATAGACAACTCTGACAGGGTAACTATTCAAAGCATATCTGAGTTGCATTTATTAACCCTTTCCTCGTTTTCTGTTTATTCCAAATTTCCTACTGAATTATCAATATTCATGCATGCAGTTAGATCTACCTCGTTTTGCATGATGGTGAGGAAATGGGTAACCGGTCGTGTCTTCTTTAACCATTAAGTTTACACTTTATATCATTTAAGTCGCTTTATTTAAGTACTGCAAGGTGTGGAACTAAATAATAGTAGATATATATAATCTGACCACCCGCCTCGTCGCCATTTCTGAATAAAATATCGTTTCTTTAGTAAACTTTATTGTTACTTAGAAGTTATAAATATGCTGATTTCTTAGTAGATCGAAATGTGGTTAATTTCGTCGCGGCTCCTAATCTGGGTCTGCGGTGGATGTTTCGAATCCGTCGTTACTTTTACATATCCCCTTTAGTTGTTCGGCTGTCTCAAAACTCGTCATAATTTATGAACTTCTCGCTGCTCCCTGCATGGTACATTACAATTAAATTGACCCCATCTAATAAGATTTTAAATACTAAATTTGAGGAGGCCAACGTACGTTGAAGTCAAGGTCATACATCAAGGTCAAAGGTCAAATCGGGGCATATAGTGTTTCACAAACACGTTTTGTTTTTATTAAATGTATCAGAACCAGAAACATCGAAAAGTTAAATAGAGTTAACCATGAAACGGACATATTGGAGTAGATCGAGATCTATTCATCTATGTACAGCCAACTGAAATTCGGCAATTTAAGTGAAAAAGGTAAATTTTAAGATATAGATAGCTAATATAAATCTTAAGTTTTTAAATTTGCAAAAATTCTCATAAATTATATACGTGACCAATGAATTACTCTGTTATAAAGCACTTGTGAGACCCCTATTTAGAATATATGCTTGGGACCACATGTATACATACATACGTATATGCCACGTAGATCTACCCAATATTTAAACGTGGTCAAATGGCAGTGAAAACGTTCAACAACCAACGTAGTATTTGGCCTAATTAAATAGCCTCACATTATATAATCTATATTATATAGTGATTTAAGTTCAGGTTAATGCAATAGGCCTGCCGAGTACGTGGTACAGGAGGGAAATATGACCGATATTTTATGTAGATCTAATTTATTCTGAGCATGATAATCTAGCTGCATTGATATCAATTGGAAAGTTCTTTCCAAATCCTAAACCCGTCCCAGATTCGCGCAATGATGTGCGTGTTTAGGATTTTAAAGGAGATTTCTGGAAAAGAAGTTTTACCAGAATTAAGGTTAGCCTTCAACCAAAGAGTGTCGGGAATAGTTTAACAGAAAATATAGTAATGACACTGTCTATACATAAACTCTTAAATAATAATAAAAAAAATTCGCTTCAAATCCATGCAGTGACAACAATAGATGTGTTTGTGAAACACTGGGCCCCCGTTATTGCCTTTGACCCTGAAGGATGACCTTGACATGTCATCCCTCAAAATATGCAGCTTCATGATATACATGCACATGCATGCCAAATATAAAGTTTCTTTCTCCAATGACTCAAAAGTTGTGGCCAATGTTAAAGTCAGTGATTTTACCTATATATGACCCCTGACCTTGAAGGATGACCTTGACCCCTGACCTTGAAGGATGACCTTGACATGTCTACCCCCAAAATGTGCGGCTTAATGAGATACATACGCATGCCAAATATCAAGCCTATATCTGTACTCGCTCAAAAGTTATGATCAATGTTAAATTAAGTTGGTGACAAACAAACAAACAAACAGACAGGGCAAAAACAATTATGCCCCCATATCTGATCGGGGGGGGGGGGGGGGTAAAAAGTATATTGAAATGGACAGTAGTAGCCTACTCTAGACTCAACTTAATAGCCTTTGCCGTTTGGCAGACGCCATCAAAATATATAGAGGTCGTGTGTAGTAGACGTAGCTTAGAGTACCACAACACCAGAAATCAATCACACTTGAACCCATTAAACTGAAAAATGGAACGTTGGGTCGGAAGGGTTGCGTTAGTGACTGGAGCCTCCTCTGGCATCGGAAAGGCGTTAGCTAAATCATTGGTAACACATGGGATGAAAGTCGTCGCATGTGCGAGAAATCCCGAGAAAATTGAGGTGAAGTTAAGTTTTAATTCCGTCAGTAAGACGACTGTTACGATACTTTTGTTGCATATTGGTGTAAAATAAGGCACAACTCGATTCAAAATCAAAGAAAGATATTTCTATAGGCGCTTGTGCAACTATAACAAAACAAGCGTTAGTTAACAGGAAAATATTTATCTTTTCCCTCATAAATATAAGATATGTAAGAAATAATGACATCATGATTATGAATTATTAGCAGAAATTGAATTAAAAATATTTTGTTTATAAATTTGATTATAAATATTTAATGCCATTAATGGTAGATCTATATTCATGAATACAGGATTTCTTTGTCATGGCAGAAGCTGTAAAATCAGATAAGCCAATTTATCACATAATGTGCGATGTGGAAGTGTCAAAACAGAATGCTGTAAATCGTGGAAATGCACTAGTGCATTTTTATATGCAAATTAGCAGTTTTAATCTGGCTGTACTTTGCTGTAAGCACTGGCAGAAACAGCTGTCAGATATAGTCTGTTTCTCTTTCTGTATTGCACTTTAAGGTTATTTGATAAAAAGAATCTTACATTCATGTTCATTATGTCTCCCCTATTTATGGGAAGACATATTGTTTTTGGCAGAGTTGTCTATCTGTCTACATGTCCATCAGTCTAGCTGTCATGCACAAACTTGTTTTACAAGTATCTCTGAAACTGCTGGAGCTAGAGTCACCAAACTTCACAGGCATGTTCACCAGCATGAGTTGTTGTGTACCTGGGTTTTTTGAATTGTCTCCCCCTTGATAACTTTGGAGTTATTGCCCATGATGACTTAAGATTAGAGAAACTTTGTGTCATGCGTATATCTCGATCTGAAACCGCTAGGGCTAGAGTCACCAAACTTCACAGGAATGTTGACCAGCAGGAGTTGTATTGCACCTGCTTTTTTAAATGCCTCCCCTGGCAATTGTTGAATTATTGCCCCTGATATCTTAAAATTAGAGAAACTTTGTGTGGCAAGTATATATCTCCGAAACCACTAGAGCTAGTTTCACCAAACTTCACAGGAATGTTGACCAGCTGGAGTTGTGCACCTGTTTTTTGTGTCACTTGCCAAGAGGCAATGACTGTCACTTAGGGATCACTTTTCCTCTGTCTGTCTGTCTGTCTGTCTGTCCGTCCGTCCATCCGTCTGTCTGTCTGTCCATCACACTTTCTTTTTTTTGGCTGTCATTTCTAAACTAATCATTATCATGAATTTACTTCATGTCATTATAGAGCTTTCAAATTTCACACATGGAACAAGCATGATGAGAAGAAGTGTCATGCAAAAGGGCCATAGCTCTAGCATCAATATATTTTTAGTTATTCCCCTTTTTCATATTAACAATAAGTTTTTGTGTCAGCTACGAGCAGGTGACACATGTGTTTCTCCAAACACTCTAGTTTTTAATTGTCTCCCCTGATTATTATTGAGTTATTGCCCCTGATATGATAAATTTAAATTAGAGAAACTTTGTGTCGCGTGTATCTCTGAAATTAGTAGGACTAGAGTCACCAAACTTCACAGAAATGTTGACCAGTATGAGTTAAATTGTTGTGCATTTGGATTTTTTTTAATTGTCTCCCCTCTGATAACTTTGCAGATGTTACCCCTGATGACTTAAGTTTAGACAAACTTTGTGTTGTGCGAATCTCTGAGACTGCTAGGGCTAACGTCACCAAACTGAACAGGAATGTTGACCAGCATGAGTTTTTGTGCACCTGGGTTTTGATAGGATTGTTGATGTTTTTGCAATATAGTCAAATGAAGTAATATACATGTTCATAACTAGGGGCATGCCTAGGCATAAAACCGGGATACAAGTCAATTTTAGGGTGTCTAGGGGTATGCATCCCCAGGAAAATTTAAATTCTTTTCTAGAATGATTTAGGTGCATTGCAGAAGGTATTCAATGGAAACAACTGGCTACATTTACCACAGACTGAATACACTATTTTTTGTACAGGTTCAACACATAGTTTTCTAAAATGTGTATACATATGTGTTGCAATAGTAAACCATCTTGTATTTGTGAAAGATGAATCTTAAGCATAAGCTTACCCATTCCCTTATATTGAAGCCTAAGTAAAAGTCACTTACAGAAACCACTGTGATAAATGGAGCAATCATTTCAAATCTACCCATTCTAAATTGAAATATATAGTCTTTTCTCTAGTAAATGCTCCTTTTTGGTAGATTTATTCAAAGAGGTTAGGTCTTAAAATAGCCTATGAGTGAATGGGTTAATAGAAAGGTGTCATTTCAAATCTATAGGTTTGCGAATCTTCTCTCAAGTTTACACATTGTTTACAGTAGAGAATGTATTTTACCCATTTAGATGTAACTACATGTAAATGAATTTCAGAAAAGGGCAAAACAATATGTAATGTCCTGTATTAAATTACAAATGTTTACTGTCCAAGAGCCTTAACAATTTTGAGCCAGATCAGATGCTGAGTTACACAGAGTCTGATCTGGCTCCAAACTGTTTGCAAATAAATTTGACCATAAACAAAACATTGACCATAAACAACAATCTAATTAATACTCATGGTGTCATTATTTCTATGATGAATATTCATGGAAAGGATTCATTGAATAAATACGTAAATAAGTGAATACCGGTACTCATTCTTTTTTCTCTTAAATAGGAGCTTGCCAGTTGCTTAGAAAAGGAGAAAGGCTCATTAACACCAATGAAATGTGATGTCAGCAAAGAGGAACAAGTTACTGCCATGTTTCAGCAGGTATATATTGAACCCTTTATCTGGTGAATATTCATGTAAAAATAAATGCCTTTATCAATATTACTTAACTGAAATTTTATAATGGCATATTGACAAGATTGTTTGGCCAATGCAGAAACTCAAGTTGCTGATATATACAATGTACTATCCAAAAAGCAAACAGAGCAGACCATGATTAAATGGGTCGTACAGGAGCCACCTGATTAGAGTCCTCTCTATTTGCAGTGGCGTCTAAAGGGCATTTTTGTCAGGTGAAGGGTTAATCACCGCAATGTCTTCAAATCTTCAAAAATCTTCTCAAAATAATTTTATAGAATTTGCCTTTGTCATCATCTACCAAATTTCTTTGATTAGAGGTTATTTTCCATATATGCATGGGTATATGGTTTCTATTTCAACAATCTACTTTTTATACACCCATCTTCAGAAACGATGGATCATATTTTTCACTCATGGTGGGTGTGTGAGCCTGCATGCATGCTGGCGGCCTCCTGTTAAATTGTTCGCTTTCAAACTTGGGAAGATTTTGTCAGATCTTCGCAAAAGTTTGAAGTAAATCAAGTATAATGTCTCTAGGCATAATACAATTGTATATCCATCAGGTTAGATTAGCAGTTATATTGCTTTAGTCATTTTGGAGTTATCATCATTTGTTTGTGGAATTTTGTCACAATAGTCTTTGTTCTCTCCCAAACGTGAGATGGTTTTGACCATCATTCACAGATTTCAAAGTAATAGTAATGTCGATAGGCAAAATATCACAAAGAAGTTCTAAAACCAGATATATTGCCATTGTGATTCTTTTATATGAGTGGCCTCCATGGCCGAGTGGTTATGGTCTTTGACTGACAATCGCTAAGCCCCTCACTGCTGTGGGTTCTAATCCCAGTCTGGGCATTTGGATTTTTCATGTGAGGAAGCCTTCCAGTTGGTTTGTGGTAGGTCAGTGGTTCTACTTGGATGTTCATTTGTGCATGAAAAATGCAATTTGTTCTTTGCACAGAAGAACCTCTGGGGTCTACCTCCACCTGTAATTAGCTTTACGTCATGATATGACTAAAATACTTTTAAAACGACGCAAAACCTGATAAAAACCAAACCAAACCTTTTAATAATTATGGAGATAAGTCAAATTAGATCTTGTCCGCCCTTTAATTTGATAGACTTTTGTCAATCTTCAAACTTGACAACAATGGGCATTACATCTCGATCAAGATTGATGATCAGTGGAGTTATAGCCCTTTGTAGTCACAATAAATGTTGTCTGTTCTCTAACTGAAAACTTTTGGTCAATCTTCACCAAACTTGGATGTACATGTATGTCTATGGGCATAATATCTCATCAAATTTGATAACAAGGTACAATGTATATTGCTTTATTCATTTTGCAGAAATAAGTCAAATTAGACTTTGTTGGATCTCTAACTTGCCAAGCTTTTGTCCAGTTGTCGCCAAACTGACAGTTGGCATAATAATTATTTAAGTCAAGTTTAACAAATATATAGTTAAAACATGTCAATTAATTAATTTGGAATTATTTCCCTTATTTGCAAATATTAATTAAAAAATTTTTTGTCTGGTCTCAAACTAAAGAGACTTTTGCCTGATCTTCACCAATACGGGAACAATGTCTATGGGCATTATCCCTTTTCCTGTTTGAATATTCATGTCAGAAATAATGACATCATGAATATTTATCAGTTGAATTGTTATCATGGTATATGTACACAATATGTGTTTGTATTGGTATAAACTGTAGAGTAATTTCATAAACAAACAGAGCTGACCCAGATCAAACAGCTCCTACGGGAGTCATCTGATCTGGGTCTACTCTATTTCAAAGACGTGAAAAGGTGTTTATATGAAGTAAAGGATTAAAACATGTTCAAGTTTTATAACCAGTTATATAGCTTTAATGATTATGAAGGTATGATCGAGCTTCTATTCACAATAGACTTTATTCACTCTCTAGCTTGAGATATTTTTGTTCAGTCGTCATCATATTTAGAAGTTTGTTAACCCTTTCCCTCATATAAATGCCTTTTGACGCATTTGCAAACAGAGTAGACCCAGATCAGACAGCTCCTATAGGAGCCGTCTGATCAGGGTCTGTTCTGTTTGCTAATGAGATTCAATAGATTTCTAAAATTGCTACAATGTTGCATATTTTATAACCATTATAACTATTTTGTCCATGAATATTCAGTAGGTATTGAAATTTGAAATAAATGTTGAACAGGGAATGGGTTAATGGGCATAATATTGTGGTCAAGTTCTGATACTGTGGCCAATCAGATCTCTTAGTAGGCAGCTATGTCCCCTGAAGGGTGTATTTTGTGTCAGTTTGGTGCTCTTGTTAACAATATTTTACCCAGCCTGATGACCATGATGATCAGCAATTTTGGGTTGTTCATTGACCCCTTGTTTACAGTTATTGTTCAAAGCTTTCTACTTGATAGATCAAGGCCAAGTTTGGTGGTATTGATGTCTGCGTGAACAATGCTGGTTTATCCCATGATGCCTCATTATTGTCAGGAGAGGTGGAAAAATGGAGAGAAATGTTTGAGGTATTGCATGAAATGCTATGTACTCTAATAACCGTAAGCATTGGGACAGTCAAACTTGGCCAAATATGGCAGTCCCAGATCATGGTCTTCACTATGTGCTACTATATCAAACTAACTAATTTGAAGTAATCAAAATGGTTTGCTCAAATTGAATTACATTGTATTCACAGTAAATCAAATCAGATGACTCCTGTAGGAGCCATCTGATTAGGGTCTGCATTGTTTGCTTATAAAATAATATAGATACCATTCTACAGTTTCTGCCATGGCCAGATATTCCCTTTGTTAGACTTTTACTCCATGAATATTCATTAAAAATTAATGACATCATGAAGATAAAGATTAGATTAATTTGACACAGGAATGTTTGGCCATGGTAGAAATTGTAGAATCAAATCTGTATTATTCTATCAGCAAACAGAGAAGACTGATCAGACGGTTCCCACAGGAGCCATCTGATCTGGGTCTACTCTGTTTGCAAAGGTGTAAAAAGGTATATTTATGGAGTTAAGAGTTATTTACCATTATAAAAAATAATCAAATTGATAGCCATGATATCATAATTTCTTACATGAATAATCATGGAGTAAAGGATTAAAGAAATAATTGATACTAAAGAAATGAAATAAGGAGATTTTCGTCCAGTTCAGAGAGGATTCCAGTTTCTTGAGGTTCAAGTACCGAGGAGTTTAACCCATTCTCTCCTACTGAGTAACTGATGCCTTTTGACGCTTCTGTAAAAGTCACTTGGTGAAACCATATTGATAAATAGAGCATTTGCTCCTTCGGAGCAAATGCTCTATTTGTCACAATGGTTTCGAAACTACACATATCTGAAATGTTCCTTTTCTCAAGTAAATGCTCCTTTTGGTAGATTTAATCAAAGCAGTTGGGTCTAAAAATAGCCTATGCGGGAATGGGTTACGCTTTTATAAGATATTTTCTTACATTTCTATTAAAATCTGCCATCAGGGTGTCAAACAGTTTGGGTTCTAATGAGATGAGTTACTCATCAGGTTCCAAACTGTTTGCAGAGGTCATCATGACATAAACAACCACATGTGTTCAAAATGCAAGAAACTCCCTGTAAAAAATATGATACAGTAGTTCTCTTTGATCAGATCAAATATTGTCATGATGTATATGTAGGGTATTGCAAACAGTGTAGACCCAAAAGAGCTGGGTATCTGGTCAAGCTCTTTACTTTTATCTTGATGATTATTTAAATACAGTAAAACCTCTCTATAACGGCCACTAATTAAATCAAGTATTTTGGGTTAAGGCAGGTGGCTGCTTAAAGCAAGGTGAAAGTAAAACAGAACTCTCCTATAGGAGCGTTCTGTTTTACTTTCACCTTGCTTTGAGCAGCCACCTGCTCTAAATACCAATTATATATATATATATATATATATAATTAACACAATTTAGTGGCCATTATAGAGAGGTTTTACTGTACATGTATTGTAGATCGATAGCTTAGCCCAAACTATTGTAACTACAATCTATGGGGCAAAGCAGTGATGACCTTTGCAAACTGTAACTCAGCATCTTCATATAAGTATACAAACTGTTTGAAACTCTGATAATAAAGTTAGAAAGAAGAGAAAATTGTTTTCAGAATTAACCCTTTCCTCCATAAATACGCCTTTCTACACCTCTGTAATAGTCACTTCTTGAAACCATTGTGATAAATAGAGCATTTGCTCCATAGGAGCAAATCCCCTTATTATCACAATGGTTTCAAAACTACACAATTCTAAAATGTTCCTTTTCTCTAGTCAATGCTCCTTTTGGGTAGATTTATTCAAAGAGGCTGGGTCTAAAAATAGCCTATGAGTGAAAGGGTTAAAGAAGAGGACAAAACCCTTAAGATGCTGATGTATTATAAAGTAAATATCCTCACTCGACATTGTGTATCAATTGCACGTGGCTACACTGGGTCAACTCTGTTGCAAAACATATTTTTTTCTGCTGGCACAACTCATTTCTGTTTGTATTTGATTATAGGTTAATGTTTTGGGGATGTGCATTTGCTCCAAAGAGGCTGTGAAGTCTATGAAAGAAAAAGGAATTGATGATGGACATATCATACAAATAAACAGGTTTAATACTTTACCTCATGAATATTCATATAAGAAATAATGATATCATGGTTATCAATTAGTTGATTTTGTATAATGACCTATGAACACAGGAATTTTCGCAGAAACTAACTGTAGAATCAGATCTATATAATTCAATAAGCAAACAGAGCAAACCCTGATCAGACAGTTCTTGTAGGAGCCATCTGATCTGTGTCTACTCTGTTTGCAATGGCTTCAAACATATGAAGGAATAGATTAGTACAATAAACCCATCATAACAACTTAACCCATTCCCGCATAGGCTATTTTTAGACCCAACCTCTTTGAATAAAACTAACGAAAAGGAGCAGTAACTAGAGAAAAGGAACATTTTAGAATTGTGTAGTTTTGAAACCATTGTGATAAATAGAGCATTTGCTCCTATGGAGCAAATGCTCTATTTATCACAATGGTTTCTTAAAGTGAGTTTTACAGAGGCATAGAAAGTCGTATTTATGGAGGAAAGGGTTAAAAATTGATTATTGCAGGACGAAGTAAAATGCAGAAACATTACACTAGCTTTTAGTCTGGCATTAAGCAAGTACATGTAACTGCTTTTTAAGCCTTTACTTATAGAAATGCCATTTGATGCTTTTCCTAACACAGTAGACCCAGATCAAATGGCTCCTATAGGAGTCATCTGATCAGGATATGTACTGTTTGCTTATAGAATATCTTACATCTGATTTTATACTGTTTGTCATATAGCAATGTATTCACTTGTTTTATGTAAAGATATAAGGAAATTAGGTAATCACTTTTGGAGTCTGCCAGGAAATTTCATAAGGAGAAGGGATGACTCCAAGTGGATGCTTAAACATATGTATTGTTATACAATGTATAACAAATTTATAATTTACTCCGTAGATATGCCTTTGCAAACAGAGTAGACTCAGATCAGAAGTCCCTTAGGAGCCATCTGATCAGGATTTTCTCTATTTTTTATATTCTACAGACATCTACGGTTATATAGGTCTGATTCTACAGTTTTCACCATGCAGTGCCAAATCTTTTCTTGTTCATATTCATAGAATAAGGGTTATATAGAGAGCTTACCATCTATGCTGAAGTTTGGAAGGTGGAACATTGTAGCCATTATAGAAAGTGTAGAAACAGATCTATCAAATTCCATTAGCAAACAGAGCAGACCCTGGTTAGACAGCTCATATAGGTTAAAATGAATCTGAATAAAAACTGCTCTAGATAAGAATTTGAGCAGACATTACTTTTTCAGCATGTTAACCCATTACCTCATAGGCTATTTTTAGATACAACCTCTTTTAATAAATCTACCGAAAAGGAGCATTAACTAGAGAAAAGGAAAATTTTAGAATTTTGTTGTTTGAAACCATTGTGATAAATGTTTCAAGAAGTGACTTTTATAGAGTCGTCAATATGAGGGAATGGGTTAAGAGTCAAATACATTGCATTTTAACCTTTTCCCTGTTGCATGTTTATTCCAAATTTCAATACCCACTGAATATTTATGGCCAAAATAAAAAGGCTGTTACAGCCACAGTTTGTCAGTCATTTTTATGTAAATAAAAAATTCATACTTTCGTCATAGTGGCAGCACTAGCGCCACTAGACTTCACACATTTCTTAAAATTTCAGGGCCCACATTCTGCAAAAAAACATAATCATGTCATGCATCTCTTTACTGATATATGTCTCTCAAATGCTTTAACCTTTAGCCTGCTATTGACGGATAAGTGGATACCTATGCAAACAGTTTGGATCCAGATGAGACGCCGAGTAACGCACTGTGTTAACACATTACTAAATATGCCTTTTAGCCCTTTCCCTGTTGCATATTCATGTAATAAATGATGACATCATGAATATTTATAATCTCAATTTTTATAATGGCGTATGTATAATAGATCTTTGGTACTGGTAGAAACTGTATAGTCAGAGCTGTTAGGATTTCATAAGTAAACAATGCAGATCCTGATCAGACGACTCCTCTACAAGCCATCTGATCTTGGTCTACTCTGTTTGCAAAAGCATGAAAAATGTTTATATGAGGGAAAGAGTTAAGGCCTTCGCAACATGGTAAGGCATGGTGGAGAAATAGATTTAGATAGATGAGTACCGAAATTAAGATAGATGTACCGAGATTTAGATAGATGAGTACCGAAATTAAGATAGATGTATCGAGATTTAGATAGATGAGTACTGAGATTATTTTTTGAGATTATAAACAGTTAAATCTCAATTATTCGAACACTAAATTACGTATAATTATCGATTTTTAAGACAAGCGACAGTTTAATGCATGGTAAAAGTCATGCAGAAAGCTCCTCTAGGAGCTTTCTGCATGACTTTCACTATGCATTAAGCAGCCACCTGCCTAAAAGGGTCTAAATTCTTCTATACAGAAAATTCAAATTCGAATAATCTAGATTTTAATAAAAGAACACAAGAGAACATCTATATTCTAACTCCTTTTATTCAGAAATAGAAAACGTTGTCCATTTATGTATGGCGCATTGATTTACAACTATGGATCTTGTATTGCACGTTTGTGCAATACGGAAAATTTATCTGAGAGAACACAATCGTATTTTACTGCAGAAACTGACAGGTATAGAATAAAATGTCATAATCCTGCAATATTTTTATATCTGCTGTGAGATACAATGTCATATTCCTGTATTACATTTTGTATTGAATTTGTTTCAGCGGTGTGGGACATAAGCAATACGCCAACAATCCAAGCGGCCATTTTTATAGTGCAACCAAGTTTGCTGTGACATCACTGATAGATGGACTTTATAATGAACTGAAGGGCACACACATTAGAGTAACAGTTAGTATTTTAAATTTGCGTTGTCTGTTAACCCTTTACCTGATAGAGATGCCTTTTAATGCCTTTGCAAATAGTGTAGACCCAGGTGAGGTTTCTCATGTAGGAGTCTTTTGATAAGAGTATGCACTGTTTGCTTATGGAATAATATAAATATATATGTGATTCTACAGTTTCTGCCATGGCGAAAAATCCCCATGGTCATGTGCCATTATAAAAATTAAACTAATTAATATTCATGATGTCGTGATTTCTTACATGAATAGTCATAGAGTAAAAGGTTAATGCTTTCACTGCCACGTATTGCCGTCTTCAACATTTGTTTCTGCTTAAGTTTTCATTGATTAATTTTCCTCCATTTTTGTTAAAAAAACCAAACTAGAGTGACAAACAGATTGGATCCTGATGAGGCTCGGAGTTACTTGGCATCTCATCTGGATCCAAACTGTTTACAAAGTTAATCACAGATAAGACCTTCATATTCCAGAAGGTGATAATGTGACTACTTAACCCTTGACTTGATAGAGACACCTTTCACAGAGAGTAGACCCAGACCTTTAGGAGCTATCTGATCAGAGTCTACTCTGTTTGCTTATGCAATTTATAGATCTGATAATACAGTTTCTGCCATGACCAAAAAAATCGTGTGTTCATATACATGTACTTTTACAAATAATCAGCTAATAATTATTCATGACATCATTATTTCTTACATGAATATTCATCAGATTAAGGTTTACCATAACCCATTCCCTCCTACTGATGCCTTTTGATGCCTCTGCAAAAATCATCTTTCAAAACCATTGTGATAAATAGAGCATTTGTTCCATAGGAGCAAATGCTCTATTTACCACACTGCTTCAAAGTATACAATTCGAAAAACTTCCTTTTTTCTATATACATGTAATACTCTCTTTTCAGTAGATGTTTTCAAAATTTATTTCTTAAGATAGTCAAAGAGGGAATGGGTTAATGTTATTAATGCAGGTTTTTTGTCAACTGCTTTAAGCAGGATGACACTTGGGATCACTTCTCTGTCGTCCAACTGTTTATCTATCCGTCACTTTGATTACTCCATTAGCTTTCAGCAGGTTACACATGTGTTCCTGTGGAGACTGTTGTATATTATTTGACTGTTTCTCCATCACTGATATGATGGCACATTTTCTTTCAAAGGGTGTTAGTCCAGGGTTGACTGAGACTGAATTCTCCCATAGAATGTTTGTTGACAACCCGCAGGTAGCCGTTAAGAAATACAGTCAAATCGAGGTAAGAATTTCATATTCTATCCATTGGAAACAGTATATATTTGTATTTTGTGTACCGGTACCTGCAAAAATTCATAAAGAGTTACGATGATTCATTTTTACGTGCATTAAGAGATACATTGGGTTGGAGTCTCCCAACTATGAATATGTTCATTGGACATATTTCTAAGCCATATTGGATATAGGTTGCCTTACTATGATTCTTACAGACATTCATCAGTCAAATGCAGTGTTTGGGGTGATTTAGGTTATAATAATGACTTGTTGAAAAAAGTTTACCTCAGCTGGTTTGAAGACTATGAAAAGCAATGTTCTATTCTCGCCTTTCTTAACGCTTTCGACCATGAATATTTAGTTAAAGTATGTATTACTGCATGAATATTCATGCATGTAAGTTTTAGCCTGTCTGGGGGGTTTTTTTGAAGAAAAAAATACAAGCCTGTTGTTTTAGCTCCAGCATCCACGTTGTCATCTGGAAACTTTAATTATTCATTGTACTTTGTTGCTTGGCTTAGGACAAGAAAACAATTTATTGAATGTTTAAATAACTTGCCAAGATCTACAGTTTTCTCATGTTTAATTAACCCTTTCCCTCATATAAACATGTTTTCACGCATTTGCAAACAGAATAGACCCAGATCAGATGGCTCCTAGAGGAGCCGTCTGATCAGGGTCTGCTCTGTTTGCTAATAGAATTTGATAATTCTGTTTCTTTGCTTTCTGAAATGTCTACAATGTTCCACCTTCCATATTTTTTTATAACTCTTTTGTTAATGAATATTCAGTAGGTATTGAAATTTGGCCTTAAGACAGAACAGGGAAAGGGTTTAGAATGAAATCCTTCAGAACAGTCTGATGCTGCATCTCTACACTGTTTTCAGAGCAGTGTCAGCACCAAGGATACCTTTTCTGATAGAGTGACTCAGTCAAAGATTAGCAAGAATATGTTTTCATCTGTTTCAGAATTTAAAGCCAGAGGACATTGTTGATGGCATAATCTATGCTTTAAGTGCTCCAAAACATGTCAGAGTAAGTTATTGTTACAATGTTCTAATTTGTGTCTCAAAAGTTTAGAATTTTGTAGTTCTGAAAACTATTGTTATAAATAGAGCATTTGCTCCTTAATAGGAGCAAATGCTCTATTTATCACAATAGTTTCAAAAAGTGACATATATACATGTCACAGTAGAAATTGCGATTCAGGACAATCATTGATTCTCCAAGGACAAATTGCGATCGCAATTTCTCCTAGACAGACTCCAATCAAATTAAGTAGTTAGGATCCAGAAGGTTTAGGCTCGTTTGCTTGAATGTTTTCTATGTATCATGTGTCTTGCTGCATTTGTCTTCTGTCAGTGAATATTCACAATGTTATAAATTCTTTCATGATTGTCTATCAGGGAATGGGTTAATATGTGAATTTATACACAATGAACTAATTTGGATCCCTGATCATTTGTATTTGTGAAATTCTGAGTGAAAAGGCGGTTTGTAAGAATATTGATCTTGCTCCCTTAATCTTAAATAATATTAGCCTTAACTAGTAGAATTGCCAATTATCCTAGAATAGATAGGAACGGAGTCTGTCCTAGGAGAGATTGCAATTGCAATCTGTCCTAGGAGAATCGGCAATTGTCCTGAATGGCAATTTCTACTGTAATATACACAAGCTTTTTTGGTATTGATAAAAACTGCAGCCTCAGATCAATATTATTTCATAAGCAAACAGAGCAGACCCTGGTCAGATGGCTTCTGTGAGAACCATCTGATCTGGGTCTTTGTTTAAAAAGGTGTGACAAAGCATTTATAT
Source organism: Azorinus chamasolen (assembly GCA_963576725.1). Lineage (NCBI taxonomy): Eukaryota > Metazoa > Mollusca > Bivalvia > Cardiida > Solecurtidae > Azorinus > Azorinus chamasolen. The sequence goes on from OY755236.1 coordinate 52,042,918, forward strand.
GAGGGAAAGGATTAACTTCGAAATTGTAGATGTAGACCTGTGCAGATAATGTATAAAATGAACATATTTAAGCCTTTATTCCATAAATATGCCTTTCTATGACTGCAAACAGAGTAGATCCAGATCAGATGGCTCCAGAAGGAGCTGTCTGATCAGTCTCTGCTCTGTTTGCTTCTGAAATTATATAGATCTGGTTGTACAGTTTTTGTCCTGATAAAAATTCCTTGTTCATAGTGTCATCATAAAAATTCAGTTAATAGATATCCCCACTCTACCACATAGTCAGAGAAAAAAGTGGTTCCCGTTGACAGATTCCTCTGAAAATCTAACTCATCCAAGCTTTTATTCATGACAATTCTTAAAGCAAATTTGAGAAAGATTGGCCAAGAAATTAAAGTGCTAGTGTATTATGACACACAAACAGATGATCTGAAGGATGGACAGATGGATGAATGGGTATACAACTATATACCCGAGCAACTTCGGAGCCTGGGGTGTAATTACGCACAGGTGTTTGGCATTTGGTATCTTCCTACGCTGTATACACTATACATATAGATGTATTATATATATTGTACATGTTTAAAGTGTATACAGCATAGTAAAATAGTGAGTGCACAAACTTCATTTGGTTTATGTTGCCATGATATAATGTACCAGTCTGTTATCCTGTACAAGTATGTTAGCCTGTACAAGCATGTTAGCCTGTACCAGCTTATTCTGTACTAGTCTGTTAGCCTGTGCCACTCAGTTATCTTTTTTCTGTCTGTTACCTCCTGTACCAGTCTGCAGTAACTTGATTATTTTCATATTTTCAGATTCACGATGTGCAGATAAACCCTACAGAGCAATAACAAGTACATTACTGATTTGTGTTACAAATGCATTTGTTGTGACTACCAACTTTCTAATTACCCTAAGTTTTCTGACACTCAATCTCCCCTTCACTATGGGTTTGTTAAGCGGAGTAAGTCAGTTTGCCACAATTTTGAGCTTGTTTATTTTTGGATAGAAAAAAATACAAGCTTTTGTCTTAACTCCGGTGTCTGCGCTATCGTCATAGTCGTCATTGTTTTCATACAGAAACTTTAATGTATTCTACTACTTCTTTACAATACATGCAATCTTATGAATCTTCACACACTTGTTCACCATCATAAGGGCTACTATTGAACAGATAAGCATTGGCATCCGCATGTGATGCTCTTGTTATAACTTTAACCCTTTCCCTCATATAAATGTGTTTTCACGCAATTGCAAATAGAGTAGACCCAGATCAGACGGCTCCTATAGGAGTCGTCTGATCAGGGTCTGCTCTGTTTCCTTATGGAATTTGAAAGATATGCTTCTTTACTTTCTAAAATGGCTACAATGTACCACCTTCTTTATTTCATTAAAACTATTTTGTCCATGAATATTCAGTAGGCTGTTGATTTTTTCAATGTCAGCTCTATTTTTTCTGGGGACTATTTACTGTAATATAATAAAACTTAGATGGTAATCATAATAACAAAATTTCAGTGAAGAGTCATAATGTGATTAGGTAGCCAGTCACTAACTAAAACCTTAAGTTGTTATGAGCTATTAGGAGTTTTAATGTCATATCCGATGTCTCTCCCTCACAAAGAATATGGCTGTCATATCTGGTGGTGATAAATTCAATTATAACTACCTATTACTCAATGTATATTAAATTTTAAGTATTGCAAATAATAAATATAGATAATATTAGTCGATCAGCTCGATAAAATGTTTTTCTAATAAAAAATAATGCTTTTGTGGCCGATTTAGGCTGCGAATCTCATATCCGCGGATATGAGAGTCATATCCGTCATATCCGGTGTTTAGACATACCCAATAATACTTGCATATTATCAAAATGGTCTGGCATTAGAAAGCATTTATCAATATACATGTACCAGTATTTCTTGTCTTTATGCAGATTATCAGTTAGATGGTATATAGCAGTGACGCAAATTAAATAGGCAAACTGATTTTCTGTTATATTGTACGCAGAAAAATGTAAGCAGATTTTCTTTAGATTTTTTCTTGGTGTTTGTTGTTATGACATTTTCTTTATATTTATTAACCTGATTTTTTTTGTAATTCTGGTTTAATATTCGAATGGTGTATGCTGTTTGGCATTTAGGCAGGCATTAAGTTGTTGTGTCCACATGATAACTTTAGTGAAGAATAAGATATAAGGACCAAACTTGTTTACAGATAGTTTACATGAAGGCAAAGGTTTGGATTGTAATTCCATGTCTCTTGTATTACAATTTGGCTTATATGAACAATGTTTATATGGATGCTTGTTAAGGGATTTTTCACATACATACTATCGTGCTGTTAATGATTTTCTGTGTATTTTACTTTATGAACAGTTTGTTATCTGTTTTTATAAAGAATGCATTATTATATACATGCAGCTGGAATGTACTACTACTACAGTTAGAGTAAAATCCCTCTAATGTGATCACCAAAACTTAGGTCTATTTCTGGGTCTTATAAGCAGGTGGAAGTTTAATACAGGATGAAAGTTATGCAGGAAGCTCCTGCAGGAGCTTTCTGCATAACTTTAATCTTGCATTAAGCAACCACCTGCTTATAAAGTCATCAGTGTTCATTCATCAAGTGGTCGCTGTAGATGGGTTTTACTGTATATGAGCCACAGTCTGAAAAAAGGGGTCTTGTAGGATAAATCTAGATAAGACATTCCTAGTGTGGTGAGGTATCGATCAAGTTTTATGCTGTATAAAAAAAGAAACAAATTACAGTAAAACCTCTCTATAACGGCAACTAGATTGTGTTAATTAGTTGGTATTTAGGGCAGGTGGCTGCTTAAAGCAAGGTGAAAGTAAAACAGAACGCTCCTATAAGAGCATTCTGTTTTACTTTCACCTTGCTTTAAGCAGCCACCCGCCTTTAACACAATAATACTTGATGTAATTTAGTGGCCATTATAGAGAGGTTTTCCAGTACTGTGCATTTATATGAGTGACAAACAGTACAGGCCCTGATGAGGTGGCAAAGTTTGGTCTGCACTGTTTGCATTGCAATAAGACCTTTTCTGGGAGAGTGTCTGATATAAACATTATTGTGTTAAATGACATGTCAGAGAAAATGAAAAGTACATTGGCGACTATTCAAACAGTTCAGACCCAGATTAGCTATCAAGTTCTACACTGCTTTTAAAGTGAAAATAATGACATATTGTAGAGTCTGATGACTATCAAACAATGCAGATATAGATTGACACTTTGACATACTTAGAATATTTTACAGTGTATTTGACAGTGTAGATCTACAATATTTTACAGTGTACATTTGTATTTGACAGTGTAGATCTACACTATTTTACAGTGTATATAGATCTGTATTTGACAGTGTAGATCTACAATAGTTTACAGTGTATTTGACAGTGTAGATCTGCAATATACTTTACAGTGTAAATCTAGAGTCAAGAAACACACTGTGCAAAACCCTGTGGGCATCAGTCTCACTATTGCAGTGTCTGTTTATATCAAAATATAAATGTTTTTGTGTTAACCCTTCTTATGCTATCAAAACTGATGTTGGCTGAAAAGTTCAATGCAATCATGTTTATTATCTATTGTCCAGTTGACTTACATTTTGAGAAGCTGTTGGCTGAGATGCAAACAGTTTGGATCCTGATTAGAGCAGAGGTACTTGCCAGCCAAGACTTGCTTAGCAAAATAAGGGTTAACCCATTCCCTCATATGCTATTTTTAGATCCAGCCTCTTTGAATAAATCTTCCGAAAAGGAACATTAACTAGAGAAAGAAAAATTTAATAATTTTTTAGTTTAAAACCAGTGTGATAAATAGAGCATTTGCTCCTATAGGAGCAAATGCTCTTTTTATCACAATGGTTTCAAGAATTGGTTATTATAGAGGCGTAGAAAGGCGAATTTATGGGGGAAAAGGTTAATAATGGTTTAAAAATTGATGAAAGAAGAAAAATGTTCATTTCATAGAGCCTTATAGGTTCCAAATTCCATACTAGTAATTGTGTATAATTTTACCTATCAGTCCTTGATAAATTGTGATTCAAAACTGAAACTGATTTTCAAAATACAAATGGTGTAGACTGATCAAACAGCTTCTTCAGTAGCTGTTTGATCTTGGTCTGCACTATTTTTCTAAGTTTGACAGGCCAAATAATTAGGGTATTAAATTAGAAAGGTATGTAATGCTCCTAGAATCCATAATGTTATGCAGTATTTTTAGTTTTCCTTTTCTCCCTTTATTGATAAGTTATTGCTGTCTCAATAATGAGAATGAGTACTATACATGTAGTACCAGTTATGATATTCAAATAATTTGCATTCCTCACAATGCATGTTCAGACAACTTGAATACCTCAATAAGCATGTTCATGTCACAGATACGCATATGACTATTATACAATCAGTGTATGATTTGGTAATAAAAGAAATTAACAATGATGAGTCTGCTCTTATTTACTCTGTTGGCAAACCTTATATAAAAAAGATGACTGCTGTATAAGTGCCCATCTACAGGACAACCATAAAATGGTTAACTCTTTACCTAATGAATATTCATGTATGATATAATTAATGATTAATAAGGTGATTTTTAGCTCATGTTTCGAATAAAAGTCAAGCTATTGTGATCACTGGGCTGTAGGTGTCGTTGGCGTTGTCGTCGTCGTGTTCATAAATACAGTGTCAAAAAATCTGTTGTATCAAAATAAAAAAGGAGAAGGTGTTGATCATTGAAAGTGCTTATAACGCTAAATGAAGGTAACAATTTATAGTTTGATAAAAAATATGGTCAAAATTTCAAACAGTTTGGATCCAGATGAGATGTCCAATATGGAATGAAGGTAACGATTTATGATTTTTTATTGCTCTCTCATGCAGTACCTTTGTACATGTATATTATAATTAAAATGCATTAAAATTTGAAGAAAAAATAATATTATTCGACGCCAGGATTCATCGCTAGCCTGCCAAGAGTTAACCATGCAGGTAATTAACTATTTTGCATAAGTCTTTAATGACTTCTTAAAAAGCCTCAAGACTTAACCGGACTCTACCAGACTCTAACAGATTCTGTTTAGTATCGCAGATATAGATTAAGTTAGATGAACTTGGCAATTAAACGAAATGTCTGTGAATCGTTACCATCAGTCCAGCTTTATTAAAATATCAATATTGAGGAAAGATATTAACTACACTTTTACAATGATTTAGTACAAGATTTTGTTTTGATGATGAAGAGAACATGACTATAGAAATACAGGATCAATGTTGCTTATGTAGTAAATTGTGATTGGTTTCATCCGGACTTTGTGTGTTAAAAATACTTAAAAAATCGAGATAAACACCTGAAATTATAATGGTCTTTAATTTGATGAAAATATGTGGAATAACGAAAGAAACTAATTCATTCGTTCTGTTGTATAGCCGCATTTTCACCCGTAAACCATTCCGTAACTTTAATCTCGCCCGCTTCCAATGTTTGGTCCATGTTTTAGTCGAATTCTTCAACAAGGTGCGAGCGCCTGCGCAGCGCTTACCTTGGAAACCGAGCTGTACACCGACTCTTTTGAAAGAAATAGTTTTGCAAATACACGGATAAAATGGCAGAACAAGTGGAAGAAAAGAAGGACACATCTGATTCTAAACGTGTCCACACGTACCCTTTGATCAGAGTAAGCAATTTTACCAATGGAAATGCTTGTCAAGTAAAATATGTTATATTTTCGATAGTTATGCTTTTGTTTACAATGAGCGATGCACGCCTGTATCATATTTTTCGCTGGGAATTAGCCGTGTAAAGCAAAAACATAACATGATTATTGAAAATCTCTGATGAGCGAGTACATATCTTGGAATTGTAAATTTGCCTGAAAATGTTGAAATATATGGATTGAGAACACCCAATTTCGGAAAGTTTCCTATGAAGCATATAGGATCTTGACACAAATTTAAGTGCGTAAACAAAGTGTGTGACTTTATCACTTTACTCCATAAATACACGTTTTAACGCCTTTGCAATCAGAGTACAGTCAGTAGACTAGATGGTGCAGCTCTTTTAGGAGCCATCTTACCAGCGTCTGCTCTGTTAGCTTATGGAATAATATAGATCTGAACATATATAGTTTCTGCCATGATGTTAATACTCATGATGTCATTATTTCTCAGATGAATATTCATGGAGTAAAGGGTTAAGACTTGAACCATGTGAATTATTAAAGCAAGAAAAAGCTAATATGCTGGCAGGTACGTTAACTCTACCTCAGGTCATTTTCAATTTAGTACTACATTAATTAGGTCTCGACAATAGTACAGCAGCTGATTTTAGTGTTTAACCCTTTCCCTCATAGTAAGGCCTTTTCAAGCCTTATCAGACAGTGTACATGTAGATCCAGGTCAGATTGCTTCTGTAGGATTCATCTGATTGGGGTCTGCTTTGAAATTGCTTATAAAATTATAATATATGTAACCGGGTGTTCTTATAAAGAAACATACCCGCTCGGGGATCAAACCCGGGTCGCTTGGTTCGCAGTCATGCATTATACCACGTCGCCATAAAAGCGTGCTTATACAGCAAGGCTGTACAAGTGATGATAAACCTACACACTGTGACATACTCCCCCAGCAAGTTGAAATTCGTCTCGAATTTCTATGGGTATGAGAACGACTGGGAATCGAACTCGGAGAGCTCATACAGTCACAGTCCCTCGTTGGACGCCAAATGGAACTGGGTGTTCTTATAAAGAAACATACCCGCTCAGACCGGGGATCGAACCCGGGTCGCCAGGTTTGCAGTCATGCACTCTACCACGTCGCCATAAAAGCGCGCTTGTACAGCAAGGCCGTACAAGTGATGATAAACCTACACACTGTGACATATATCTGTATAGTTTCTACAGATACCAAATCATTTGGATTGATGATGGATCAGGTCATTCATTATCCTAGCCACATTAACAGCTTGAATTATCATCAGTGTTTCATATAGGGTCATGCTATAATGACAACCATCCGACTTGTATTTCCTTAAGTATATAGATTCCCATGGCAAAGAGGAGTTTACCATGCTTACTTATTTCAGTAGGTGTACCTCCATACAAGAGTATGATTCATACTAAGTCTATGACCAGCTACAACAGCCACTTGTAAAACAGTTATATGCTTTGAGTTTCTAATTGGCAACAGCTGATGTTATTCTGGTGGAAGCAAAGTAGTCTTAGTGATAACATCTAATAGACAAGGTTGTTTGAGAGCAGTTTCTGAATCTTATTCCCTAGGAAATAACATACCTCTTACCCGACGCTTTAGATATCCGATGACTCATGTGTCCATTACAGTAGAACTTGTTTCAGCATGATACAGATTGTTACTTACTTTACTTTACAGAATTAAACTTTAATCTCATTTGCACCTCTTGAAAAATTTCCTAGATGTCGATCAATTTAGACAAGGATTTTGCAAAATTAGCCATTAGAAATTTCAACAGTAATTTTGGGATGTTGTACACCATGGTCTACTATCTTTAGAAGTTGATTAGTAGGCGATAGTGCCTTGTTGTTACATGTTCTGCTTGCATGGAATATCTAAGTTTTCAAGTCCTAGTCGGCCAAATGAAATTAGATATGCAAACTGGCACTCAACATTGAAGAAATATAAACATACCAATAGCTAGCTAATAAAAGTGAATCCAGGATTACCATTGAAAGAGGGTGTCTGTTCCATTAGAATCAAAACTGTTTGAATGAGTATATTATAGAGACATTCAATGTATCTTATATTTTTGAGTGAATTAAACAAACATTTATTGAAAAAAATGCTCAGTAGGATATTGATAGGTTAATGAAGATGATGCCTAGTGCGTTAAAACAGTGTTTTTATCGTGCCAACTTGGAGGCATGTTTTTGTCTTAGCCCTTCCCTTCATATACATGCCTTTTAACATGTTTGCAAACAGAGTAGACCCAAATCAGACAGTTCCTATAGGAGCTGTCTGATCAGAGTCTGTCTGTTTAATAGATCTGACTACAGTTTCTACCAATATAAAAAAAGCAGGTGTACATTATGTTATATATGATTTCACGTAATTAATATTCATGATGTCATTATTTCTTCCCGGAATATACAACAGGGAAAGGGTTAATTGCACAAGCACATCACAGACAGTCTCTTTTAGCCACTTAGTAAAGCACATAGTATGTTGTGTAACAAATTCAGATATAATCAATCAAAGGTGAATATAATATAAATCTTGATAAATGTAGTGAAGGAATAATGTGTAACCAAGTCTCAATAAAGGGTAGGAAGGGTGGAAGTCTTTGGTGATGAGATCCTTTACAGTTTTTATAGGTGTTGGTATTCTTACCTTTAAGTTTTGTATTCTTTGACAAATTTGAGATTTCTTTAAAATTTTGTCAATTATTTCTGCTGTATTTAGAGATCTGGGTGGCAGGTTTCTTGATTCTAAAGACGAACCTATCAAAAAGACCACTCTCCTCAAGCGAACATTTTTACCTTTCCGATTTATGGCATTATAGTGATGTTTTCTAGATATACAGTATAACCTGTCTATAGTGATTAGGGATCACTTAATAAATAGAAATTTGCATCTGTAAGAGCAGGTGGTTACTTGCAGTAGGGTGAAAGTAATGCAGAAAGCTCCAATTGGAGATTTCTGCCCAACTTTCATCTTGCATTAAGCAACAACCAGTATTAATATCCCAGAACCTTACACCATGTTAGTATACATGGTGTACTTGAAATATTTAGTTTACTGTTTGGTTTTGTATTTACCATTACAGAACATGGTAGATCAAGTGTGATAATCCTCTAAGAAATTTTACAGAACAGCTGTCATGTAATGCTGATTAACAAGCAGAACCTTGAAAGAATTACAGAATTAAAACAAAACAAAATTCTACTGGCTTTTCCTGTTTTGTCTTCATTCTTTAATGATAGTAATTGGTTCTGGTCACTGGCATCTTAGGCCTTTGAGAAACCCAATAGCAATTCATGTATGTTAAAACTGCTACTGAACAATTATATTTTTTAGTGTGATCTTTTTGTTTTTATGCTTAATAGTTTTTTTTCTGTATCTTTGCAGCACTCCGATATGAATGATGAAATGAAGACAGAAGCCATGGAGTTGTGTGTCACAGCGTGTGAAAAATTTTCCAGTAACAATGAAGTAAGTGCAAGTTGATGTTTATGCTCTTTATACATGTAGTATCTAAGTGTACATGTCTTATGTTTTGATTATAATTCGAGCTATTATGAAAGAAAGACAAGAGTAAATAATTATTTTTGTCGCTCATTCAGTGTCAGTCATATTTTAATTTATTCATCTGTCAGTAGACTGTTTATATAATGGGATCACCTGCAGTGGGCGGTGTCCAAATGTTGTTTAAGTGGAGCAATTTTTATCCAATCTTCAACAAACTTGCTGAAACTGTTAGTGGCAGTGATCGAGAAAGAAATTATTTTTATGTAACCCTAACAGATAGTTTTGCAAACATTAATTTTGACATTTTCAAATTTCCAAAATAGTTTCAGTAAAAATTCATATCAATGTGACAACTGAACATGGTCAATCAAGATTATGTGACATTGTAAATTTTATAAAATTATGTTTCCTGATCACTGTTTGTGGTAATATTTTGGCCAATGTAGATAACCAATCATATCATTGAATTGTCCAAAATTTGCCATTTTAGCCTTGTTTGCTCTGTAAATGGAAGGATTTTCATCCAGTTTTCACATTCTTGCTGAAAATGTGTGAAGGCATATCTTAGCCAAATTCTAAACCCAGTCGTAAAGTCCCAGACTCCCAGGAATTTCAGGATTATGACCCATGAATTATCCAAAACTGGTCACATTAGCCTTCTTTGCTCTCAAAGTATATATAAAAGACAGGTGTATTTTGTAGCATTTTGGTGCTCTTGTTCATTTTTACGGTAGTGGACCAACAATGGCCAAATTTTCAAATCCTCCAAACTTTTATATAAAGATCATCATATATGTGGTTTATTTATCAGATTTTTAGAAACTTTTACATCAAATTAGTTTCCAGCTTTTGCTGCCACTGGTCTGTTCAGTACAGTGTGTGCGTTTGCATGTGCAGTTAAACCTCTACAATGGTCAAGTAATAAATAAACATGGGTTTCTTTTATAAAAATGGCTGCTTAATACAGACAAAATCAATGCAAAAAGCTCCTAAAATGCAATTTTTCTCCATTTATTCTGCATTCAGCTACCACGTGTCCCAGAGTTTGACTGTTTTTGAATGGCCATTGTAGAGGGGTTGCACTGTATACAAGTGTTAACAGTCAATACAGTTTATTTTCCTTTTTTCAGAATGCTGCCAGAATGATCAAAGAAACCATGGACAAAAAGTTTGGTGCTTCCTGGCATGCTGTAGTTGGCGAAGGTTTCGGATTTGAACTGACTCATGAAGTGAAAAACTTGCTTTATATGTTCTTTGGAGGAAACTTATCAATTTGTGTATGGAAGTGTTCTTAAGGCAGTATAACTATGGACAGAGAGACTCTCAAGTTTCAGCAAATATATGCATTCCAAGAAACAGGTCATGCTTGCAATATATTAATGTACATAAATGCTGATTCACAATGTACTATATTCTAGCATGACATTCCATGTTAACCATTTCATTAACAGTGTCAATCACCCTGACATTGTCCTAGAATAATTATATTCCAAAATAAAGTGTTTTTATAATCTTTAAAATATAAGAGAGTCTTATACTTGTACATGTATTAGTAATTTCATTTACTGAAGATTTTCTTGTTCTGAAAACTTTTGCATTTTTACGTTTGTTTCATTTTGTGGTTTATAGTGGTTACTGGCATTAAAATTAATTGATTCCTAAAATGCTTTAGAAAATAATTGTTGGGCCACCTGTAATATTAAGCCTTATATTAAGCCTTAAGCCATATTTTAGCCTCTTTATGCCTTTGGAAAGAGTAGAGTCAGATCAGACAATTCCTGTAGATATTGTCTGATCAGGGTCTGCTGTTTGCTTATGTGTTACACATCTGGTTCTCCCCTGCCTTGTGAATTAATTTTATTCTTTTATGTTTTTAACACAGTAATTTAATTAACGTTAGAAATGGGTAGAATCTGGCAGTAATGTTCATTGAGTAAAGGGTTAACATGTGATTCCACCACACATGCAGTAAAGGAATCAAAATATTGTGATAATCATACACTTGTTATTTAAATTATCTGAAGCTTGGACTTGTTGCATTGATATCTGAGGGGAACTGCTGAGATTTCAACATTCCATATTTTCTTATAAAACCGATAAAATATTTTCTAATATTTCCTTATCTTTGTACCATATGCCTTGGTATTTCGTATCAGTTGTTTCATTGAATAAATATTAATTTAATGTCACTGTTATGTCATTTTTTAGATTTTTCTTGTCTTGATATTTCTATCTATACAAATTGTTTGCATACTTGTAATTTTCTTACACAAATTAACCCTGCTACTTGACAATATGGCCTTTTTGTGCATTTGCAACATAGTAGACCAATAGCAGACAGCTCCTGTAGGAGCTGTCTGATCAGGGTCTACACTGTTTGTGATTATTTTACATCTCTGGTTTTCTAATATTTGCCATGGCAATGCATTTCCTTATTTCATTTTTCAACACAATTATTATTTTGAGTCCTAATGGGCCAAGTCCAGCATGAATGCTCACCAAGGAAAGGGCTAAAGTTACCCATCAGTCTGCAATATACATGTATTATACCTGTCAATGCCTGTTTTTCAAATGGACTATTCCAAAATTCAAACACAGGTCTACCTTACAATGAATATACAGGGATTTTTTAATTTAAGAAGTTTTTACATGTAACGGGGAAAGTAGTAGTTACCGGTGAGAGGGCTCCTCTAGGAGCCCTCTCATCTCAATCTGGGTCTACACTGTTTGCAAAAGACATTAGTGACCCTTTTCCTGCACTGAAAGGGTAAACTCTTTGCACGCTAGTGGCGAATCCATGCAAACAGTTTGGATCCAGATGAGAGGCCAAATAATCCAGTGTCTAAGGATCAAAACTGTTTGACACTTTGACTGTATTTATTCAAAGAAATGAGGGAAGTTTATAAGAATTGAAGTAGTTGACAATTGTTGCAGACAAGCAAATATATAGTGTGCAAAGAGTTAAACTGTGTTATAAATACCTTTACCTCATAAATATGTAGTAAGAAATAATCACTATAAATATTAAAATAGCTGAATTATGAACAAGAGAATATTTGACCCTGTCAGAAACTAAGATGTACATAGACCAACACTTCAGACCGCTTTTACAGGAGCAGTCTTATTTGGATCTACCGGTACTCTGTTTGCAAAGTTTGAAAAGGCATTTCAATGAGGTAAAGGGTTAACGTATATTTTCTTCCATTTCGTAAATGCAGTATCTGGGTAACTTGACATTTCATCTGGATCCAAACTCTTTGCAGCAAAGGTCATCATAAAACTGGTGCTGAATTATGTATACACCATTTTGTAATTGATGCAGCTTATGAGATCTCTTTTAACCCTTTTCTCCATAAATATTCATGTGAGACTCCACCCATTATGATTATCGATTTCATTATTATAGTAAAAATTATTGCCATGGAAAACAGTAGAGAATCAGTTCTGTAACATAAGCAAACAACAGACCCTGCTCAAACAGCTCCTGCATGAGCAGTTTGGTTTGGTTTGCTCTGTATGCCTATGACATGATACCAGTATGTATCTACAGTTTCTCATCTGAATTTACTCTGTTTGCAAAGGTGTAAAAGGTTAAGCAATGACCATACACATCAACACAATGACCATACACATCAACAGATGTCATCCTCTTGTGATGTCCATTATCTTGCTATGTATGAAGTTGGTCTGTTTGATGGTTCCAACATCATGCACACATTGTCAAAGATGTATATACATATGTACATACATACAGAGAACACAGCCATTTACCTCATTAATACCCATACTAGAACTATCACTAAAATATCCCCACACAGCAGCCTTAATTGCAAATCCAAGTTTGTGACACAAACTACCCATGTAACTGGACCAAATGAAAAAAATACTCAAGTGGAGATAATGCGTGCCTATAAACACAGGAAAATTGTGCCTTGCACATGTACTTTTAGCATTTATTATGTATGGCAAGTATCAACCCAGTAACTTTCAAATTGAAGGTGGAGTTCGCGACACCAACCCCCCATGTTGCATGCCAAAAAATACTCAGTGGGGCATAATTCTTGAATGGCTAGCGGTAAACACATGAAAACTGCTCCTTGTACATCTACCATTCCTGGTTATTATGTATACCAAGTATAAGTTCAATAACTTTAAAACCGAAGGAGGAGTTCGCGACACAAACATCCCATGTTTTATGCAAAAATGACAAAAGTCCTCAAAGTTCAGGGGGAGATAATTCTGCAATAGCCAGCAGTAAACGCATGAAAAATTGCGTCTTGCACATCTACCATTCATGGTTATTATTTATACCAAATATAAATTCAGTAACTTTAAAACTGAAAGAGTAGTTCGCGACACCAACTACCCATGTTCAAATGCGGAAGGACGACCACCCGCCCGACCGACGGACGGCGATTCCAGTATACCCCTTCAAACAAGTTTGCTGGGGTATAATGACATTGATGAATATTTGTTAGCTTAAGTTTTATAATGGCATATGAGCACATGAAGTTTGGATCTGCTCTGTATGCCAAGACGTTAAAAGGCATCTCTGTCAGGTAAGGGGTTACAAGATGTGTAAAATTTGCCGGTCCCCCAACATTATTACAGAAGACATGGCATCAATTTTGAACTGCTACACTTCACATCTGGATATGGTATTAGTGGAGTTTTAAAGACAGCAGCTTTGATTGCATAATGGATATTTTATATTAACCTTACATGTACCTAAGTGAGTGAGTGAGTCGGGTTTTACTAATTTTACCAGCTGTTCATGTGACCACTCTGTAAAGGGTATGTTGGGGAACCTGCAAGGTAAAGTTGTTCCAAGACATGTTTGTGAAACACAATTTCTATAACATTTAACCACGAATTATTACAAAAGTTGTGGTGAAACACAATTTCTATAACATTTAACCACGAATTATTACAAAAGTTGTGGCCAAAGTTAAAATTTTAGAAATAAGAAGTTCAACCTTGTTCTTGGTCTGGCTCCAAAGTTGTAACGTCACAAAAGAACACCTGGGTAGAAACATTGACCTACCCAAAGCCAGCTGGAAGGCTTCCGTACATGAAAAATGTAAAATTTGAATGGCTATGGTTGAAGTTTCTAACAAACAGACAGGCAAAATATCGTGCACCATGACCAAGATCTTGGAGGCATAAAAACTTGTACAACCTCTGTTGCCCAAGAAAAAAAAATGTTCAGAGAAATATGTTTTATAGTACAAGTGTTACTACAGTAGAACCTGTCTTAACCCTTTACTCCATGAATATTCATGTAAGAAATAATGACATCACAAATATTAATATTCATTATGTCATTAATTAAAGGGATAACACCGGAGAGCCACTCACAGAGCTTGCTGCAATGGATGAATCTGTGATTACCTATGCAAACATGTTGGATCCAGATCAGATGCCAAGTAACTCGGCATCTCATTAGGATCCAAACTGTTTGACACACCACTTTAATGTAGGAGAAGAAACTGAAGGACACAAAACTTTAACAGAAGGAAATTATGTGGAAGGGCAAAGCAACAGCAAGGTCTACATGTATTAACATACAGAAGAAAAGACCGTCACAGATTCTCAATTTTATTCAAATGTATAACAAATACAATACAAATAGTGAAACTCATTAACCCATAACTCCTTTAATCATTTACTCCATAAATATGCATTTCTTCATAGGCCTTTGCAAACAGAGAAGACCCAGATCAGATGGCTCCTGTAGGAGCTGTCTTATCAGGGTCTGCTCTGTTTCCTATAATATTGATATGATTCTAGTTTCTGACTTGGCCAAATATGCCATTAAAATATACATAATTAATATTCATGATGTCATTAATTAAAGGGATAATATTCTTGTAAGAAATGATGACTTGAATATTAATCATATGAAATTTTATAATGGCATACAGACAGTAAAACTTTGACCATGGCATAAAGTGCGGACTCAGGTCTATATTATTTCATAAGCAAACAAAGCTCTGTCTACTCTGTAAAGGTGTTAAAAGGCATTTTTATGGAATAAAAGAGCACAGAGACAAAATTCAGTTTCATGCACCTGTTTTCTGTTACTTGGATGTTATATTAGACTCATTTGAGTATTCCTAATTTTCATTCAGTTTCGTAACATGCTGATTTCAAATAACTTTTTGTTGTCTAGTAATCACTCAAATATGTAGTTTATCTATTCCTCTGCCCTTTACATATTTATGCGTTTTCAAACATTCATATAAATTAGAGTGCTCCTACAGAAAACAAAAAATGGAGAAAATCCAGTTTAACCCTTTCCCTGATCAGTATTCATGTTAGAAATAATGACATCATGGATATTTATTAGCATATGTTTTATCATTGTAAAATTTTCAAGGGAAATTTGACAAAAACTAGAAAGTATTATTGAAATTTGGAATAAACATAGAACAGGGAAAGGGTTTAATAACAGTTTTCATGTAATGAAATTGAAAGATGATAAACGGCACAGACATAATACCAGTTCAAGAACTTTAGTTTCTCCCTATGCCTGACTGAAACTATAGTTACACTAAAGTGAAATATGAAGAATGTCTTCATTGTATCAAAGTCTCATATCTCAATTTTAGATAGTAAACCAGTTTCACCCTCGACAATTCTTGATGTGTTGAAAGTGTTGACTTGCTCAGTATCATCTATCAGTAGGAAGTATCTGGACTTGCTCACTGTGCTTCTGCAAGGACTTCTTGATATTGGGTGGTGCCAGATCCAGTGGTGTTTTCTCTTCCTGGCATAAAAAAGAGAGAAACCATCATTTTGTCCATGTCATGAGAAAATCGTGAGAAACCTACAGCAGCTGCAGTGAAGCCATTATATAATGACCATTTGATGAATAAACAAGGAATGCTTGAAGCGGGACTAAAGTAATACATTAACCCATTCCTCCATAAATACGCCTTTGCAAACAGAGTAGGCCGAAATCAGAGGGCTCTTGTAGGAGCCGTCTGATCTGGGTCTGCTCTGTTTGTTTATGAAGAACTATAGATATGGTTCTATAGTTTCTTCTACGGGCAATACTTCATGTGTTCATGAGCCATTATAACAATTAATCTATCAATTAATATTCATGATAATCATCATTTTTACTTACATGAATATTCATGGAGGACAGGGTTAAGTTCCTATGACATTTATCCTGCACTGAGCTATTACCTTTCCAAAAGACCCAGAATTAGACCTATCTTAACCCGTATCTGGCTATTCGTGACCTGACTCACATTTGCAAACGTCTCGGATCCTAAAGAGACAGACAGTAACCCGGTGTCTCATCAGGATTCAGTAACTCAGAGCCTCATCAGAATTCAAGCCATTTGGCACTCGGTCAATAGTTCTCAACAGCTTGATCCAATCAAAAATTGCACCAGATCCAAATTCAAATATCACAGCTGGTTAAGTGGTTTATGTAGGGAGTATCATGGAACAGAATAGAATCTGATCTTTCATAAGGTATGTTCTTTCATAGAAGCCTCAATAAAAGATTCAGAGGAATATACAAGATGCCCAGATTATACACATTTGAGAATAGTTCTTTTATTTCTCCATTATTTCTTATGCTGTGATTCCTCTTTAGATTCGTCTCAAAAGAAATGATGATTTTAGTGTTTGAAATATGCCCCTTAACCCTTTCCTCCATAAATATGCCTTTCTACACCTCTGTTAAATTCATATTTTGATACACTGTTTGCAAAGGACATTAGTGACTTGTGTCCCGCATTGTAAGGGTTAACCCTTTCCTTCAAAAAACCTGCTTTCACGCATTTGCAAACAGAGCAGACCCAGATCAGACAGCTTCTGTAGGAGCAGTCTGATTAGGGATTTGCTCTATTTGCTTATTATGAAATTGTTATAAATCTGATTCTAGTTTCTACCTACCTACATGTATTCCAAAATTATTATGTACATATGCCAGTATAAAAATTGAGCTAATTAATATTCATGATGTCATTATTAAACAGGGAAAGGTTAATTGCGGCTTATGAAATAATGTGGGCTATTTACAAAAGAACTTGATTGACCATGAGTATTGTAAACCCTCTTTAAAGCAACCACTAGGTGAAGCTCAACTGTCAGTCTTTACTCTTTATCTAATGAATATTTATTCTAGAATTCTGACTTTATAAACTAAAATTTTATAATGGCCAATGACTGAGGAGATTTTTTAACATTTCAGAAACAGTTGAATCAGATCTATATTATAGCAATTCTTATAAGGAGCCACCTGATCTGGTTCTACTCTGCTTGCAAAGGAGTTTCTATCAAGTATAAAAAACAAGAGGCCATGATTGCCCTGTACTGCTCCTGTAAATAAGACTTTCTAACTCATTTCCTACAGGAGTTGTCTAATCAGGGTCTACTCTGTTTGCTTACGTAATAATATACATGTAGATTCTACAGTTTCTATCATGGCCAAAATTTCCTGTGTTCATATGCCATTACAAAAAATTACCAAAACTGTCCATAATGTAATGATGTAAAGGGATAAACAAATGATTACCTTCATCATCATAACACTGCACTTTACATGTATTTCAGTACTCTGCCTCACTGAAACACATTACTTTCATTGATAAAAGTTCCTGTCTTTCAGATATTGCCCCTGCTGTATGCAAATTTTCATTTTTCTTTTTTTTCAAATGAATTTTAAAGTTCTTAGGCAAAACTATATGAAGAAAAGACTTGTAACAGATGTTACCTTATTCATAATTGTCACATAGGCCCCTCGCTCAATTAGTAACTTCCCGACTTCTACCCTTTCTTCTTCACAAGCTAAATGTCTGTAAGATAAAAACAAAACATTTTAAATGATATCAGTAAAATCAATGGCTACTCTCCAGAACCAAACATTCTGATAAATATGCCAGTCTGTTTGTACTATTAAAGTTTCATCAAATTCCAGCAATAGCCCCTTGCACAACAGTAATGATATATAAATACTTAACAAATACATCAAAGGTCGAGATTACAGACCTATCCCCTAGTTTCAGTGAATTGCATGTTGAGAAATCACCCGACACAAAAAAGTTGCTAATAGCCTTTGCAAAGTGTTTGGGTCCAGACTAAATGCCAAGTAACTTGGCTTCTCATCAAGATCCAAACAAGATATAAAAGAACCAAGATGTGTTTGTGAAACACTATGCCCCCGATATGACCTTTGACCTTGATGTATGACATTGATATTATCTAAATTTGACATGTTATTTGACCTTTGACCTTGGTCTTAATATGTCACCCCTAACATGTTCGCCTCCATATGTTGTACATGCATGCCAAGTTTGAAGTATGTATGTGCAATAGCTACAAAATTATCATCAACATTGTCCACAAACTGCAAAAACAATATACCCCCCCCCCCCACCCCACCCCCCCCCCCCAACACACACACACGCACACACACACACAACACCTTTGATCGGGGGCATAAAAAGCTATTCTGAAAATTAGAGAAGACAATAATACTTGCAGATAAGACTTACGAGACTTCCTACCAAGTTTCATTACAAACCATGCGAGATAAGCCAAAGAACAACAATGGGAAAAAATTCAATAATGTACAATGTAGTAACTTGGCATCTTATCAGAATGCAAACTGTTTGACACTCTGATCAGCTTATATGTCAAAATACCTGAATAACTCCTTACCTGTTCAACATTGATGTCAGAAATAATGACCCCAAGAATATTTATTAGCTGAAATTTTACTGCATTTTCTGAAAGTTTGCTCAATTTAATAATGGTTTACCCTTTTCCGGTGCACCTTTGCAAATAAAGTAGACTTGAATCAGATGACTCTTGTAGCAGCCGTCTGATTTGGGTCTGCTCTGTTTGCTTATGACATAATATAGATATGATTCTACATTAGCTTGTGTTCATGTGCCATTACAGAAATCAATGTAATTAATGCCAATGGTGTCATTAATCATAGATAGATAGATAGATAGATTTATTTCGGTAAAAAGTGTACATCACATGGCAATAACAACAAGGAGCATTAAATAAAAAGCCATGAAATGTGCACTAATACCAAAGATAACACGAAAAAGGAAAATCATTATTTCTTACATTAATATTCATTGCTTAAAGGGTTAATGAATATTCATGAAGTCACAAATGCTTATATAAATATTCATGAGGTAAATGGTTAAAGTCACTTACAGAGGAGTGTTGCCAACAGTGTCTTTGTAGTTGACATCTACTGCATACTGAAGTAGTAGCTTCACCAGTTTAATATGTCCCTTGGAGGCAGCCCTGTGCAGGGGTGTGTTCTCGTAGCTGTCCCCGATATTGGGATATGCACCATTTTCCAATAATTTCTCTGCAATCTAACAAGTGAAACTTGAACAAGCAATGTCACTGAATCAATATCCCCTGCCAAACAAGTACTGGCCTCTGTATTTATGGGTATGTACAACTGAGTTATTGAAAAACAATTATGGTAAGAACAATTTGTTTAAACTTGCATGGACACAAATACGGACGGACGATACACTCTGTTTACGGCAGATAATAATAAAGCATTTGAGTGGATCAGAAATGTCTTATTAATCCTTTATTCCGTAGATACATCTTTCAAAGCCTTTACATAGATATGCCTTTTAACACATTTACATGAGTAGACCTAGATCAGATGGTCTGCTCTGTTTACTGAAGAAATAATATAGATCTGATTTTACAGTTTCTGCTATGCCACGGCCTAACATTTCTGTGTTCATATGTCATTAAAAATTTCAGCTAATTAATATTCATGATGGAATTATGCTGTGCTCCTAATCTTTTATAGAAGTGCATGTTGGAGTCAGGCAAGGATGCCTTTTGTAACCAATCCTCTTCAACATCTTCTTGGAGTGAATCATGTCTGGGGCCTTGGATCAACATAGGGAACTGTCAGTAGTGGTTTTTGGTTTGGTTTTTATTGGTTTTACGTCACTTTAACAGTGTTTCAGTCATATCACCACTTCCAGCTAATTACAGGTGGGGGAAGACTCCAGAGGTTCTTCTATGTACTCTACGGAACTAATTGCATTGTTTCATGCACAGAACATCCGGGTAGAACCACCGACCTACCGCAAGCCAGCTAGAAGGCTTTCTCACAAAAAATCCACATGCCCAGATCAGGATTCAAACCACAGCAGTAAGGCAGTCAATATTGGAGACAGAAACATCAAAAACCTGCATATTGCAAATGAGCCAGTGCAACGCCTGAGGCAAGCATCCACCAAATTTAAGATGGAGATAAGAGATAAGAAGACCAAGCTCATGAGGACACCACAGAAGACCTTGGAGATGATACATAGGTTAATGGACAAAGGCTTGAGACGGTATCAGCCTTCAAGTACCTAGGATCTATCTTGACAGTTGAAGACTTTAAACCTAAAGTTTTAGCTAGAATTGAACAAGCAGTAGCTGCTCTTGCAAAGCTGAAGCCTGTTTGGAAGGACAGAAACATTTCACTCCACACCAAGATGAGACTTATGTGCTCTCCTGTCGTTCCAATATTCCTTTATGCTTGTGACACTGACAGCAGAACTGGACAGAAGAATCCAATCCTTAGAGACGAGATGCTACAGAAGGATCCTAAACATCTCTTACAAATCTTAAACATCACCAATGAAGAGGTCTGCAGATGGGTTCGGGCAGTGATTAGCCTCTATGAAGAGCTTCTCACTATAGTTATTAGAAAAGGAAGTTGAGGTGGTACGGTCATGTCTCCTGCTCAACTGGCCTCGCCAAGACAATTCTGAAGGGAACAGTTCATGGAACAAGAAGGTGGGGAAGAGAAAGGAAGAGATGGGAAGATAACATGAAAGAGTGGACAGGTTTGAGCTTTGCAACATCTCAGAGAGCAGTGGAAGACAGGATGAAGTGGAAAAGAATTGTCATGAAGTAAGCTAAGATGCCCTTATGATTGACTAGGTTAGAGGAAAGGTGAAGTGAATTGAGATATATCCATTATTTAAAATGCATGTTTCGTTTAGAAACAAGATGTGTTTGTGAAACACTATGCCCCGATATGACCATTGACCTTGATGTATCCTCTTGACCTTAATAAGTCACCCCTAAAAATGTTTGCCTCCATTAGTAACACATACATGCCAAGTTTGAAGTATGTATGTGCAATGGTGACAAAATTATTGCAACGTTAAGGTTGTGACAGTCAAACCAACAGAGCAAAAACAATATCCCCCCCCCCCCCATTCTGAGAGGACATAAAAATAGTGTAATAATGCATCCAAATATGGTCACTAATTTAAGTTATTATTTGATGCAAGGAAACCCATTTGACAAACTGAGTTTTGCATACAGAAATTGCTTCAAGATTTGTAATCTCAAGTCTAGACAACACCAGGAAAGTCATTGTGTATAGGAGTCCTCACCTATTTCTCTCTTTAAGTAGTTCAATTAACCCATAACCTCATGGATACTTATACTATAATTCATAACTTCAACTCTTTGCACGCAACAATTGTCGTCTGCTTCAATTCTTAAAATAAACTTTCTCTCATTTTGTTTGCAAAAATATGGTCAAGATGACAAACAGTTTAGATCCTGATGAGACGCCGCGACCCAAACTGTTTATAAAGGGTAATCACAGTTTCGCTGCTAGCATGTAAAGAGTTAATTAACCCTTTCCCTGTTTTATATTTATTCTAAATTTCAATACCTACTGAATATTCATAAAGACAAAAATAGTTATAATGAAAGGTGGAACATTGTAGCCATTTAAGAAACTACAGGAACAAATCTTTCAAATTCCATTAGCACACAGATTCTGATCAGATTAATCATTCCTACAAATTGGTTAAATAAAAGTTAACTGAAGGATCTACATATATCAATGAAACCAACATACCCCAAAGTTTGATAAGTGACACCTGAAGCCAAATTTATTGCATGCTTACTTAGCCCTTTTCTTGATAGATATGTATTTTTACTCATTTGCAAACAGAGTAGACTCAGATCAGACAGTTCCTGTAGAACCTGTCTGATGGGGGCTGCTCCGGTTCCTGAACCCTTTCCTCCATAAATACGCCCTTCTACGCCTCTGTAAAAGTCACTTTATGAAACCATTGTGATAAATAGAGCATTTGCTCCATTGGAGCAAATGCTCTATTTATCACAATGGTTTCAACACTACAAAATTTTAAAATTTTCCTTTTCTCTAATTAATGCTCCTTTTGAGTAGATTTATTCAAAGAGGTTGGATCTAAAAAGAGCCTATGGAGGAATGGGTTAAAATATACTACAGATCTGATTCTACAGGTTCTGCGATGGTCAAGTCTTCCCTTGTTCACATTGTCATTATAAACACTCAGCTAATTATTATTCATACATATTCATCTTGTATGCTACATACCTCATATCTGTCTTTTGATGCAGCATAGTGCAATGAGCATTGTCCTGTTCTGTTGACAGCATTCACCTGGGCTCCATGGCCCAACAAAATGTTAACTATGTCCGTCCTTCCTGCTGAAACTGCTATCATCAGTGGTGTCCAACTAGTCTGTCAAATACAGTAGAATATCTCTATAGTGACCACTTGGAACAAAAGTAATGCAGAAAGATTCTATATAACTTTCTGCATTAACCTAAGCTATCACTTGTCATAAAAACCAAACATTAAGCTTGTTTTTTTAATAGTAAAAGACTTAATGTGTATTAGGAAATCAATGATGTATTTAGCAAAATTTGCAAAACCAAATTACTCCAGAATCTACATCTATGTGACTTGAAACTAACTTAGTGCTAAACGAGTAAAGAGTTGTTTGTATTGAAAAATGGGAAAAATTTATTACAACAGAGATGCTTCCCCATCCTCCGGAATCTGTTGTAAAAATCAACTATGTGTACCTGGTGTACTCATTTCCATGTTATTGTAAGTAAACTATTGCACAGTTGGTGATCTCTTCTGCAATTTCATTTTTTACTGAACTGTGTCAGCCATTGCTGTAAAAACCTTACTCTATGGATATTCAAGCGAGAAATAATGAATATTAATTGGATTATTTTTAATTACGGTATCATGGGTATAAGAAAATAAGAAATGTTTGCCATGGTAGAAACAGTAGAATCATATCTATACATGTACTACTGTTATTCCATAAGCAAACAGAGTTGACCCACATCAGATGGCACTTACAGGAGCTGTCTAATCTGGGTCAACCCTGTTTGCAACAGCATTAAAAGGCGTTTATTAAGGTAGATAATCAGTCACTTTATAGATCTGTTAAGTTGTAAAAAGTCTTATGAGAACTAGCTATATACATGTATTTCAATTCTAATTACTACAAAATTCTATTAACTAAGCAATTCTTCAGTGTAATTTTACATCACAGAACTCAGAGAACTGACATGTAATCAGTAAATTTGATGCCAAGAACCATATTCATAATACTCCTTAGGAATACAATGTATTTCAATAAACCTTAGCACAACAAAAGAAGAAATAATCTTTGGCCAATGCAGTGAATAAATTCTAAATCTAAGAATATGTAGATGTATTTAGGTATTCATTTAAATTAACTACACTCTTGACGATTTTAACACAATACTTAGTATATAATTATGTACCTTTTTATACATTGGCAAACAGATTATACCCAGATCAGATAGTTTCTCTGTTTACTTACAGACGAATACTGACCCAATACTATATATTTTGCCATGGCCAAACATTTGCTCATTTATGTGCCACTACAAAAAATTAGTTAATTGGTTTTCATAGAGACATTATTTCTTACATGAATATGAAATACAGGGTAAAGATATTAAGAAACCTTCAATAAACCTGTGATTGTTCTTATTTTCCCCTTGAAGCTCAGCAGAATGGAAAAACAATCCTACCTCATCTCTTGCATCAACTGGCACATTCAAACTGAGAAGATATTCTACAATCTCTGTGTGGCCTCCTGATGCAGCCCAGTGTAATGGCATCCGTTGTGTCTGGAATGTATAATTGTTTTTAGAAAAATGAAAAAATTATCTATGACAATATCAATGAATTTTTTGATAATTAATCTATAACATAAATTTATTTCTGCATTAATGCTGTTTCTAAATGTCGGATGATCGGCCCATGTGAAATGTTCAAAGATTATTCTTGCACAAAACGCGCTGTTGTAGTCCCGCTAGACCATGTATTAACAAGGCGATTCTCGTGCTCACGCGCTGTTGTTGACCGGTTTTAATTATACCTATTCGGGGCCTAAGGTAAACAATGGACGCAAATGCTATAGCCTAAGGTAGGTGAACGCCGGGATGTGAGTATTTCCAGGAGCACCGACCATGAACTTTTTTTAGTGATAGACATATTGAATGAAATTCCGTGTAAACGGTATTTGATACAATCATGAATTGACGTCGAAAAGAAAACAGTGGCCCGGAAACAGCATAAATCGATGGAGTGTCAAAGAAGTATATAGTTTTGCTGCCGTAGTTTTGCTTGTATTTTGAAGAATTAAATTGATGCAGGAAAACAGAAATTTGGTTTTATGCAAGAATAGCGTTAATACACGTTTGTTTTCGGGCAATAACATCTGCAGTGTCCCTCGGGAATGTTGTTGCCCTCGCCCTTCGGGCTCGGGCCAACAACAGTCCCTCGGGACACTGCAGATGTTATTGCCCGAAAAAACGTGTAGGTGTCGGCCCGGTGAGATTTTGCTTCCGGGTCGTTGTATCCTTGCAAATAGTTCTTTGAAAAAATGAATATACTTGATTTGACATGTCTGCTGGTTCCTGTGTGGAGCATAGGCTGCATTTTTGGTTGAAAATGAATTATTTCTGATCTTGACACGACATTGACAGTGTTTATTTCTTTCCATTTCAGGACTTTTTCCCCATTCGGATGGATATTAAAGAGGCAGTGCTTGGGTCGGCCATGTTGTTTTGGTAGTGTGTTTTTGGACAGTGGTTTTATTCAACGGAGGATAGTGGAAAAAGTAGACGGTGATTGTATAATCAAACTATGCTTAATCAAAGGGGAAATGTTCATAGATAAACACAGTATACAGGGTTAGACCCAAATTTTGTTGTGGTCTAGGCTGCAGGGCCTGAAAGTGACCCATTTTTACATAGATTATATAGGGCGAAATCTGACCGGGCCGACACCTATATGAAATTTTTTAATTTCCACAGTTTTACTCGGATCCCTTAGAAATTTGATATGCAAGTTTCCTTTGACAATATAAATCAGTGTGTAAAAAGATTTTGATGAGGCTTGTCAAATTTTGATTTTATTCAAATTTAAAAAATTTGACAGTTAATGTTGTCTGCTAGAAGTCCTGTAGAGTTATCTCCCCTTACCTGCAGCTATTTTTTCCCTCAAATGTCAGCTGCTTTTTTTGCACAAGACTATCTAAATAAGGCTGAGTTGATTTTATGCACATATTATAGTATTTAAATTTATTTTTGACAGTTTTAAATTTCAATATTTTGAAATTTTAAATTATTAAATTTCAAGATATGCTTGATTTCTTTTGTTTTAATAATGAAATTAGTCTTGTAGGGTTGTGCAAAAAAGCTGCAGACAAAGAGTGATCTAGCTTATAATGTGACCAATGTGTATTATAGACCTGTTGCACAAATAAGTATAGATATGGTCAGTTCGATTACAGGAAACAGAGAGACGTGGACCCTCAAGGAACCGGACTCGAACCGCTCACCAAGTTACTCACCAAGTTGCTCAGTTTGCAAGGGTCAGAGGGTTTGGCAAGGGTCAGAACTGTTTGTAACACATTTATTTTGCAACAAGCTCTGAATAAATGAAAAGCAGTTCAGTTTTTGAAGATTGTAGAATAAATAGTTGAAGAAAGCTTTTTTTCTGCTTTAAGGTATAATGGATGTTTCGACTCGGAATGAAGGTGTCTGTCGACTGCCCCCAGGCCGTCCGATTGAGTAGTCGGGTGCGAAGAAATAGAACAATTGGTAAGAGTTTGATTTTAATTTGTTAGAAAATTGTTTTATTTAGTCTGTTGTAAAATCAGGGATGGGGAGGGGGGTGGATGGGGGTGGGGGTACTTTAAAAACTGTTTATAGACCCGGTTTGGGTCTGACATCAGACCTCAACAGACATTCTGCTGTGAATTATTTTGTAATTTTCTTGATTTTTTACTTTTTTAATGTAAATTTGTCTTTAATTTTGAATTTAAAGTGCTTCTTTTCTGTTCCAATCAACTGTGTCCTGTCCCTGAAAAGTTAATTTTGCTATAATTTGGAAGTGACCTGTCCTACTGTTAAGTTTTTTACTCTGCAACAACGAGACTTTGGCTTTTCGAGCAGTTATGTCGATACTGAAGTCTGGCCCTTGTAAGCCGATTACTTTTCTTGAATGTCAGTATCTTTCGGTACTCGACGTAGCATTTTGACTGTTTTTTTAATCCAACGCAAGACATTCAGTGGCTTTCGGTGAATTTTTTTGCAGTCATACTTTGCGCCTTTTCTCAACAGACAATTGCCAGGGAATTTTTCATCTGTAGTGTATTTGGAGCCTGGACTCCAGCTAAAATTTAAATGAAATGCTTTAAGACTGTTCAGTTGGTCCTCCAAATTGAAATTGAGGGCTGCAGAAGGACCAGTAAGACAGATTGCAAAAAAAAAATTCCCTGGGGAGCCTTTAATGTGCTAATTGCCTTACAATTTTTTTACCTTTGCATCTGGAAGGACTTAGCTCTATCTGTTGGACAAACAATACTGGATGTATCTTCTGAGGGGCTTTCTGGTTATGGACACAACATAGAAGCCAGTGTTTTGTATTATTTACTCAAAATGAGTGTTTACTTTGAAAATAGAACCTCAAAAAGTAGGAATTTTAATGAGTTTTTAAATCTGAAAATTGAAATTTTAAAGTATTTTTTAATTTTAAGCATTGATTTCTGGCTTGAATGTATGGAAAAGATATATATCCAAGTAGGTATAATTGTGATAGACATTATGTTGCTTATTTGATCAAAATCCACAGACAACTTTAAAAGTTATTGATGTCTGAGTAGAGTGGGTAAGTGCCGCAAATTGCCTCTGTCCGACATGGCCAAAATACATTGCCCCGACCGATAATTGAAATGCCGGCATTTCCTCAAATTTCATTCGCGGCATGTCTTACACTTTTTGACAGTCGCATCGTCTTAGATTTCAGGAAAAAATACATTTTTTAAGGATCCGCTAAAATTTCGATAATTTTTAGGTGTCGGCCCGGTGAGATTTTGCTTCCGGGTCGTTGTATCCTTGCAAATAGTTCTTTGAAAAAATGAATATACTTGATTTGACATGTCTGCTGGTTCCTGTGTGGAGCATAGGCTGCATTTTTGGTTGAAAATGAATTATTTCTGATCTTGACACGACATTGACAGTGTTTATTTCTTTCCATTTCAGGACTTTTTCCCCATTCGGATGGATATTAAAGAGGCAGTGCTTGGGTCGGCCATGTTGTTTTGGTAGTGTGTTTTTGGACAGTGGTTTTATTCAACGGAGGATAGTGGAAAAAGTAGACGGTGATTGTATAATCAAACTATGCTTAATCAAAGGGGAAATGTTCATAGATAAACACAGTATACAGGGTTAGACCCAAATTTTGTTGTGGTCTAGGCTGCAGGGCCTGAAAGTGACCCATTTTTACATAGATTATATAGGGCGAAATCTGACCGGGCCGACACCTGTATTAACCCTCTATTATACCCCACCCACTACCAATGAACATTAACCCGGGGAAAAAAACATGTTACTGTCTTTGATAAAAAGTATAGCAACATACGACACAAAACTAGACATTGGTATAATTACATCATCACACTTTGTTGCTTTATCCCTGTCACCCTGGATTTTCATTTTAAACAGCTGATATTTTCCTTCATAAACCAATTTGCTGAGTTCATCCATAATGAAAGTACATGTGAAATGTGGATATAACATTAATTGTTATTGGCTTTCATTCACCAATCACCGACGTTGATACACATTTTACAGGATGAGTTCGTTTCCGTATCAAGAATGTCAAACGTTAATTTACATAACGTCTAATCAGTTACATGAGCATAAAGTATAGATGAAATCACAGGCTTTTTTTTTATCTTTTAAGCAATACACATATCCTTATAAATCAAACAGCATTCAATGTAGCTATGTTCATGTGTGTCACCCAAGACAAAATAGAACACACACTCGAACTCGTGCTCACCTGTATACAGGTGAGCTTATACACAAACAAAATATGGTGACTTGAAATGGAATGTTTATCGTATTCTTTGCAAGGTATATTTTACATTTTATTCTTACTGGATGCCACAAACCCATGCAAAATGTTTAACATACCATATTAATTACCTGCGCATACAGGTATATCTTTTGATTCTCTTTAACACCTGGCTGTCTTAATAGTATTTATGGATGTAGTAAGCTTAATATCTTATTTTCGTGTTGACAGTTAACCGAGCATAAAACTACTTAAGCAAAACGGCGGAAACTATGAGATTAGTTGTAACAATTTATTTTAAAGATTTTCAAATTACAACTAGGTCTAGATAATTTCGCTTACTACATGTAGGCCTGCAATAGAAACTCACCGAAGTGACTGCTTAATGAATAAACGTCTTTAACCCATACAACCCTGAATTTTCAAATGGAATATTCCAAAATTCAAATAGGTCAAGCGTATGGTGAATAATTAGGGATGTTTTCTAAAGAAAAGTGTAACATGACAAACAGTGCATACCCTGATGAGAGGGCTCCCCTAGGAGCCCTCTCATCTGGGTCTACACTGTTTGCAAATGACATTAGGGATTCGTGTCCCGCACTGTAAGGGTTTAAAGCGGATGATTGCTTAATGCAATATAAAAGTAATGCAGAAAACTCATTTTGGAGCTTTTCTGCGTAACTTTTATCTTGCATTTTGCTTACAGTGGTCTAAATGTCACTAAATTATACCGGCCACTTCCGTGGGGTCGCTATATATTTTTGCTGTATACATGAATTTAATTTGAATTGTTGGTGGACTCTTATATAATGTTTTATGTTTATTTTTCCGTAATACGTTTCACAGAAACTGTCAAAAGTGTATCCTAATTACAATTTTTAACTTGATTGAACTACATGCAATTAGATTTATACAATCGATATGTTCACTTAAGCCACGTGTAAGCAGCAGTCATAAGTACAAATGTAAATGCCATACAGTAGCTATGTGACAATGTGGCGTATATACATTATACTTTCAGCGCGCTGAGAAAATGAGTGTTGAAATGGCCGTCGGCTTTATATCTAAATTAACAATTTACTCCACTTGTTCGCCTTTTGACGAATTCGCCTTTTAACGAATTCGCAAACAGGATAGACCCAGATCAGACGGCTCTTGTAGGAGCCATTTATTCTGTTTGTGAAATAATACAGATCTGATTCTGCACGTTTTGCCATGGTTAACATTTAATGCAGTCACGTGTCGTTGTAGAAAAAAAGCTCGCCTTATTAATATTCATGACATAATCATTTTACATGAATATTCATTGAGTAAAGAGGGAAGCTATATTCATTTTCCCTATCAGATAGTGTTTTCAATCAGTAAAGATCCAAAATAAGACGTCTCTGAATTAGGGTGGTCACTGATTCTGAAGAATAACTCTCTGAATGCGGGAAATGAGTGTACTAACATTTGCAAGCAGCGTATAGACCCAGATCAAAGAACGCTTTGTTGAACATGCCCTGAATTGGTTTGAGCCATTTACCTGGTGAATATTTATGTAATATATCAATATTATTAGCCTATTTTTAACAATATTGTGAGCAAAGGACATTTTATCGTGACAAAACAGTAGAAACAGATCTATATAATTTCGTAAGCAAACAGAGCAGACTCTGGCCAGACAGATGATCAGACAGCTCTTGCAGCAGCTGTTTGATCTGGGTCCACCCTTTTGCTACTACGCAAAATGCATCTCTATCAAGTAAAGGGGTAAACTAAGACTCTACATATAGTCATATATACATGCACACCTCTGTCGTAAGCGACCACACGTTGATAGAACACACGACTCTTAAATTTGACAGGTAGCTGCATAATGCAGGACAAAAGTTGTAAAGACAGCTCCTATATGAGTTTTCTGCATATCTTTCAACCTTCCTTACAGACGCAGAATTAGACCTCTTTTTCATGGTCGGTTAAATTAGGTTTTATTGTAATGCATGCGTGCACTGCATGAAACGACGATTACCTTATTCACTTATTATTGATTGCATCCGAGAGACACATGCAGCGACTCATAATATATACAGTAACATATCTCTAAGGCGGCTTCACAACAGAAGCACAAGTATCGGTATGTAACGCATATGGTAGCTTAATGCAGGGTGAAATTAAGGTAGAAAACTTTTGAAGGAGCTTTCTGTATTTACTTTCTACATTAAGCAACAGTCTTATTTTTAAAGGCCTCCGTCTTTAGCCATTGAATTGATTGATTTAATGACCTCCATATTGAGCCATTGAGGTGATTGTTTTAATGAGAACCTACTGTATATCCTTGGCTGATTGAGAATGATGAAGTGTATAGGTGAAACATATTTCTGGTCGTAATTATAAAGTGAATAGTTTTATGTGCGAAAATATGACAAATTTCAGTACACAGAGTGACAAACATAAATATTGAATACAGATTTGCTTATACATGTAAAATGTCTCAATCCTTTACCTAATAGTGGCGCCTTTACAAACAATTAGTTCAACATCAGACAGCTCATGTAGAAACCATCTGCTCATGGCCTGCTTTGTTTGCATATGAAATAATATCTATAGATCTGATTCAATATTTGTGATGGTAAAAACGTCCTCGTTCATAATGCCATTATAATACTTGAGCTTAGTAATATTCATAAGTCTACATGTATATTCATTATTAGACGGTTAATCATCGTGTAAAGGGTTTAAAGGCATCTTCCCTATTGATAGAAAGAAAACACTAATTCTGAATGTCACATGTATGGACAAAACAACTCTCATTCGATTGTACGGTCAACCTTTTGATAGCTTTTGTAAAGGCATTTTATATCGGCAAAAGTTGTTTGACATTTCGGTGCTATTTTCGCAAAGTAATAGAAAAAGTTCATTTTGAAAATTCAAACGTAATGATAATTTTGTTGTCGATACTTATTATTCTAAGATTGATTTGAGTAAAGGTGTGTAGTAATGAGAAAATATAACCGAGAAATATATCAGATCTAACCGATAAAACAACAGGATTGCATACGGACATGATGATGCAAATAAGGAAACGTGTAATAGACCTTTCAGATGATCAGTTGGACAGCAAAATAACTATTTACTTTCACTAATTAGACGATACATAATGACTACAGTTAAACCTCACTGAATTGCAAAACTTCCAATCTACATTAACACGTACATTCCTCCTAGTGACGCATTTTGGCGCCTCTGTAAAATACACATTTTGAAACCATTGTGATAATTAGAGCATTTGCTCCATAGGAGCAAATGCTCTATTTGTCACAATGATTTCCAAACTACACAGTTCTAAATGTTTCCTTTTCTCTAGAAGATGCTCATTTCCGGTAGAATTATTCAAAGGGATTGGGTCTAAATATAGTCTAGGATGGAGTGCGTTAAATCCACTTGCCTTAATGTATTTAATTTCTCCTTGTAAAGAATTCGAATTAGCCAGATGGATGTTACTGTATGATTTATTTTATCATTGAAGCAAACGTATCTGCATTAACTGCTTACCTGATGCTTACCTAATGAATATTCATGAAATACATATGAACACATGCATATTAATTAGAATAATTTTGTTATGACATATGAACACATGCACCATGATCTGTGACAGAAACTGTATTTTTGGTCGAATGAAGGTCACGCGTGCAACAACTATAATTATGATCAATGTAATGTAGAGGCGGGACCCGTAAAGACAGGCGACCTTCACGATCGATATTCTATATCAAAATTTGAATCGGGCCATGAATTAGCCATGTAGAATGAATGAATGAATGACGACTACAAATTAAGATGAGTAACAAACAGTGCAGACCATGACCAATTGCCACATGAAAGATGAAGTAAATGGTCCAGGTCTACATTATATACAATGCATTAAGAATACCCACCCACCCCAGCGAGCGTATCATACCCTCATAATGCATTGGTAGGAAATATTTCATTAGACCTTACTTTTCGCAGTAGCTAACACTTTGGTTATTTTGATATTTTCACAAATATTCTGACATGTTTAAACATATCGAGGAGATTTACGACACAGAACCGCGACCTGTACTTAAACAGGATTTTACCTAATAGTAACTTAAATTGAAGCCATGATTAACTATACAGCGTTTGTACACCATTACCAACAGTCTTACTAATATGTTGTAGCGGATTTAGGGGGCGGCTCTGTCCTGCACACGCGGGACCTCCTATAGTCGGGTCATACAAATAGAACTACAAGCTCTCTACTTCTAGAAATTAGAATGAAAAAGTGTTCTCAAGTCAGTAGGTCGTGGGTTTATGGAGTCAGTCTTGGTCTACAAGTGATTAACGGTGGGTCATATTCTTGTTCTCGCCACTCACTTTGTCCCCGTCCATCTCTGTACAGAAACCATCAAAAGAGGTGGGATTCTAGGTATTAAAGGCAGGTGATAGCTTCATGCAGGCTGAAAGTCATGCAGAAAGCTCCTATATGAGCTTTCTGCATTGCGTTCGTCCTGCATTATGCGACCACCTGTTTTTTCTTTTTAAATTACAACCCCTTTTTATGCTGAAATTATACTTGTTCAAACAATAATCTGCTGATTTGTTTTAATGACTTCCGATTTGTTGCAGCTATTGAGAAATGTGGTCACATGGTGTGGTTGAGAAATGATGATTTCTGGGCATATATTTGAAACTTGCTTATTTATCTATGGCAGTTTCTTACTTCATTGATCGTGCCCTACCTCGCCCCGTCTATGTCCACCCTCTCATTCACTTTCTTTATTATCTCTCCTTTTACATATACTATTTCATTCCCCCGTTCTTTCGCTCCACCTTGTCCCACACCTGTTTCCCGCCTCCACCCTCTCTTTCTCTCTCCTTCTCTCTTCCTCTCCATCTTCTCCCGCTCTCTCTATCTCTATCACTTTATCTCCCCTTTCTTCTATACCCCTCTCTATTTCTCTCTCTCCCTCTCTCAATTCTTTGATCTTTCTTTCTCAACTATTTCATCATGATGACTCGACATTGAGAGAAAAGGCGAAAGGCATTTCATTCGGCCACCAGAGCATCACATCCAGTCTCTTTAAGCCACTTTGTAACGCCACAGTATGTCGTTTAATAAATTCAGATTTAATCAGTTGAAAGCGAATACGTTTAAAGTTATAAATCTTGATAAAGTGTAGCAGTGGAGTAATGGTTCATGTAACACAATGTTAACGAAATCCTTAAAAACTAAAGGCGCTTACCAGTCCAGGACAGAAGAGTATGACACTGATTGATATACAACAGAACCCCTCTAAACCGGACGTTCAACTGAGTATAGATATCGGTCTTGGGAGAGGGGTGGCAAGAACTTAGATACTTTTAGATAGGTGTTAGCTTAATGCAGGATGAAAGTCATACATAAAGCTCCTCTATGAGGAGTATCTAAATTAAATTGTATTCTCTATTAGAATTCCGGTTTAGAGCAAAGGTGCCCGACACATGCTGGGACTCGCTGGGACTCACCCCCCCCCCCCCATTTTATGATCGAAGTATGTAATACTAGCCTAAAACTATCTATTTGTACCCTAAACCACTCTGAAAAAAAGCCCAAGAAAAACACGACCAGGAAAAAAATCCTATCGGGTCTATATATGTATATACATATATAGACCCCATAGGATTTTTTTCGGGTCGTGTTTTCTTGTTTTTCAGAGTGATTTAGGATACAAATAGATAGTCTTAGCTTAGTTTTATATAATTCGATCATAAATTGATCAGGATGGGGGGGGGGGGGGGGGTTGAGGGTGAGTCCCAGCATGCGTCGGACACCTTTGGTTTAGAGGGGTTTTGCTGCACAATAGAACCTCTTTAATTTTTTGTGACCATTCTATCATTAAGTCATGATAGTATGATGGTCTTTTAAAAATGTATGGAAATTTATAATGCAGGACGAAAATTATGCAAAAAAAAGCTCCGTCGGGAGCTCCGTCGCACTCCATTAAGCAGCCACCTGTCTTAAAGTCCCAGAAATATACTTATTTTTAGTGGCCGTTAAAGAGAGGTTTTATGTATCCGTCAAACCGCTTTCATGTTTTTAGTTTCTCATTTCATCGGGAAAAACAATGCAAACACATTTAGAATGTGCTTGTACATCTATAACTAAGAGTTACTGACACGTAACCGCCAAAATTAACCGCGCGTTGGCGGGCAGATGGGCGCGCAGAAAGCTGCTATTTCATTTTCTGCCTGGGCGATTGACTGTGACTTTGAAAACATGATTTATCCTTATCCAGCTAACCGCGACCTGGGTCGCCTTTGCAAACAGCTCGGATCCAAATGAGACGCCGAGTAACTCCGCGTCTCATCAGGATCCAAGTTGTTTGCCACTCGGCCAATAGTTTCTCAAAAAGCTTGATCGAATCGGATGTTTCTAAAATTGTTCCATATTCAAATTTGAGCAGACATTGTTTATAACAGCGCAGTAAGGGATAAATCATTACGATAATATTTCAGACGCACATACAGTAAACATGCGTACAGCGATCACCAAAAATAAGTCTAGGTCTGGGTTGTTCAGACAGGTGGTAGCTTAATGCAGGGCGAATGTCATACAGAAAGCTCCTCAAATAGCTTTCTGCATTAACGTCGACCTACATTAACCACCCACCTGCTCTTGTAACCCCATGTACGTATTCATTTGGTGATCGCTTTTTGTAGGTTCTTCTGTATTGATTCAGACGATGACTACAAAATACACCAATCTAATATCAGTGAGGATTTGTAATAGGGCAACAGGGCATAAACGAAAAATACTGGCTGAGTTAATTCTTAGACCAACCCTTTGTAAACAGAGGACACCCAGATCAGACGACCCATATAGGAGCAGTCTGCTCTGGGTCTGCTCTATTGCCGTATAAAATAACAAAGATCTGTTTCTGCAGTTTCGACCTAAGTATAAAACGTTCTCTGTTCATAATGCCATAATAAACAAATCAATTTATTAATATTCATAGTCATTATTTTGGACATAAATATTCACAGAGTAAAGACATAACCATTTCCTGCATATAAACGCATTTTCACGCATTTGTAACCAAGGTAGACCCAGATCAGACGTCTCATATAGGGACCGTCTGCTCCGTTTGCTTATGAAATTATAATAGATCTGACTACAGTTTATATCAATACCAAAACACCCGGTGTACATATACCATTAAAACATTCAGCTTATAGTTATTGATGTCATTTCTTACATGAATATTAAACAGGAGAAGACTTAACTATGTCAGTACTAAGCAGCAATGCGTACTGGTCGTTGCAAATATTTTGGATCAAGATGAAACTCCGAGTAATACGACGTCTCATCAAGATCCAAACTGTTTGCCACATGTTTTGAATGATATCATTTATAATCGAAGCATGCGTCACGTTTTGCAGACGAAATTTACTCAATTTCGATAGGATCAGTCGTGAATTGTTGAACGCTGTAGTATATGGATAGGTCCTTGATGCTATGCAAATAAAGGCTCATTCGAGAGCCACCTTCTTGATTCCCTTGTCGGATGCACTGTTGCATAGATACTGTGTTGTTTGTATATACACACAGATATTCTGCTGCAACGAGCTAGTCTATTTTAACTTTTGGCTGAGTAATTTTTCATCTGCAACAATTGTCGCCTGCTTCAATTCTTAATATAAATTTTCTTTAATTTCTTTGCAAACTTATGATCAAAGGTTCAGACAGTTTGGATCCTGATGAGACGCCGCAATATGCGGCGTCTCATCTGGATTGAAACTGTTTGAATATGTAATCAAAGTTTCGCCGCTTTTCAAAAAAGTACATAAGAGGTATATTGATATAACCACATCTCCTATAACTATATCGTGCTGCTACTCAGTAGAATCACCTCCCGAAGAGGCGATTCTAATGAGTAGCAATGATAGGGATCGACTGATACATATAGAAATATTTCACTTTAATTCCCTAAATACGCTTTATATCTACAACTCTGCTACTATATAACACTATATCGTTCTGACCCACCCTCTTTAGCGTTTATTTTCAGTAAATAATTTGAATGCGAGGAACGAGTTTATTTTGATATGTGCAAACATGCCCACACTAGTGGGATTCTGGAGGGATCTTCTGATAGAGTATGCACTGTTTGTCATTGAGAAATCGTGTCATAAAAGTTTACATTTCATCTACTTTACTCTTAATAATGGAACAGTCGATTTTGAAATCTTTTAAAGGATTAACTCTTTCAATGACACGTGTTGTCGTCTACTTCAAATTTCATATTCTTTAAAAAAAAACCTGAAAAAATAAATAAAATGGATGTGCACGTAAATTAATACACATTGTATCTATATATATTATTTCAGAACAGACTCTGACCAGACAACCCCTAAAGGAACTGTCTGATCTATTTGCAAATGCGTTAATATACATGTACATGTAAACTATGTCTTTATCATGTAACGTTAAAGTGCATTTCAACATTAAAAGTAAATTGCACCTACACAGGATGTTTACAAATACACCTGTTTACAATTACAGTCGAGCCAGTCTTAAGCGGTCATTCATTTAATGAACATAGGAATCTTAAAAAGTAAGTGGTAGCTTAATGCAGAGCAAAAGTAATACAAACAGCACCTATAGGAGCTTTCTGTATAACTTTTGCCCTGCAGTAAACTACCACCTGCTTTACAGACCCATAATTAGACCTCTTTCTGATGGCAATTTAAGACAGGTTCTACTGTATACAGCACAATTTATCATCTATTGCACAGACTTATCAACTTATCCAGCTAAGTGTGTCTCACTAAGATACAAGCTGTTTGACACTCGGTCAATAATTTCTCAAAAGCTTAAAATAATAGGAAGCAAGTAAACTTAGTGACATATTAGAGTTTGGACAAGTATGAGTTATATCAGAACGATAAAGACTTAACCATGATATGGACAACTTTGTTACAGACTCTTAAAACAGACTGGATTAAATACAAATGTATTAGTCTTAAAAACTGTTGGTTGCTCAATGGAGAACACATGTCATGCATAAAGTTCATTTGAGAGTATACATCGTTGTCCTGCGTTAAGATTCTACCAGAATTAAACTGAGAAAGTTTCGTTCGAATGGTTTAGCGGATAACTTGACATCTCACTAGACTCGGAATGTTTGACAATTGTAAACTGTTCAACTTACATGTACATTTGTATAATATGGGAGACCATTATAACTTTATCCGTCACTGTGCAAGAAACGTGTTGTAAGGGTAAAAAAAAAAAGGGGGGGGGGGCTATAAGAGTTAACCATTAGCCAACTAAAAAAGAGGTGTGCTCAGACTGATCTGCTACATGTTTTTCTAACTTTCAAATCGTTCATACGTTTGAGAAACTATTGTCAGGAGTCAAACAGCTTGGAACCTAATGAGGCGCCAAGTTACTCAGTATTTCATCTGGATCCAAGCTGTTTGCAAGTGAAGGCCAGGTCATGCTCGGCATGCAAAGCGTAAATAAGTCTTTTTTCTAATTAGCGATAAAATCGATAAATTACATTACAAAACTTCAAGCAGTCACCGATTAGATGAGTGATTTAAAGTCATGTGATATTGGTCTGAATGTTGTACTGTATTTGTTACTATGGCAACTGTAAATTATCAGAATTAGGCTATTAACATTTACATGTACGTTTTTAAATACCGATTAACCCTGTTCGTGATAGAGACACCTTTTCATGCATTTGCAAAAAGAGTAGACCCTGATCAGACGGCCTCTATATGAGCGGTCTGATCAGAGTCTACCCTTTTTGCTTATGATATGATATAGATCGGAGTCTACTTTGTTTGCAT
This sequence comes from Azorinus chamasolen, assembly GCA_963576725.1. NCBI lineage: Eukaryota > Metazoa > Mollusca > Bivalvia > Cardiida > Solecurtidae > Azorinus > Azorinus chamasolen. The sequence continues at coordinate 52,081,224 of OY755236.1, forward strand.
CCGGAGTAGTGTATATATGATTCTACAAAATGGCAAAACATCCTAACTATAAATCGGAGCACGTGACTTTGATATTTAGCGTTGTTATATAATGCACAATATTTATGTTCAGCAAACCCTCTATACCGGTCATTACATTTAATATAAATACCTGTCTCGGAGACAGGTGACAGCTTAATGCAGGGTGAAAGTCGTGCAGAAAGCTCCTCTATGAGCTCTCTGCATGACTTTCACTCTGCCAGGGTTACAGATAAGGGGAGTATTGGGGAATTTACCCAATTAAAATTGTGGAAAAAGCAATTGTTTTTCAAAAACATGAGTTACACAAAGCAAATAAATATAGCAAAAAGCAAAAAAAAATAAAAATAGATTACCTAATGAGAATATGAATAATACCCAATTACGAAAATTGCCAATATCCAATAAAATTGCAAATACTCAATTCTGTAAAAATCAAGGAGTAAATACCAACTTGCATCAAAACCTTATTTGTAACCCTGCTCTGCATTAAGCAGTCACCTGGCTTGAAGTATCTAAATTCGTCTCTACTAGAATTCCGGTTTAGAGGGGGCTACTGTATATATGTTTAAGCCTCATTAATATCTCTTTCGGATATATTCACACTTTCTGTTACATTGTTTATTCACGTTCAGTTTATAGCCCTCTCTCTTTTTCATTATATTGTTATCAGACAGATATGAGCTACTTGCACACACGTTGTCTGTTATCTTACTTATCATTGCTTTTCTCTGTCATGTCTGTTAACCCTGTCAATCCTGAATTAGCAGAATGGAATAGCCTGTCAGTGTTTAGCTATAGAGTCCACTCAGTAGGAAGGCTAACACTTTCTAGAAGATTTTGAATGGCAAACAGTGCAGACCCTGATCAGAGGGCTCCTCTATGGACCCTCTGATCTGGGTCTACACTGTTTGCAAATGACAGTACATGTGTGTCCTGGGTTAAAAGTCAGATTGTCGAACGGTTTGGATCCAGATGAGACGCAGTTTTAATATATGATAAAAACTGTATGCATACAAAAATGTGCGTCTTCATGCATTTACCACAAAAGTGATAGACGTATTCACTCTAAGTATTCGGACATATATCCCCCCCCCCCCCCCCCCCCCTCTCCACGCCTTTTTAAAGTTTGCACCACTTGGATACTTTAAATTAGATTAACAGATGACCCTGGTAAAACTGCTCCTGCAGGATCAGTTTGGTCTCGGTCTGTATTATTTGTCTAAGTTTACTTGTCCGAATACACATGGTAGTTAAGAGTATGCTAACTAATAATGAATTTACCACCGATATCCGCCACTCCTACATACAGTGTGCAGTGTGCACACATTACATGTAGGATGTTTTAGCCCCGATCGTGCTGTAAAATATGATCTCCTTCAGTTTTTACTTATTTCCGAATCGTTCAAGCTCTTGAGAAACAGTAAAGCGAGTATCGAACAGCTTGGATCCTGATGAGACACCGGGTTACTCGGTGTCTCATCTGGATCCAAACTGTTTGTAAATACCATGCACGTCGCGCTTAGTAGGAAAAGGGTGAAAGTGATATTTTCGTATGAATTATGTTCATCTGTGCGTCGACATCGTTTGATACGCATTTGAGGAAATAAATTGCACACTATTTGGATTAAGAAGCCATGATCCCGTGATCATACATGGGATTTTCTCATTGAATCACATTTAGCTTTACTGATAAAACTGACAAAGAAACGATCGTTTCTACAACAATGTATCATGGTTTTGTTAAAGATTGTCAATTCCCCTTTTAGTCGCTGTCTACACTACGCCATGCTAATTAAGTTTTAACATTTCTCCCCCATGATTTTCTAAAATATATTACGTAACCTTTCAGATAGAATACATTGTTAAAATGGCCTCAATTTTGATACAGTAAAATCCTTCTAACCCGGAATTATAGTAGAAAAGAATCTATAAATACTTTCAGGCAGGTGGCTGCTTAATGCATGGTGAAAGTCATGCAGAAAGCTCCTAGATTAGCTTTCTGCATGACTGTCACACTGCATAAAGCAAGACCGATATTTATACCAAATTAAACGTCCGGTTTAGAGAAGTTTTACTGTATACATTTTAAAACCACAAACAAAATATTCACGTTGAGGTTTAAAGCATGCTTTTAAGTGAGGCCTGGGATGGTTTGCAAGTGTTGTCAGCTTTCATTTGTGACACTGCTAACCGCGACCTGACTGCATTTGTAAACAGTGTGGATCCACATAAGACGCAGAGTAGTCTAGCTTGTCATCATGACCCAGACTGTTTGACACTCGGCCATTAGTTTACCAAAAAGCTTGTTCGAATCCGGAGAAGTCAAACTTTGGGCAGAAATAATTTTACAGCATGATAAGGACTTATGTTGTATACACTGGGCACAGGCAGATACAGTTTGAGTACAGACATATGCAGTTATAATTCGAGTTCAATCTTACTTGCATCATATGCGCACTGCTTATTAATTTATTTCGATTTAAACTCAATTACAGTAAAATATTTCTATAAAGACCATCAGAAACAGGTCTCATTTTGCGTCTTTAACCATTTACACCATTGATACTTATGAAAGAAATGATAACATCATACATATCTATTAGCTGATTTTTTTTATAATGGTATATGAAGACAGGAATTGTTTTTGCCATGTCAGCAACTGTAGAATTACATCCATATATTTCCATAAGCAAACGGGGCAGATTCTGACCAGACGGCTCCCACAGGAGAGTCGTCTAGGTCTACTCCATTTGCAAAGGCGCGAAAATGTGTCTCTAACAGGTGAAGGCAGATGGTAGCCTAATGCAGAACAATGTTCTCGCAGGAGCTTTCTCCATAACTGTTTATTTATTCATTTATTCATTGACATATAAAGGTCAGTGGCAAAATACATACATGTAATCACAAATGAAGTCAACATATCACAAATAAGACTATAATCCAGTTGTAGATAAATGTTGTATGTACGGTTCACATGCGCTTTGACCACCGACCGAGCGTCAACATAGTTTTATAAATGAAGAGTAAGAGCACATTCACGGATTTGACACTAGCTTGTTAAATGACCTAAAACTAGGATACGCACAACATTATCACAGTAAGAATACTTTTAATAACTTATATATGACAATTGCTATGTATATCAGGGTTGCTAGGGACCATGGATACCCCTTTAAACTGAAAGCTTATTTCCAATGAGGGCCGCGTCATTATTATTTAAATAACGCTTTACTCCATAAATACGTTTTGTTTTTCTACGCCTTGGCAAACAGAGTAGACACAGACCAGACGGCTCCTGTTGGGGCCGTCTGATCAGGGTCTTCTCTATTTTCTCATGATATAATATAGATATGAGCCTGTATTTTCTGCCCTGTCCTATAGGAGCAAATGCTCTATTTATCACAATGGTTTCAAACTACAAAATTTTAATTTTCCCTTTTCTTTAGTTAATGTTCTTTTTAGGTAAATTTATTCAAAGAGACTGTGTCTAAAAATAGTCTAGGGGAGAATGAGTTAATATTCATGGTGTCATTATTTCTTACATGGATATTCATTGAGTAAAGGGTTAAATAGTCTGCATTTAAATCCCTATTTTTGTTCAATACAAAGTTGCTATAGAGAGGTTCTACTGGACTGTATGCGAGCACATTCACCTGTTTCAAGGACATGTAAAGTTTAACGCATTCCCACTTATAGATGCCTTCTAACGCCTTTGCAAACAGAGTAGACACAGGCCAGACAACTCTGTAAGAGCTGTCAGATCACGGTCTGTTCTGTTTGCTAATGGTATTTGATTCCCTCTTTGGCTGAAAAAATCTCGGACTCCTGTCCATGTTTTATCATAAAGCTATTTCAATGATTATTCATAAGGTCACGAAATCTTGAATACTGTTCAAGTGGAAATGAGTTAATTTCCTGCATACTGAGAACATGTTTACCCGGTCAAAAAACCTAGCCTGCTTCGTACTCAAAACATATACAACGTACCGTCCTTTTCTTCAAGTATATGATCTGATTGTCAGACAGTTTAGATTCTGATGAGACCCGAGTTACTCGACGTCTTATCTGGATCATTACTTTTTGTAGTCATCACCAAATTGCCCGTAGCGTTTTTCAGGTTAAGTTCTGCATGGATGTTTTGTTATGAATCGGAGCAACTGAGGTATGCAGACAGGTTGCATGGAAAGGAAAGAAACCCCTCACGCTGGGCCGCTCTTACAATCGCGTGGATGATATTAACATATTAACCCTTTCCCTCATATGCTATCTTTAGATCCAATCTCTTTGAATAAATCTACCGAAAATGAGCATTAACAAGAGAAAAGGAAAATTTTAGAATTTTGTAGTTCTGAAACCAGTGTGATAAATAGAGCATATGCTCTTTTTATCACAATGATTTCAAAAAGTGACTTTTACAGAGGCGTAGAAAGGCGTATTTATGAAGGAAAGGGTTAAACAAAGTACCACCCTTCCCCTGTCAACAGACTGCATGTAGGCTACCGTTTATTTATATTTAACACTAAACAGTCACTGCGGTAAAACTTAACTAAGGCGACCACTGGAAAGATGTAATAGTGTTGATTTGTCTCTTTTCCTCGTGTAAACGCCTTTTCAAACAGAGTAGACCCAGATCTGGGTCCCTGCTTATAAAGCTTTTACTTGAGTCTGAGTTTCGTTCTCAAGCATTTGATTGGTCAGATTTGAGTTCTCAATCTTTTGATTGGTCAGATTTGAGCCAGAGGCTCAAATCTGACCAATCAAAAGCTTGAGAACGATCTCAGACTCAACTAAAAGCTTTATAAGCAGGGACCCAGAAGGATCCTGTAAGAGCTGTCTGCCCAGGGTCTGTTGTAATTGTTTATGAAATTATAGCAGATCGGTTTCTACCAATACCAAAAACTCATGTGTACATATGCCATTATAAAAAATCTTCTAATAAATATTCATGATGTCATTATATTCTATAGGGAAAGGGTTAATATAGACGATGGTTGAATGCAAGGCGAAAGTAATGCACAATACTCCTTAAATCTGTATCCATTAAGCCTTTACTCCATGAAATTTCATGTAAGAAATAATGACATTATGAATATGAATTAGATTATTTGTTATAAGAGTACATGGACACTTGATTTTTTTTTACTATGGCAGACACTGTAGAATCATACCTAGATTACATGTAGGCCTATATCATAAGCAAACAGAATACATGTAGACTCTAATCAGACGGCTCCTGTGGGAGCCGTATGATCTGGGTCTACCATGATTGCAAAGGCGTATTTATGGAGTGAACGCCACTCTTTAACCATTTCCCTGTTTTATATTCATGTAAGATATATTTACGTCATGAATATTTATTTGTAGAATTTTCATGACGTATAATTTTCAAAGCAATGTTTTGCTTTGACAAAAACAATAGAGTCATATCTATATCATGTCAAAAGCAAACAAAGCAGACCCTGATCAGACGGCTCCTAAAGGCGTTTATATGAAGGAACGGGTTAAGGTACCATCCGACGCTTATGGCCCAAGTGGTCGCTATCACGATGTAGACAGGCATGTTCGGTGTCTATAGTCCATGTAAAACCATTTACCACAGGGCTTGCTTATGTCAGATAATTGTGTCGTTTTGCCAGTGCTTGTATATGTCATGGGTTAATGCATGTAGAACTGTTGATAAGAGTATTTAGGAAATCTAGACGAACTGTTTCCTACCAGTCTTAAGCGGCCATTCATTTACTGAACATAGAATTCGTATAAAGCAGGTTGTTTCTTAATGTAGGCAAAAGTAATACAGAAAGCTCCTATAGGAGATTTCTCTATTTGTTTTGACCTGCATTAAGCTACACCATGCCTTATGGACCCGTAATTAGACCTCTTTTTGATGACCGCTTAGGGCAAGTTCTACTGCATTCATATTTGTCACTCCCATTTTACTGGTACTCTTTAGCACCGCCTCTTTGAGTCGATTCTAATAAGTACCATCAAGATAGGATGTGAAAGAAAAGATTTTGATACATAATATATAATTACTCTGGCTATATACAGCTCTGAGGCAGTCTGCAGGGCCCCGTTTTATGAAAGATCGTACGAACCAAACTTGTCGTATGACCTGAGTCATACCTATTCACAGTCATCGATATTATCACAAATTCTCTCGTACGACAGATATCATCGTAAGTTCTAACATTTGGTGAGCGCACCTAGAAGTTACACATAGAAGTTACAACTAGAAGTTACAAATAGAAGTTTCGCTCGTCGTATGTTAGAACTTAGGATAAATTGTTTTAAAACAGGCCCTTGAACCGCTTTGGATCCTTCGCCTCGTTTTCATTCTCAGTATGTAGATCCACGTAGGGCCTTGAATTCACAACCGATCATGTTATCCTTATATCAGACCTGTACACTTGTCTAGTCAGTAGGATATATGTGTTGGTTTATATTGGATTGTATGTCTCAGTCATATCGCGGCACCCAGTAAATTGCAGCTGGAAGACGACCCCATCCGTACGCAGAACAAATTGCATTGTTTCGTGCACTGATGAACACACGGGTAGAACCACCGACCTATCACAGGTCAGCTGGAAGGGTTCCTCAAATGAAATATCCGAATGTCTAGTCAGTAGGTTCGAAGTATTGGTCAACATATTCTTCTATATTAGTCGGTCGTCTAGAAAAATGCACTTGCAAACAGTGTAGACATTGGGCACATATTTAAATATCGCCGCTTTTTAATTCACCAGTGTTTTCACAATAATACTGTAGTTCAATATAATAATGATTATATTATATAATCTTTCAACTTAACCAATAGTGTTGATACAAATCGGATGCCGTGCCTATGACACCCCACCGCAACCATATCCCATATATTCTAATAATAGATACAACAACAACAACAAAAAAACAAAACAAACCTATATGTACTACATGTAGTAAAAAGTAATTTTGGTAAGAAATCTTTCATGAGTTGATTCATATTAAAACATTAATATATACAACGACTTTTACCCTTTCCATTTATAAGAACGCACTTTCACACCTTTGCAAACAGAGGAGACCCAGTTCAGACGGCTCCAGTATGGACTGTCTGACCAGGGTCTACTCTGTTAAGCTATTAAATTATACAAATCAGGCCCCGAGGTTATAAAACTTTTTGCTTGAGTCTGAGACCATTGTCAAACATTCTGAGCTAGATACTTGAGAATGCGCTCAGACTCAGGAGTTTTATAACATTGGACCCTGATTCTATAGTTTCTACCAGGATCAAATTATCCTGTGACCATATGGCATATACCATTATTATATGCCACCTAATGAATAGTCATTATGTTGCTTACATGTATGAATATTCAAGGGTTAAAATATTAAACGTAATTCAACACGATCCATGTGAAACTTTATATGGCATAAACCTTTGCTATTAAAACATCAAGTTTGTTTTATGCGTCGCTACTTGAAGTCAATTTGATTTTCGGTGAAAATTTAACACTGTACCACGCGACAAACTACAGTAGGTATACATGTACAAGTGAGTTTCGCCATGCATGGTCTGTTGTTTTCAACAGTGAATATGTTTCTCCTATACAGTAAATCCACTGTAAATCGGAATTCAAACAGAGAATAATTAAGATACGTTTAGGTAGATGGCTGCTTAATGCAGGGTGAAAGTCATGCAGAGAGCTCCTAGAGGAGCTTTCTGAATGACTTTCATCCTGCATTAAGCTGCCACCTGTTTGCAAGGCCGATATTTATACTAAATTGAACGTTCGATTTAGAGGGGTTTTACTGTACATGATGTACTTATCGACAAGGGAGTTTTCGCTTCAAGTAGTATGTGTTTGTAATGGAGTCTCTAGTCTATTTATGCAATGGAGTCTCTAGTCTATTTATGTAATGGGGTCTGGAATCATTAGAAATAAAACGCGGACGTTCGATATGTTTTACATTATCACACTTTGACGGTATTTGATAAACACGAAACGGTACTAATTTCATCAGTACGGATAACAAATATGCATGTATAGTAAAATCAATGGTATAATTTTATTTCATTTCAGGTCATGTTGGCAGATTGTTGTCCGAGAGAAGAGGTAGCCCAGAAGGACATGCGACTAAACAACGGGATTGATTTGCCACAAGTTTGATGCATTTCTAGACTTCAAGAATACAGCCGCCAACATGGCTCCAAAACGCCGACTTCCACAGACGTTTCCACATCGTGTCATTCTTGTAACGTCATTGACCTTATGCATGTGTGCTCTTGGTGGCATGGTGCTTGCCGTGCTCAGCTGGAGCCACCGTATTTGGGGATACTACTTCGGAACAGGCTTCTGGTCAGGCGGGGTCATCCTTCTGACTGGAATCTTTGGAATAGTGGCATCCTTTGTGCGAAATGTGTGTTCCGTAAAGACCTTCATGATATTCTCCATATTTGGATTCGTAGTTTCGTTAGCAGTGATTGCTCTTTCGTGTGGAGGTTTAGACCTGGAAAGTGGGTTTTATGAGGGTTATTCAGCGAATACAGTGATGCATTACATATGTCATGGTGGATATCTTGGTCTGGGCGTGCTCCAGATCTTCTTGTGCATATTATCGGACGCAATAAGCATTTATTACTTGTTTGTTGAACACCATGCAGAGATATACAGTGTAAAGCTTCGTGGCAAGAACAAACCACTGAAAAGAAGCCGTCCACGTAGCAAGGATAGCACCAGAGCTAGCACTGCAAGTTCAGCTCCACTAATCGGTGGCTCCATTCGATCGAGATCTGACTCAAAGGGTAGTAAAAAGGGAAAGAAATCGAAAGAAAACAATACTGTTGATGGAGATGAAACAGATGCGCCAATATATAGAAACAGGGGATCTTTTGTCAAATCCGAGAACGTTTTAGACCCGACTACCCCAATAAGAAGTCCCTGTATTAGACCGGCTTCGTTCACAACGTTTGGACACACTGATGCACAGTCGGATAGAGCGTCGTTAATAGTGCATCCTGGTGATAACATGAGCGTAGCGGACACGAACTATTCTCAGATGTCTGGTGAGTCGTCGCCTTATGCTCACACAATGCTTTTTTGGCCCCCACTGCCCATCGAGGAAGATGAAGAACTACCGCCATATGAGCAATATGAAGGGCATCTAGATGCAAATGCAGACTCACAAATTACTTCCCAGGGAAATCAAGATACTGGAGATGGGGTTGGCCCCGGACATTTCCTGCTTAGAAGAGCGATTAGTGCACCTTTATACGGGAAAAGACGAAGAGTGTACAAAAGAAGTTCCCAAGGAAACTCAAGTAATATGCTAACTAGGCAAGTAGCTGTTGATGCGCAACATCCTAAACATAATGCGTCTAATGAATTTGCAAAGTACATTATTGATAGACCAGATCTATCATCGCGACGCAGTCAGTCTGATGACTTACTGAATGAGTGCAACAACAGTAATGATGCTATACACGATCAAATGGAACAATCACAAGGTGTTCAACTGAGAAACTTTTCTAAATCAACTGATAAGATTTTGTATCAAGGCCAACTTCAAAGGAGTGATCGTTCACAAAGTGTCAAAACGCCCCGAGAAACCCGCCTCGACAGAAGAAAGAGGGCACTGTCAGTTGAATTCAAACCAACAAAAGAAAACAACATAGAATATAATGATAGATTAGACCCAGAGCGAAAGGTACACCCGGCACACGATTCCACATCTGCTCTGTATGCTTGCACAAAAACATTGCCATCTAAGTTTTCTCTAAGGACACGTTTAAGTCAGAAAGGGCCCCGGGAAGCGATACCAGTGAAGTCTGTGTCAACTTTGCCATTATTTTCCCCTCCACCTAAGCCACCAAGAACTCACTCAGTTACACTGGAAGACCTTCGTGATCTTATCGAGAAGAAGGGTTACCAAAGTGAAGATATGAAACCAGAGACCGAAAACAATTTTAATTCCTTCACAAGCAAATTTATTGAAAACAACCCTTCTCAGGACAAACAAGATGATGCTTTTGATTCTAGATCTACTGAAACCAGACATACAAATGAATATGCTACTGTTGATGAAATGAAAGAATTGAAGTCTTCACAGGGTGCATCAAATTCTACCAGCAGTGTTGAAAAACAAGAGTCAGTGCGGGAGAATACTCCTATTCAGACTCTAAATGCTATTCCCACGGCTGTTAATAGTGATGAAATTAATAGTAAGACAGACGACGATGTTTTTCTGCCACCAAATCCCGATTCAAAGCATTTAAGAGAAAGTTCTCAGGACTCTGTAAAGACTGTTAAAGTTAACCCACAAACTGTATCTGTCACACTACAGGATAAACCTGCCTCTGTGGCTGATGCTGACACTGTTTTCTCGATAAACAGCGAAAAGAGTGGCCTTAAAAAGGTAAATGAAAGTCAAGAGAAAAGCAATTCCGCAGAAATAACTTTAGATTCTGGTCCTGTTCTTCGGTTTAAAAGTCCACAAGAAAAAAACAAAGTTAATGTTGATGCTAATGTTTCTAATACAGGAAGCATTGATGATTCAGCAAGAGATTCGGCTCCACCAATCATGGAAAGTACAATCACCCTTCCAGTATCTCCAGTAATTAAACAACCTGTCGTCAGAAACAGTAGCGAAATGAAGAATACGGCACCAGCAAATCCACTGTATGCAAGAAAGGAGAAGAAACCGCCAGTGATCTTGCCAAAGCCACACTCGTACAGGCTTCCATCAAGTGCTACAAACCATACTGAGGTTAGTTCTGCTCCAAAGTATTCTAAAATCAATGTTGACCAGAAACCTCCAGCCTTGTCCGATGTGAGTGTAGAAAGGTATGTTGATAACCGATCCCGTCCCCCACTTCTCTCACCATCGGAGAGAATTCTTCAAAGACATAACGATCGTCCAATCATAAACACACAAGGTGTTCAAAAGTCGAAAACAAACTTTAGACCGAATGAAGTCGGCAGAAATCTGTTCCTGACGTCCGCTGAGAACAATGGTGCCAGACCCAAAACTACATTTTTTCGACGTTCAAACAGCGAGGACCCTGACGAGAGGCCAATTCGTCCGTTGATTCGAGACGACCCGCGGGGCGTATCAAACATCAATCGAAACAGGCCTTCGTCTTTGTCTAATTCCCGGGTATACCCATCTCACAACGTTTCTCCTTTGTCTTCAAAATTTAATTATCAACCAAAGTTTTCATTTGCATACCCAGACCAGACTTCACCGACCTCTGGTAATAATCCGCGTTCATCGTTTCGAAACTCATCAACTGTTCAAAGTGTAAGCAATGTAACTCAACCCGATCAAAAAGCTCAACATTCAAATGGCGCCAGTGCTCAAAACGGGACCGGTCCTGTGGCTTTTTTGTCACGTTCGGGCTCTTCCAGTTCAGCAGGGTCAGGTTCGTCACAAGGTGTTTTGCATTTAGTCCAGCCGTATCATCAGCGTCAAGTTACGAACAACACAGACGGGATTGCCAGTGACTCTACGAGAAATGGTAATTGTGCCAGTCCCGAACCACCACAGGCCCCTTTACCACAGCAAAACAATATACAACAGCAAGATGAAGATAAACCTTTGTTTTCTGTCGTTCTATAGTATGCATTTACTCTCTCTTTATATAAAATAAGTAGAATCTGTCTTAAGCAACCATCAAAATAGGTATTACTGTGGGCTTATTAGGCAGGTGGTAGCTTAATGCATGTCAAAAGCAATGCAGAAGCTTCTATATGAGCTTTCTGTCATACTTTTGCCCTGCATTAAGCAACCACCTGCTTTTTAAATCTCCTATATTCAATAAATGAATGGTCGCTTAAGACAGGTTCTACTGTATGTATGTGTGATCAATAGCTTCGCCGCCTGTAAAAATGCACAATCATGTACATGTGTCAATATTTGGCCAACCATCAGTGAGAACAGTTTTTTTTTGTTTTTTTTTTAAAAACCAAACAAACTCGATTATTCCTTTACCTGATGCATGCAAGAAATAATGACTAGATACAGATTATATACGTGTTTGTTAGGGTTTTATGAACAATGCATGCTGTATGTTGGCGGCAACTGTAGAATCATATCTATTCTAGTCCATAAGCACACAGAGCAGACCCTGATTAGATGGCTCCACCAGGAGCTATTTTATCTGGGACTACTCTATTTGCAAAGGCCATATACATCTATGAGGTAAAGAGCTATGTTAAAGCATTCTTCTTGTCCTGCTATGAAATTTATCGTTCGCTCAACCTCTCGTCCACTGCATTCCAAGCATCATCCATTTCGATAATTAGTGTAGACATTATTGATAGGGATGTAGAAGTGGTATAACATTGAGGCATGGTTTTCATCTGGGCGGCGTAGTCATGGTCTACACTGTTTTCTCATAGAGCGGGCCATTTTACATGTACATGTGTGACTGTTTCTACTATGATATGAGTAATATGATACAAACTTGATTGGGAACCTGCTTTTATTATTATACCATTTACTCCATAGAGACGCCAATTAACCCATTCTCCCCTACTGACGCCTCTTTGTGCCTCTGTAAAACTCATTTATTGAAACCATTGTGATAAATAGAGCATTTGCTCTTTTGTCATAATGGTGTTAAAACTACAAGTTAAAAATTCTCCTTTTCTATAGTCAATGCTCCTTTTCGGTAGATTAATTCAAAGGGGCTGATTCTAAAAATAGTCTAGGATGGAACAGAGACATATACATACATATGTATACGTCTCTGGATGGAATGAGTTTTTAAAATGCCTTTGAAATCAGATTAGGTATTTATCAGACGGATCCTTTAGGAGTGATCGAACCGTCTGATCAGGATCTGTTCCGTTTGCTTATGAGGTTTGATCCTACAATTTCTGCTATGACTAAAAGTTCCTATTTTCATATAAATATCAGTTTTAATATTCATCATAGCATTATGTCCTACATTAACAGTCACGGAATAAAATATCCTTGCATTTCAAGTACCCTAGCTTTCTTGCATTCAGCACTGATGTATCTGTTCAGATTGTCCATGCAAAGCTTCGTCAATTAATATCGCATAATCAATGTCTAGTCCTTATAGATGCAATAATGTTTATTTTGAAATTCATGGTCTGAAAATGTTGCTATTTTGGATGTTGATTTTTACTGTTATAACATGTTTTATTGTGTATTGTGAAAAGTGGATAATAAGACCAAATGTGTACAGCAGAAACCTCTCTAAGGCGACCGCTTTGTGAACAAATATGAGTGTCTTTAAAATATCACTCTATGACTGGTCATACCAAAATACATTGTATCATTGTGAATATTATTACACGTACATACGATTTTAATTTTACTATGAAAAAGGTGTGTTTTCATTGTGACAGACACTGTAGAATCAGATCTGTATCATTTCCTTTAGCAAACACAACAGACCCTGATTTGACGGCACCTACAGAAGCCGTCTGATCTGGATCTACTGTTTAAAGGTGCAAAATGCGTATTTATGGAGTATATACAGGGTTAAAGTTATTGCTTAATGCAGGACGAAAGTGGTGCAGAAAGTTTTCAGCAGAACTTGCATCCTGCATTGTGCTACCACCTGACTTTATGGCCCAGAATCAGAGTTTGTTGGTTGTCGCCTTAGAGAGATTTTATTGCATCTACTTACGACCAATTATTGCCATTACACCCTTGCAAAGAGACATTTGCAAACAGTGTAGACCCAGAGCACAGTTTGTCTAAAAAATAATTTTCGTCAGTGATAAAGTTTGATAAACTGTTTTGCTTCATTAATATTTAGAAAGCTGGGAGTCATATTTAGCAGACTGAGGGTTAATGTATATATGCCAGCGTAGAGCTTAAAGCATTAATTATAAGCGGAACAAAATTATGAACACTCCTTTAAAAGCCTTTTACATATGTACTTTTGGTCTACAATGCTTTTGTTGTTTTAACCCTTTACTCCATAGAGTCGCCTTTTGACGCATTTGCAAACAGAGTAGACGCAGATCAGACGGCTCCTGTAGGAGCTGTCTGATCAGGGTCTGCTCTGTTTGCCTTTTGACATAATATAGAACTGATTCTACAGGTTATGCCATTATTTAGAAAGTCCTTAGTTCATAGTGCCATTATAAACATTCAGTTAATTAATACCCATTACGTCATTGTGCCTTGCATAAATATTAATGGAGTAAAGGGTAAAATATCGTCTTTTACCTTTGGTCTACACTGCTTTTGTTATTTTAATTTTGGCCGTACTTGTTTACAGAATCATTCATACATATGTTAGCTGTAAGCCTGTTATAAAAATGATGTCGGCTTAAGTTCCGATCCGTTATATTTTTCTGTCTCTTCCTATTCATTCAAGCATTTCAAAGAATGTCGTTCGATAGTAAAACAGCTTGGATCCTGATAGGCCGCCTAGTTGTACGACGTCTCATCGGGATCTAAGCTGTTTGCAAATGGCTGCAACGTCGCGGGTAGCTAGTGAAGGATTTACGCTCTAGGATGAAGGGTGTTTTTAGTACTTGATATAGATGAAACGCTGGATAAATATTTTTCACTAGGTCCCAGCCTGTTTGACTCTCAGAATATTCTCTCGGAATATATGAAAATTGGTGAAAAGAGGCTATCTTGTATCCAGAAATATGGAAACACACAAAAATTGGAGCAATGTGGAACTTGCAGCTGAGTACTAAAGCTTAAACGTTTAACCCTTATCCCGCAAACTGCGACATTAGACTAGTCTAATGGCCAAACAACTTGGATCCAGATGAGACGCTGAATAAGGTCGGCATCTCATCAGGATCCAGTCTATTTGACACTTGGCCCCGAGGTTATAAAACGTTTCCCTCGAGTCTGAGATCATGCTCAAGAATCTGATTGGTCAGACCAATCAGATTCTTGAGAATTATCTCAGAATCGAGGGAAACGTTTTACCTTTGACCCAGCTCAATAATTTCTCAAGAGGTTGTGTCATGACCCTGGATCAAAATTTTCTCAATAGCTGAATGGTAGGGAGTATCTAGTCAAAATTGAATATAATTAATTTTGAGCAGACGTCATTTTACAGCGGTGTCAGGGTTGATTCTATAGATAATACCTCGTAGCTCTCCAATAGAGCATCGGGTTTACAAAAAACTTGATTAGTTGCTCATTTGAGTTAGTTATTTGAGGGCTTTTCACGCCGATCAATTGATAGTTTGTCAACAATGTGGGTGTACAATGGAGACATTGTTTACTCCTGTCCTGATATAAAAATATAGGTATACTCAAACCCTGATATTGAACCAGGGCAACGGATTAGATTTAATGTGCGTACTCAGATACTAAAATCGTCATTTCTCCACCAAACCCTATGTTGTGACCACTCTATAGAATCGTCACAACATAGGGTTTGGTGAAGAAATAAAGGAGTTATTCTTGATAATGTTTATATTTACGCATCTTATCTGGACCTACAACATTTACTTATTTCTGATTGTTTTAAAGTTGAAGAAGCTTATTTGCCAAGCGTCAAGCAGCTTGGATCCATGGGGAGTTATTTGGCATCACATACGGTTCGAACTGTCAGCAAATGACATCGCGACAAGCAAGCAAAGAATTAAAATGCATTTTAGTGCGACAGCACTCTGAATAAAAAGTTAAAAACATATATTCCGATAAAATGGAACGTTTTTGAAATGTAGACCAGAGCAACAGATAAAGATGTGTTGTACTCAAATATTAAAATTGTCTCGAAGAGCCGATTCTAAAGAATGGTCACACTAAATAGGATTTGGTGGAGAAATAAAGTTATTTTTGAAAATGTTTTTATTTACGTATCTTATGTGGACACCTGTAGACGTTTACAAATGTTGAAATGTGTGAGCAAAGATTCGTCTTGGCGACGGTTCTTTCTCTGATGTTTTGTCGCTGCCAAAGTCACATCTATGCAAACAGTTTGGATCCAGATGAGACGCCGAGTAACTGCACGTCTCATCAGGATCCAAATCGTTTGCTAAGTACTGTGAATAAATGTACAGTCGGCTGAGCGGTCATTCGGACTGAAAGTAGACTATAACTAGGGACTTTACTTTAACACACGTGGTACGCCTCGTTATATGATCTGATTTTACTATGATATACATGTACTGTTATTAGATTTATATTCCATATTTTACAAACATTGCTGTTCACTCCTGTATGTATATATTTGAGCCATTAATATTATTTCAATAAATCGCTTATAAAACAGACTAACAACTAGTATTGTGCTTCCAGATGATCCCGGTTCTATATACATGTTCAGTAAAACCTCTCTATAACGACCACTAAATTACATCAAGCATTTTTTAAAGGCAGATGGCTTCTTAAAGAAATTTGAAAGTAAAACAGAACGCTCCCATAGGAGCGTTCTGTTTTACTTTCACATTGCTTTAAGCAGCCACCTGCCCTAAATACCAACTAATTAACACAATTTAGAGGTCGTTATAGAGAGGTTTTACTGTACATCGCCAGGTTAATCTTTTTTCTTAACCCTTTACCTTACGAGTACCATGTAGGAAATAATGATATAACAAGTAATGGGAGCATTGAAAGCAATGCCATACTCCCCTATACCGGCCGAATTTTCATTCATTTTCAAAAATGAAAGTAGTGTAACAAAATTCAAACTTGATCTGTAACTCATTATAATAAAGCCACATACCAAATATCACTTTGAACAATGTCTGCTACAGTTTAGAAAAAAAACTCCGGAAAACCTGCAAATTCCGGAAATTTTCTAAGTCAAACAGCTGTAATTCCGTGAAAAATCAATGTAGTGTAACAAAATTCAAAGTTGATCTGTAACTCATTATAATAAAGGAACATACCAAATTATAACATCAATATCTGCAAGGGTTTAGACAGTCTGGAAAACCTAATTTTCCGGAAAATGTCTAAGTAAAACCACTGTTATTCCGTGACAAATCAATGAAGTGTAACGAAATTCAAACTCCTTATGTAACTCATTATAATAAAGCCACATACTAAATATCACTTCAATATCTGCTATGGTTTAGAAAACACTCCGGAAAACCTGAAATTTCCGGGAAATGTCTAAGTCAAACAGCTGTAATTCCGTGAAAAATCAATGAAGAGTAACGAAATTCAGACTAGATCTGCAACTCATTATAATATATCACATCAATATCTGTAACGGTTTAGAAAAAAAGTCCGGAAAACCAAAGTGTAACACACTGACGGACGGAGCGTGAACCTATATTGTCCCCTTCGGCGATGCCGGTATGGGACTAATGAATATATATTAGCTGGATTCAAGTAAAACCTCTCTAAACCGAACGTTCAATTTGGTATAAATATCAGTCTTTGAGACAGATGAGAGCTTTCTGCAGGACTTTCACCCAGCATTAAGCAGACATTTCTAAAAGTATCTAAATTATTCTGTCCAGTTTAGAGGTGTTTTACTGTTTTATGACGATATATGAACACAGGATTTTTTGCCATGATAGAAGGGTTTAGAAACTGCAGAATAAGAATTAAATTCCATAAGAAAACAGCAGACTCTGATCAGACGGCCCTTGCAGGATTATGGCCTGGGTCTACTCTGTTTGCAAAGACGTACAAATCAGGTAACGGATTTAAAGTGTGTAGGGTACATCCAGGCGATACAATTGTCCGCCTGTGCATCGGTCAGTCACATATACGTGTATACTCATTAGTATCGAAAGCATTCGACCTAGTATGAGCGGTTATTTTAAAATGTGCACCTGAAGATGGTCAAGATTAGGACTCAGTCCCTTTAGCACTAGAGTTGTAGCCCCTGTCATACGTCAAAAACAGTCATACAGAAGTGTGTGTGTGTATGGGGCGGGGGGGGGGGGGGGTACCACGAGTACTTTACTAAGGAGAGATCACTATCTGATAGGCGGTTGTTATCCTACCGTTTGTACTGACATAGTTGTGTCCCATAGACGTGTTACACATGCACTCACGCATGAATCTATATCTACGCATGCATACGGTAAACGCTTTTCATGAATTTGAATAAATAGATGGATCCGTACGATCAGTGCATATTCTTTTGCTTATAAAATGATGACAAATCTGAGTCTACAGGGTCTACCAATACATCATGTGTACATATACCAGTATACGAATTCAGCCGATATATATTCCAGATGTCATTATTTCTTAGATGGATATTCAACGGGAGGGAAGGATGAACGGCCGTATTTAGCTATATATAACTATTACACCAAACATTCCTAGCAACACCCAGGTGCGGATCCAGCATTTCAGATTAGGGGGGGGGGGGGGGGGGGGGGGAGGGGCGTATATATTTTTTTAAAAGGGGGGGGGGCGTAAATTTTGATGTTCGATGACATAACTAAATAGTGTGTTTGTAACACATGTTGAAAAAGAGCTTGATCGGGTGAGGGAAATAAAAAATAAATATTATTTCGATTTTTAGTAGACCTAGATCTAAAATATTACTAAACAAGTTTAGGGGACGTACGTGAAGGAAATGGTTAAAGTAATGCTACATGATGAACAAAGAAAGTACGTCATGTCAAATGTTGCAGTAGTGTATACCTGATCACCCTAATTATTCGGACAGACTAACTTAGGCAAAGGGTGCTGACCAAGTTCAAAATGCCCCCGTAGGAGCAGTTTCATCCGGGTAGTCACTGTTTCTTACTATGTCAGTCTTATTCGAGCTATAACAAGAGCTGTCCGCAGACAGCGCGCTCCACTTTCTTTAGTGCTGGATAGTGTAGTGGAAGTCTAAGTCAGAAAGGGAGATAACAGCAAAATTAATTTAAGGGTTACCTGTCCTTGTGAAATGGGTCCCCCTTGTAATAGTTAATATGTATACCAAAGATGAACCATATATCTTGGACAGTTTCTGAGACATGGACCTGAACATAAAACTGAACCAACAATGAAAATTCTAAGTCGAAAAAGGGGCATAGCTATGGCAAAATTAATTTTATGGTTACCTACCCTTGTGAAAAGGGTTCCCCTTGTGATAGTAAACATACATACCAAATATGAACCAAATATTTTTGATAGTTTCTGAGAAAAGGACCTTAACAAAAAGGTGCTGGATAGTGTAGTTGAAGACTAAGTCAGAAAGGGGAGATAACAACAGCAAAATTAATTTTAGGGTTACCTGCCCTTGTGAAATGGATTCCCCTTGTGATAGTAAACATACCTACCAAATATGAACCAAATATCTTCAATGGTTTCTGAGAAAAGGACCTTAACAAAAAGGTTAACCAACACCGATGAGAGGGTCATGACAATAGCTCCACTTTTTGAAAAAGTGGAGCTAAAAATGGTACCAATGCTTTACACATCGATGGAGAGAGGAGATCGGTGATCGTTTATTTACGTTAATAAATATGCCTTTCTGCGCCTATGCAGAGTAGACCCAGGTCAGATGTCATTATTTCCTACATGAATAGTCATGAGTTTTTTGTAACTAGCTTTATAGGATTGCATATATCATTATAGCAGGTGAAACGATTTATGGATTGGTATACCTGCAGCTGAAGGTTGGAAAACATACTGCAGACAGTATATAACTAGAGGTTTTTGTCACAAAAACAGATCCCCCCACCCCCCAACACACATTGTCACATTCCTGTATATGAAAACTCGACCGGACAGGATGTGTGACAGAGACAAACAACTCTTACAAAAACAATAAAAGGGAAATAACTCAAAAATGATGATATTATAGTAATGGACTTGATGAATGATACGTCCCTCATCATGCGCTTTCCACACCACATTATAACAAATGATAACAGGGAATAACTACCAAAATATTAATATCAAGTGCATGACACTTCCTTTCATTATGCTCTTTCCATAAATGAAATGTCATTCAAATACAGTTATGGCCCTTGTACATGACACTTCCTCGCATTATGCTCCTTCCGTGTATGAAGTTATTGGACTGATCCTTTCCAAGAAAGAGCCCGGACAAATAATTCACGGAGACTACCGAAGATATGATTATATAGAAACCCAGTGTCGTGTGAAATTATGATAATAGAGGTCAACAACGTCAAGTGAATTTTCTCGACTATACATGCAGTATTTCATGAACATCTGTTGAGCAGTTTCGGGAGTTGCGCTTACAAGGATAGTGTCAAAGACAGTGATTTCGAAGTTCAAAGGGGCGCTTCCAGAAAAATTGCAGAAGTAAAATTCCCCGACAATATGTACATCTACATATTGTGTTCTTGCTACATACAAGGTTTTGCGAAATTCTTTTGAACAGTTTAAGAAGAGGTGCACTTACAAAGATGGGGTCAAAAGACCTAGTGATTTCTAAGCTCAAAGGGGCACAACTCCAAGAAAAACTAGAACTACCACTAAAGGTGATGAATACCCCCACTAGTACATTTGACACAGAGATGGGGCTTATAGAAATAAATCACTACAATATCAGCTACAGTTTAGAAAAAAACCCTCTGGAAAACTGAAATTTCCTAAAAATGTCCAAGTCAAAATGCTGTAACGGTCTACTCCGGTTGCAGATGCGTGAAAACAAGTTTATGAGGGAAAGGGTAAAGACTTAAAAGTGCACCCAATTTTTCTCGCCAAATAATACTACACCAAAACAATGCCAATCACAGAGCGTATAGTAATTGGGCTGCGAAAGCAGCCCAAACTTATACGACTTTGAATTTTGCCCATGCGTTTCTGCGTTTCTATAAATGCCAATCTTTTTAATAAATATGGTTTACTGTGAGACAAGTTTTTATTTATATATATTCATTTATTTTATTTATTTTCATTCATATATTTTTCTCAGCATATTTTGGTCGGCGATATTTCTTTCTTTTCTGCCATGATCCTGTTTCAGTGAAAATGCTAATGAATTAGGTATAAATGATTAAAATCGCATTCCCAGGCATAGCTGTCGGCGTGGTCTAAGGGTAAAAACGATGGACTAGGAAACGTGAGGTCGCGATCCTCGGTGGAAGCTGATTTTTTTTTTCTCTCATATTTTCTTAGCACCCTTAGTATACGTGCTGGTTTTAAACCATATATAAGACCTTTGTTTGCATTTTGGCTTTGTTAAAGTTATTTTGCTGAGACCTTTTACTCGTGGTTTTGTTCAGTTTTGCATATTTCACCATTGTGAATTTGAATTTGCTTCAACTTAACTGTATAATTATCTTATACTAACCAGAGGCCTGTTCAGGAGTGTGGGTGCTCGATGTCTCTTCGAGCGCTTGGACTCTGAACGAGGGCGCCCGCCTAGTGCCAGCTAGCCTACTCGCGAGGTGTATCGCTTGTTTCCAAGATGGCTACCAACACGGTAACAGAAGCAACCGACTGGAAGAAAACAATCGTAATTAACAAACTGATGCTCTAGAACCCGACCGCAGATCAAAAATTTACTTGATTTTAGAAAGGGTGCTCGATCGCGTTCAGCAGTGATACTTTTGCTCGGGCAAGCGCTCATCAAGCGCCCGCGCTCCTGAACAGGCCTCTGTTCTTAATTTGGGGACAATATAAATGAAAAAGTTAATGGGCATCGAGTCGACCTATCGGAATAATTTCATGTAGACTGTAAGTATGGGAGTTTGTATGCCTTGTGAACATCACTTAATGTGATAATGGTTTCTACGTCAGTGTGTTTCAGCAAATGAATAACATTGATCTGTGACGTAATGTGTATTATTGGTGTCAAACACAGGTATTCTGCATCATGGCTCATTAAAACATTCCCCCGTTTCTGCTACATGTATTAATTCATACATAACAGTCATGTTTTCCCAATATTGCTCCCTCTTTTTCTTCTATCCTGCTTAAATACATGTTACGCAGCCATTTTACGCTTGCGTAAAACCTTGCTTGTTTTGCATGTCATAATTCTCAATATGGTCACCAGCAGGTGACTATTAATATCAAATACAGTAAAACCTCTGTATAACCACTGAATTGCATCAATTAACACAATATAGTGGTCGTGAGGTTTTAGTGTACCATTAAAACTGGACAACCGGTCCCTACAAGAAAATTAAGCCCCATCCATATCTTTTCAGATAACACCAGAGGCCTGTTCAGGAGCGCGGGCGCTTGCCCGAGCAAAAGTATCACTGCTGAACGCGGTCGAGCGCCCTTTCTAAATTCAAGTAAATTTTTGATCTGCGGTCGGGTTCTAGAGCATCAGTTTGTTAATTACGATTGTTTTCTTCCAGTCGGTTGCTTCTGTTATCGTGTTGGTAGCATCTTGGAAACATAAGCGAATGTCAAAGCGATACACCTCGGGAGTAGGCTAGCTTGCGCTAGCTGGCACTTGGCGGACGCCCTCGTTCAGAGTCCAAGCGCTCGAAGTGACATCGAGCGCCCAGACTTCTGAACAGGCCTCTGGCAACCATTGCATACCAACTTGTGCGTTCAGTAAAGAAACCGGTTGCAATATGGTTTGTAGACTAGCTAGGAGACAGTAAAAGACAACAGCACAATAGTGCAAAGCGTTTCACACATCTGTGTGACAGAAGATAGCATGCAGACAAATTATGGCAAAGCCATCTACAAAGCGCATTTCAACCGGTTTCTTTACTGAAAGCAGTTGGTTTTAGCAATTTTGTTAAAAATTGTCGCTAGATTATTCCAACCAAATAACCCAATTTCCACCAGCAGTTTTTGGACATTTTTAATGTTTTCTCTATATAGTCAAGTCATATCAAGGAGATTGAGCCCCTATCCCATTTTTTCAGATATCGGCCGATAGCATATGGTTTAGTTACAGGCGACTATTCCTACCAAATGCGATTCCAATTGGACCATCACTGTATGATAAGATATTTAATCCTTTATTCCATAAATACACCATTGCAAAAAGAGTAGACCCCGATCAGACGGCTCCTGATCAGGGTCTGCCATTTGCTCGATATTTATACAGTAAAACCTCTCTATAACGACCACTAAATTACATCAAGTAGTTTGTGCTGCTTAAAGCAAGGTGAAAGTAAAATAACGCTCCTATAAGAGCGTTTCGTTTTACTTTCACCTTGCTTTAAGCAACCACCTGCCTAAAATACCAATTAACACAATTTAGTGGTCGCTATTGCGAGGTTTTACTGTAGACTAGTTTCTGCCACTGCCAAAAATTCCTTTGCCCATATCCTATCATACAAATTAATCGAATATTCATGTCATTATTACATTCATGAAGTACATGGTTAAAGGTTCGAGTTAATATAGCCACACCCCTGGCAGACGTTTTTCCGAGATAAACACGATTTTAGCATTTTTGATCAAGGGTCAAAAGAAGACCATTATTCCTACCAAAACTAGAACTGTAAGCCAAAGGCTAACGAATACCCCCCCCACCTGTCTGCTTGTCAAAACACCTATCATCAATCTGAACATATGTACATACAGAAACGTGAAGAGATTTAAAAACAATACAGGCCCAACCCAATTTATGTAATACAAATGAAGAATAATTCAGAGAAATAAGACCCTTTCATGAGGTTTTTGTCAAATCAAAGTTCTAAAGCTAGGTACCTTTTCAGAAACACATTAAGTTCAAGGACCATAACTCTGACAAAAAATTATTCAACCAGACCGATATTTGAACTTAAGCTGTATCTCATCTAGATTTATTTTTATGTAAAATATGAAATTAATATCTGCAACCACTTCCAAAGAAAGACCGGAAAATTGAAAATTTGACAAAAAAATTAGGTTCAAGGGCCACAACTCTGGCAAAAATTATTCAAACTGACTGAGATTGGGAATTAAGCTGTAAATTATCTAGAGATAGCTTTATGCCAAATATAAAGTCGATATCTGCAACCACTTCCAAAATAAAAAACTGGAAAATCCCAAATTTGAAGAAGAAAAAAATTAGTTCAAGGGCAATAACTCTGGAAATAATTATTCAACCGGACTGAGATCGTTACATAAGCTGTACCTTATCTAGATTTAGATTTGTACTAAATATAGAGTTGATATCTCAAGTCAGTTCCATAAAACATAGGTACGGGGACTAAAAAGGGGAGATAACTCCTGAAGTAGTGGTCCGATCCTAACTGAAATATGCGGTGCACAGGTTTATATGGTCATGGCTATATATGAACTTTCCACAAAATTGAAGCAAAACTGTAAAAGTAGAAGGCCGGACAAAATTGTGTCCACGGACGGACAGACAGACTGATTCCAGTATACCCCCCCCCAAACTTCGTTGTGGGGGTATAATTATCAATACCATTCAATTTTAACCACCCGAAAGCCCAACCTCCAACGCAGTTATCTCCCCTAATCGCTACGCTGAAGAGATCCCAGCCACAACATTCAGGTGACCATGTTATCAAACTATGACACGCTATGTCGACTGCAAACTCAAAAACTTGTGACAGTGATGATCGCACGTAGTGACAAGGGAGATCACTGAGGAGTGTGACCAAAGCTCCCCCTCCCCCCTTTTCAAAAAAATATTTGCACGATTTTAGCAATTTTGGTAGAGGGTTACAAGATTATTCCTGTCAAGTATCATTCAATGGTTTTCTTTCAGTTGCCATGTCAACCAGACTTCTACATGAATCAAGATTTGATAGAACACGATACGAAGATCATTCATGGAAAGTTTGGTGCCTTGTGGTTTCGGAGATGTCCTTGAAAGCAAATGTTAACCGACACACAATACAAAATGTTACCCAAGCATACTTAGGCGAGCTAAAAAATATATAACCATCTAATGGCTTGAACCATTTTCTAATGATTTCCTGTCAGAACTAATATCCTTTTATGGTAAAGTTCATTAGTGAATAATGGTTTCAGGGTTACCACAAACCACAGGAAACAACCCCCACCCACCGGGGACACATTATATCGCGAAATTTGGTCTTTCTGTCATCATTGGTTTTTTCTTAATTACGACTATCATTCTTTGTCTGTATATTCAAAACTCCATGACTTCTCAAATTTCCCCGACCTTGAAATAAATTTAAATTTCCACGACGCATGGCCTGTGTTTACATGCCACTGATCCTTTGCTCTAGAACACACCGTCTACAAATTTGTCAAAAGGTTTGCAAATTATGACGATTATTCTCAATTTATATATTTCTGCATTGGACATTTCTTGGCGCGATCCTGCTTCCTGAAGCCATGCATGTGCCCGCCTTGTTACGTAGTGATGTTTTGGGACCGATCCTATCCACACAAGTCAGCTGCGATAAATCTAGTGACGTTTTATGACTAATCCTGCTCACCAAAGCCAGCTGTGATACATGTACACACATCTGAATCATCAGCTACTTTGATGTCAAGACTTCGACAGTTTCCTCTGCTCGTCTCCCATCCCCGTCATCAGTTGACTTCTCTTCCATCCATTTCTGTTTCGATAGTTAAAGAGTTTGACTATTTTGCCAGTCTTTGGTTAAAATCAACACATCTAAAATAACACTGTACCAGATGTATCCCGAGGTCGTTAGACATTCCAATGTCTACTGTGTCTTGGATTACCTCAGCCTGCTGTAGTGGCGGTAACGATGAAAAGTATGAAGCATAAGCTCATCAAAGCAGGCTGTGATATGACAAACAGAAGCACATCACAACCACTTTAATGGCTCACCTTCCTATATCCTCACTTGTAGTCTATGAAGCGTAGTAGTGGTTCTCTCAATTTCTAGCAGTCAGGTGATCATTCTGTGCAAGTTCCCTTTCAAGCAAAGCATATAATTCAACAGAAAAGATTTGAACCTAATCTTAAATGCTGGTTTCATGACAGGAATTTCACGATACTTTTAACAGTTTTTGTCTGAATACTTTTCACTTGAACTGTTTGTATTCCAACAGCAAATAAGCGATTACCTAAGCCAACAGTTCAGTTGTTTCATAAGGATCCAATCTGTTACTTTTACACATTTGCAAACAGTAGAGCCAGATCAGACGGCTTCTGTCGCCTGCTCGGTTTGCTTATAAAATTTGATCGAGCGGTTTCCTTACTTTCTTAAATGGCTACAATGTTCTATCTTCCATTATAAATATTTTATCCATGAACATTCAGTGTTAAAATTTTGAATAAACATAGAACAGGGGAAGGGTTAAACTGAATGCACAAGAAGCATTCTATTTTAAATACTTAGCATACAATAGGCAGCTGTTACCCATGAGTAAATTAAAGGGCATTTCAGATAGGAAGACTTGAAATATATCTACATATTTATTTCATGGACAGCCCAATCAGTTACATGATTTGATGAGAGATTTTCAGTCCAAACATGTAGCTATCACATAATTTGCTAGCACTTTCCTCTTCTTAAAAATATACATGTTCATGTAGAACTATTTAATGTCATTCAGATGATGTTCACTGATTGTCATTTTTACAGTTCATTCTGTTTAGAGTTCATTCTGTTTAGCTGAAACAAGCCTGAGAGTATCAATAAATGGTTCGATTCTATTATCACATCTCGCATTGATCAATCCTCTTCCTGGTCTTCTATTTTTGGGGCCAGGTAGTATCTCAAAAATCCCATGTCTGCAATTTTGTACTCAACCACTGAAAAGTACAATACAATTTCATTAACATTTTACTCCCATGAATATATATATATATGTATATTTCTTTTCATGACGATTTTTTTTGCTACAGAATCAGATGTCATGAGTAAACAGAGCACACCCTGATCAGATGGCTCCTAAAGGTGCCATCTGATGTAGGTCTACTCTGTTTGCAAATGTGTAAAAGGGAGTTTATGGGGGTGGTGGGGTGAGGGTTAAAAGGCTTATAACTAGTCAGATTAAGCTTAAATAAAAATAAGTTTGTTTGCCCTTTACTGACCCCCCCCCCCCCCCCAAATTCAAATTATTTTTAAAGCCAAATCTTTCGCCCATTTGTTGGGTTTTTTTCCCTACCTACCAACCCACTTCTAAAATTTCTGTAAAGGGCAAACAATGTTTTAATTGTGGTCTCAGGGCTGTTCCATTTAAATGTGTATGGGGGTGCAGGAAGGCACTTTCTAATTCACCCACCCACCAATAGAAGTTTTTTACTAATGCACAAACCAATTAGTACCATTTTTGCAGCAAAACCCATCCATGCATAGCTGTTTTTTAAAGTGCCCCCAATACACATTTAAATGGAACAGCCCTTAGCGTTCACTGATTGGCATGCAGATGATCACCAAATTTGTTTCTAAAACAGCAACAGGAAAGATAGTTATCGAAATTCTAGCAGTTTCTCCTGTTCATATGGCAACAAATTCAACTAGAACAGGAGTTTATTGTAATGGAATCCGTTGGGGCTATTCCAGGAAATTCTTCTCCCTTTGGGGGTGGGGGTAGGAACGAAAGTCTAAATTAGGGGTACCACCAATAGAATTTTAATTATTTTTACCCCACCACCAAGAGAATAAAAATTCATAATACACCCCCCCCCCCCCCAGAGAAATTTTAAGTATGAATAAGAGGGCCAAGATGGCCCTTAATCGCTCACCTGATTATCATAGATTTAAGATTTTTGCTGGGTAGCCCATGGGTAGGGTCAATATTGACCTTAGGGACAATATATGAACAATTGTTGATAGTGGATCATGAGCAGTGGTTCTGCAGAACAAGATTTTCAAATATTTAGTATATTGATTTTATCAAGACGATGATTCTGACCAATGAAGATTGGGCTAAAAATGTGCCCTCTAAAGTAATTTTTCTAAGATTTGACCTAGTGACCTACTTTTTATTTCCACCCAACCCATGATCACACTCAACCGTGATATCACCAAGACAAACACTCAGAGCAAGTTTGAGGAAGACTGGGCTAAAAATGTGGACACTGGAGTGTAAAATAGATTTCTCTAAGATATGACCCAGTGACCTACTTTTTGACCTCACATAACCCACTTTCAAACTTGTCCAAGATTTTATTAGGGCAATCATTCTGACCAATTTTCATTAAGATTTGGCTATAAACATGACCTCGAGAGTGTTCACAAGGTTTTCCTAGTACTATTTGACCCAGTGACCTAAGTTTTTAACCCCACTTTCAAACTCATTTGAGATTTTATCAAGACAATCATTATGACTAAGTTTCATGAAGATTGGACAAAAAAATGTGACCACTAGAGTGTTCACAAGGTTTTTCTACTGTTTGACCTAGTGACCTAGTTTTTAACTCCACTTGACCCACTTTCGAACTCGTCCAAATTTTTTATCAAGACATTCATTCTGACAAAGTTTCATGAAGATTGGACTAAAATAATGACAACTAGAGTGTTCACAAGGTTTTTCTACTGTTTGATCTAGTGACCTAGTTTTTAACTCCACATGACCCACTTTCGAACTCGTCCAAGATTTTATCAAGACATTCATTCTGACCAAGTTTCATGAAGATTGGACTAAAATTGTGACCACTAGAATGTTCACAAGGTTTTTCTACTGTTTGACCTAGTGACCTAGTTTTTTACCCCACAAAACCCATTTTTCAAACTCCTCCGAGATTTTATCAAGACAATCATTCTGACAAAGTTTCATGTAAAATTTGGCTAAAACGGTGACCTGTAGAGGGTTCACAAGGTTTTCCTACCATTTGACCTAGTTTTTAACCAAACTCGACCCACTTTCGAACTCGTCCGAGATTTTATCAAGACATTCATTCTGACCAAGTTTCATGAAGATTGGACTACAATTGTGACCACTAGAGTGTTCACAAGCAAATTGTTGACGCCGGACATTCAAGTATCCCAAAAGCTCACCCTGAGCTTTGTATAGGTTAGAGCTTATAAACTGCTGTCTTCGAAAATAAGACGGCCGATAACGCGAGCGAAGCGAAGCGTTATAGGCCGTCTTATTTTCGAAGACTGCAGTTTATAAGCTCTAACCGATTTAGTGATTGCCCTTCTTTTCAACAGGCTGAGTTTATAAGCCCCGCCCACTGAGCAATGGCAAACTTGTATATAGTCACGTGATTAGGCTATGGTACATCTAAAACCCACATCCGTTTATGCAAAATACCCAGAAAACCCACCAATCAAACAAAAGTCGTCTATGTTAATATTCTCACGTGTAAATGTTTTGAAAATCCTACACAGTGAAACTGATTTCGCGCCTTTTTCTTGTAAACATTGCCATATTTGGCTTTGTCACGTAATCAAATATTCCCCGTTGGATTCATCTCACACCGTGCGAGACACGTTCTGTTCCAAGGGGTCAGAACAATAAGACAGAGACGACTGTAAGTGCCACAGAGCATTGCGAAGAAGATGATGCACTGACAATATTTATCCCAAAACTGAAAAAAATAATTCTCGTGAAAGACGGACGCAAAATCGTGATGGACATTTAAATGATGTGATCCAGGGTTTTTTTTGGTCAAAATATCCGGCGATATTGGGTAGTGTTCCCCCCTCTGAAAAGTATGTTTTTTTCCCCCCAATTTTGGAAAAATTCCCCTCCATGGCAAGTTAATTTTATAAGCTTACTTGCCCTGGGCCTGCCAGTCAAATTTTTTTCTTGGAGCACAGGTTTTAAGGCTGATCTGTGAATATTCAGGCTAATTTAGCCCCCCCCCCCCCCCCCTTGGCACTCGGTTCGCGCCTGTGGCATTCATATTTTCCCCTCTCACAAAAGTAAAGGGTAGTGACCCCCTTCCCCGTAATCCCAAAAAAAAACCTGCTCGGACCCCTTTACCTTATAGTAAGTGACCTCTTTTGACCACTTTGTAAGCCGAGAAGACCCAGATCAGACAACTCCTATGCTATGCTGTCTGATCAGGGTTTACTCTGTTTACATAGATTCAAATCTTCACAGCTACCGAAACCTCATATGTTAAAAATAAAGCTTATTAATATTAAACATTCATTATATTATGATCAGAATAATGAAATAAGAATAATCACAAAAGATTACAGGTTTGATTGTTTATGTTTTGTTGAATGGATTACGGTTTCAAATACAGGTTTGGTCATATATTTCCTGATTTATTTGCTTATTTACATTAGTCCTTTTTCAATATAATCCTGCTTCAACAGGTGGGATGTTTCGTGATGTATTTCTATTGGGTCTATAAGTCTGCCTCTCAGTTGTTTGCAATTACATAGTCTTCCTCTCCACGTTTTACACACGTTAACACGTGTACTTGTGTATACCCGTTCGCGTGTCGATAACGTCATAACATAGCAACTCGTTCGATTTGTCTAGTAGTGGGCGGAGTTTTGTTGCGCATGCGCACTGGAAGGTTTGTCTTCGAAAGTTAGAGTCGATGTTATAAAATTTATGAGGATTAGAGTCTGAAAATTTTCAAAAATGCGGCTCGTTGATTGGATGGAAAAGTAGGGCAATCACTAAGCTCAGGTGAGCAAAAAACCCCAAAGGATAATTTAATTTAATTATGCAAAAGAGTGACGATTCTTGTGCACTGCACTTCACCTCATCGAGATCTATCCACCTATAGAGTTTAATGTTGATGTCCTGTTTTATTGGCCTTTTTTTTTATAGGACAGCTTTTATTAGCGGAAACAATCGATATCAACCGAAGCTATTTATGGCGTGTTCAGCAAGTGTGTAATTATTTAAATTTTGACAGGTTAATAAAACAGGACAATACCTATTACAGTTTTTGCGTTATGCTCAGGACAAATTTAAGTATGAAAAATAACAAAGGGCAATAACTCCTGAATAATGCAAGAGTGATGGTTCTTGCTACCTATGAAGTTTCATGTTGTCAATGTTTACAGTTTTTGTGGTATCGGGTTGGTTTTTTTTGCCAATTTTATAGCCAATATTGGGTTATATTTCCATCGACAAAACGCAAGCTTTTTCCCAATTTTTGGAGAAAAATTTCCACTTTTTTCTTCAGAAAAAACCCCAAACACTTGACAAACCTCAATTTATTCAGTACAATTGTTCTTGGAACAAATTGTTCATATTTTTTTTATCATTCGGAATGTTTGGAGTTATTCATCCATTATTACTTATATAGCAGACAATTCGACTGGTTTACTATTCGAAACAAACCTAATGAAACGTAGGCTGCATAACATCCTATATAATATACCGGGATCTCTGACTGGACCCGTAAAATAAGCTGTATGTATGAAATGAACAACCAGTCTAACCGGTGTTGTAGTTAAACAAGTCCGGTGTCACAGTAAACAATAGGGGTGAAACGATTCAAAAAAATTCGATTTGATTTCGATTTTTTACAACACGATTCGATTATTTTCGATTTAAGATTGTAATGAAAAGAATGCACTATGTAGAATAAATCCTGTGTATTAACAACTCTGAAAACAGACTTGGACATAAACAGGTGGAAAAAATCATAATAGCCTTGTCACAGATAGATCTGACTTTAACAGCCAAACTTTTCTGCAGTTTGTTTTTGGAAGTTTTTTTTTTTTTTATAACTGGTCACTAAAACCAAGCAAAATGGTAACACTAACATAATGAGTCTTGGCTAATTGTCTAATTGACTAAACAGCCTAACTTTGTAGAACATGTAAGTTTTTCTGAAAAAAAGAATTTGAACACTTGGAGGAGATGTTATGTCTCTCTTCATCTGATACAGATAGCTATCAGTTGAAGAGAGATATGACATCCCCCTGTCTCTGAGCAAAAAGCACTGGACATTGCTGCGAGTATATTTTAGCCAGTTATCAATACGCAGCTTCATAAATTTTAAGCATACACAAATTTGCAACCAAGTTTACTGGAAGAAGACGAAACGTAAATTGCAAACTGTACCGTGTTTCCGTTCCATACGATTTGACAGATTCGTCGTATTTCCTGTGTTGCAGAGAATATTTGTAAAATAATCTTACATGTTGGTTTATTTGTGTTGTTGCTCTCGCGAAATCTGAAAACTCCACACTTTGGAGCGATAGTTTTTCGGGGTAGCACGTAGATTGACAGCTTCAGCATCCGACATTTTGAGAGAACACAAAGACGCTTGAATAAAGCGCCCAGACGATCAGACAAAGTACAACGATTGCAACGTGTTATTTGATTGGCTAAAATAGTTGGCCTTCATCCAATCGATTTGGGTCTATCAAAATTCGATGAGTATGTTTGTTTTGACAGCTCTAATGCGGGAAAACAAGTATTTCGACTTTTCACGGCGAATTTTCATAGGTTAGTTTCATTTCGCTACCAATCATTAAGAAACTATCCTTTAATAATAAAAATCGAATCGAAAATGAGGTCTGTTGAACCGAATTGAACCGAACCGAATCGAGGGCAAAAGATCGCGGTTCAATTCACATCGCGATTAATCGTTTCACCCTTAGTAAACAAGTTATTTATTCCCAAGAAATGTCGCAGTATCGCATACTAATACGCGTCTGCTTGAATGCTTTTGCGTAAATTATGAAAATAGGTGATCCTTCGAAAGTAAAAGTAGAAATGCAAAAGAGAAAATTGCACACTCGGTTTTATTGATTCTGTTCACGAGTAGTAATTAAAAGAGCAACACTACTCGCGCCCCTAGCACCGGCTAGAGCAGTATTCAATTTTCAAAACTAATGATACGGAATGACCAGAAAATATAACACTGAGAATGAATTACGGGGCAACTTTTTACGGCTACTACACAAGCACTAAACACCTGCTATTGTGAAATACATATATTCTGAAAATGGGTGAACCACTTTAATCATTGGTTTTCAGTACACATTTCAAAATAATTGCTTTTCAACTGAATTTAATCGCGTTTTTACGCAGATACGCACCTTGTAACCCTGAGATGATGCTATGTGCCAAAGTTTAAAGCCCTGTAGATTCAGAAGATTTTTTAAAGGTTCAAATTGTCGACGTGGGCTACGCACTGCACGATGAGGGACATCTGGCGATCACAAAAGTTCACCCTGAGCACTTTGTGCTCTGGTGAGCTAAAAATCAAAAACAAAAACGAGACCTGCTGAATCAAACCGAGGCCATAAGGCTGTGGTTCATTTCACCCTTAGTGTTCTCAGTACTTTTTGGACAAAACTTACCAAGGGGTACATCAGCTGACATCGATAGGGTCACTTGTGATGCTAGAGGGGTTGCCTTTGTGAAAAAGTTGAGGTATCGCAGAGCAAAGGTCAGTGTCACTGCCTGGTTCATTTCAATTATCACAGCCTCTTCTTCCTTATCAGAACTGCAGTTCTGAGCCAGTTTGATGTTACCTGTAAAACGTCAAAAACAGATGATTAGCAAGTTAAAGAAAAACCTAATGTTATTGCCAACCATCAACTTCATAGACGCTTTTGCAAACAATGTAGACCAAGATCAGACATTCATTAAATTCCTTTTCACCATGGTATAAAAATCCCTTGTTCACAATGCTATTATCAGTCATTATTTTATATGAATATTTACGTAGTAAAGGGTTACAACATGAATATTCATGCAAGAAATAAAGACAAATATAAATTTCTACAATGGCATCAGTTTTCAGCCATTGCAGAAACTACAATCAAATCTATTCCATAAGAAAACAAGACTGTCAAGAGTAGACCTTGAAACTATCACTAAAGGTGATGGAATATTCCTCCCGCTCAGCTTGCTTGATTGCAAATCAAACAAGATTTGTGCCAACTAGACAGACAAACCGACGACTCAAATATGCCTCCTCTTAAATGTCGTTTGCAGGTGTATAACAGCAGCAATCCCAACTGAAAAGACCATGCTTATAAATCTGTCAAGAGAGATAATTCATGACACTAACTCAGGTGTATACCCAAATACTAAAATTGTCATTTCTCAACAAACTCTTGTTCTGTGACCACTTTCTAAAGAGTGGTTGTAGTATAGTTTTGGTGGAGAAAAAAGAACTATTCTTGAAAATGTTTTAAATTTACGAACCTTATCTGGACTTCTGCAACTACCCATATTACAGGTCCAAATGACGAAAAGGAAGAATTCTGCAATTCCTTGCAGGGGTTTTTCACCTTCTATAACAGAGGCCTGTAAAAGGCCCATTCCCAATTGAAAATTTCTTTAAAATCATGCAGTTTTCCCAAAATTCCAAACTTACACCAGCTTTTTTGTTTCCAAAATCAGCAATTTTAGCGACAATTCTTCCCAAGATCAGCAGGCTAAGGCCCCTTCCCAATTAAGCGAGAAAAAGCCCTGCCTTGCACTAAGCACATGAAAACTTTTTCTACCCCTTTCCAAGTGTAGAATTTTTTCCTTATATATTCTATATGAAAATCCATTTAAGTGTCACTCTTTTCAACGTGTTGATCATGTTTTTCAGCCTGTGGTATTGATCCAATGGATTTTTACCACACGAGTTGATCTGCCAACTACCTATGTACACAGGCAACATCCTCGGGGCGTTTTCACACCGTTAGGGAGTTGTGACTAGCCAGAATAGATCTGTGCATGTTTCACACCTTACGCAATTAAATGCAGGATCAAGGGCCTCAGACATCTTTAATCCGTATGCGGGGATAATGGTGCATTTTAATTGAACAATTTATGGTAATTAGGTGAACACACCGCCATAATTCTACTCCGTTTGCTAAGGCGTAGACATGTGTATGGTGTAGAGAAATACACAAGTTGGGTCAGAACTGTGCCAGTGCTTAGATTAATATTTTGTACATGTACAGTGTGCGTCTTGCATTGCAGTATTTTTAAGTTGAAAATCACCCTCAACTCATTTTGTTCCTAAATAATGTCAAGAAACTTGTTGCCTCGAATTTCTAGAAGAATATCATGTGTTCAGGCATACATGCACTTCCGAGATTGAAACTGAAACTCGTGCAAGGTTGCCACAAACCAGAGAAAACAAAATTCCTGACAATTTCAATTTTCCGACACATTACATCGCGAAATAGGGTGTATCCGTCATAATTTCTGTAATACATAATGAAAATTTAAAATATATGACCTTCATTCTCATGTTTTTTCCCCAAAATTCCCTGACATTTGCCTATATTTTCAAAATTCCCCGACAGTTCTCAAAATTCCCTGACCTTGAAAAACTTCCATTTTGCATGAATCGCAGTGTTTGTATTTCGCTTTCACACATGCAGTACCGCAACAATATTTCTATTAGTGTAATTTTACTGATGAAACGCAGCAGAAATGCCAATTTCTCTTGCAGTGTTAACAGGCAAGTAAGCATGTCACCTTCTACAATCATTGGATTTAATTAGTTTTTCAATAGAAAAATGAGATAAAAGTACCTAGTTATAGTCTACTTTCAGTCTGAATGACCGCTCAGCCGACTGCACATTTACTCCCCTGGTCATTGGCCTACAATACTGAACACTGGCTAACATATGGTGCAATCATGCAGCCGCAGTACCGGCGAGTGACCCTTACAGGTACCCATTTTAACCCCCGAGTGGAAGACACTGAGAAGAGTCTCTGAAATTTCTGGAAGGGGCCGGGATTTGAACTCTGGACTGATAGTCAAGCGCGTTGCCACTAGACCACCGCCAAAATGCGAGATATACGTGTAGACCCCAGGTCCCTTTGTTACCCAAATGCTGATATTTGTCTGGGTTAATGGAAATACCTGGGATAATCAAATAATTTTGTCTGACAAACAGGAAATTTCATTAATAGGAATCTAATCTATAGTTGTGCAAAAAAGGGATAGCTATGATGTCATTAATTCTTTGAAACAACAATAAAATATTAAGGTGATATTTTACTGTGATTTCCGATTTATAAGGGATTTTGGAAAACTCATAACATGTTTACAATTTTAGAAATAGCCAAGAGTTATGCAGTTGAAGACAAAAATCACTATTCAACGATCAGAACTGTTACTGCATGAAATACTCTTTTTAAAGTTAAATTGTACGGTTACTTGTCCACTATACATTCAACAACTTTCAAAAGACAATTTATGACTGCCATTCCTAGCAGCATCAATTGCCATGCATTTATTTTCCTTAGTTTTCGACATGCCTAAAAAATATTACCAGTTCCAAGATCTCCACTAGCTGAAAACTTCACTCCTTCCTTTGTACAACAGATGATGACAGATTCTCCAATCTGACTAAGGTCTCGGCAGATTCTCTGAAACTCTGCAGATGGCATCTTTACAACACAACTGTATTCAGTTTCCTGAAATAAAACATCAATGGGGCGTCTGATCATGTAATATTGATCAAATTCTACACTTTGTCACGATATAAAATCTTCATAGTGACAATTAAATGTCAATATTCATGATTTAGTTTGATCTGGTTTTACAGCAGTGTCCGACAAATCCATTGCCCGAAGCCCGTGGGCTACCAGAAAATCTTGTCGGGCTATCAAAGAATTTCAAAACAAGCCCGTCGGGCTAAGAGTAAAAGCAAAGATCAAAAGCCCGGCTATAACAGATAATCTAGAACGTAGGGCAATTAATGATGACTTGTTAATATCCCAGCGTTAGGGTCCGTATACATACAATTAATCTGGAGTATGTTTTCTGACGCGTGTCCTGTTGTTAACCCATAGAGCGTGTCAACCACTGACGCTGGCCATGTATTGGCTATCAAGTCATATAAATCTCCGCCCAAGAAGAACCACCGACCTACTGCAAGCCAGTTAGAATAGTATAACAAGAGGGCCATGTATTGCTTAACCTATTACCTCATAGGCTATTTTAAGATACATCTTTGAATGAATCTACCGAAAAGAGTATTAACTAGAGAAAAGGATTTTTTTTTTTTAGATTGTTGTAGTTTGAAACCATTGTGATAAATACAGCATTTGCTCCTATAGGAAATACAAAATAGTAATAAATTGCCATTTAAAATTTGTGTTTATTTACTCATTTCAACATCTAGTGGAATGTTAGTATAACATATTCAGTCTGACAGTACAAATTCATCATCTGATGGAACACATTTTGTCATAGTCGCTTCCAAATCTGTCATAGCTAGTACCCCTAGCAGTTAAAACAAGCGGAAAAATGGCAATTTAAAATAAAATTTAAGAAAAATGTAATATAGATCTAGTTTCATGATTATGTTGTCATTATTCTTAAGGGATATTAGGTCTGAATGAGTACATACACCAAACACGGATGCAAGGTCTTACCATTTGGAAAGTGAATAAAAAATCTCTGGGCTACTAGATTTTTTTTCTGGTAGTCACTGGGCTAGTACAAAAGAAATCTGGTAGCCCAGTGGGCTACCAACAAAAAAATAAATTTGTCGGACACTGTACAGTATTTCAGTCATCACGACATCCAGCTAATTACAGGGGGAGGAAGACCACAGAAGTTCTTTCGTGCACATAAAATCCAAGTAGAACCAATGACCTACCGCAAGCCAGGTGCAAGGGGAATATTCATGGAGTAAAGGGTCAATCCCTTACTTGACACATACTAATTTAACACTTGAATCTATAAGACCCAGATAATATAGATTTGTAGGAGCTCTCTAATCAAAGTTTGGAACAGTTAACTTGCAGAATAGTGTAACAGAGGGCCATGATGGCTCTGTATTGCTTATTTGACGTCCAGCTATTTACAGGTGGAGGAAGACCCCAGAGGTTCTTCTGTGCATGAAACAAATTGCATAGTTTCATGCACAGAAGAACACCCAAGAAGAACCACCGACCTACCGCAAGCCAGTTAGAATAGTATAACAAGAGGGCCATGTATTGCTTAACCTATTACCTCATAGGCTATTTTAAGATACATCTTTGAATGAATCTACCGAAAAGAGTATTAACTAGAGAAAAGGATTTTTTTTTTTAGATTGTTGTAGTTTGAAACCATTGTGATAAATACAGCATTTGCTCCTATAGGAGCAAATGCTCTATTTATCAAAATGGTGTCAAAAAGTGACTTTTAGTCTCGTCAATATGAGGGAATGGGTTAATAGATCTCTCACGACTTGCTTATACATATAACAGACAGATTTTGACAAACTCGGGCAACAAGACCAACTAATATTATTTTTGCATTATACTCACTGGAATCCCCAAGTGGTCAGTGTCTAAATCAATCAGTCGTACTTCAAAATCTGAAACCTTTTCATTGTCTGCAAAATAAAGCAAACGTAAAAATAAAAGTAAACCATGAACATCTTCCAACAAAACTTTCGACAAATTTGTACTAATTTTACATTTCTGAACAACCTTGGTAGACACACATTAATAGAAACTGAAAAGATGTATACATTTATATAAGTACACAATTTCTATTGATATACAATCAAAGTTTCAGTGCTTTGATAATATTAACTTTAATTTTTTTCCCAGTTTAACCAGTTACCCCATAAATACACCCTAAAAGAACTGCAAACAGTAGACCCAGATCAGACGGCTGCTGTAGGAGCTGTCTGATCAGGATCTGCCATTTGCTATTATAACAATCATAGCTTGTCTTTAACATTTTTTTTTATAATGCCAAATGTTACTGAATCTTGGAAACGAACAAAAAATTGCAAACTTACTAGGAGATTCAAAAACAAATGTCACAGTGTCTGCATCATCTCCTGTTTTTAATGTAATGACATCATCATTGCCAGCACACCGGATTATTTTTGCCATGCTGAAAAGAAAAAGGAAACGATCGATAAAGTACCTTCTGAAACTTACAAGTCTCCTCTGGTATTGGTCTAATTGAAACCAGTTTGCAAAACAATCCTTTGCAAGTAATATTGTCTGCTTAACCCTTTCCCTGTTCTATGTTTATTTCAAATTTCAATACCTATTGAATATTCATGAATAAAGAAGTTATAATGAAATATGGAAGGTGGAACTTTTTAGCCATTTTAGAAAGTAAATGACAGATCTTTCAAATTCCATCAGCAAACATAGCAGACCCTGATCAGACGGCTCCTCCAGGAGCTGTCCGATCTGGGTCTACTGTTTGCAAATGCGTGAAAACACGTTTATATGAGGGAAAGGGTTAATATGTATTACTCTTAGTTTAATTTGGATCCACAGATTGCACAAGTAATCTCAATTTTGCTATCTATATAGATCTACTGTTCACTTTTGAAAGCATCACCACTGCACTGGCCGAGGTAAATCGGAGAAATGGGTGCTGCACCAACCTCCCCTAGGTTCTTCTCTTGCCGATGGGTTAAAATCGCGAATAAAATAAAACCTCTGAAACTGTTAACATTGTTGTATTATGTAATATACATTGCAATAGATCTAGCAGTAGTCATTTAGCCAACGGATTTCCGAGCACACAACTTTG
This sequence comes from Azorinus chamasolen, assembly GCA_963576725.1. NCBI lineage: Eukaryota > Metazoa > Mollusca > Bivalvia > Cardiida > Solecurtidae > Azorinus > Azorinus chamasolen. The sequence continues at coordinate 52,120,327 of OY755236.1, forward strand.
TTTTCCACAGACCCAACTTTATTACCATTGAAATATCCTTAGATTAAATTACCTTTAAACAAACATGAATGTCAAATATAGCAATTTGCATACAGCTAGAATGGAAACATTCCTTTACAGATTGATAGAGTTTGTGGGGTTTAACCCTTTCCTGCATATAGGCATGTTTTCATGCATTTGCAAACAGAAAACCCAGATCAGGCAGCTCCTATAGAAACTGATTTGGGTCTGCTAGTGGAATTTGACAGATCCGTTTCTTTATCAAAGTTTCTAAAATGGCTATAATGCTCCACCGTCCATAATTATATTATATAACGATTTTGTCCATGGATATTCAGTAGGTATTGAAATTTGGACTAAATACAGAACAGGGAAAGGGTTAAACAATTCGACATTAACTAAGGGACTAAATACAGAACAGGGAAGGGGTTGAACAATTCGATATCATTATCTAAGGGCAAAAAAAGGCCAGGTCTATCCACAGAGGCGCTCGCATATTTAATTTCAGTGCTTTACTGACGGCGCTGCATTGGTGTTCTAATCATACAACCATAGTTATTACTCACTCTGAACTTTGTGATGCATACTGATACGAGAGAAGGCTTTGTTTACAAGAATATGGCGGGAAATAATGAGCCCTTCTTACCTCGGTAAATTTATGCCCATTGACAGATTTCTGTCGCATCTGTACGTGTCAAATCCTTCACATTTCAAGCTCAACGACACTAAGCTAACGTGGGATCCATCCATAGCTTGAAGAGTGATTCCACTGCCATTGCAATCAAATTTTGCCTCTGTTAGTAAGTCTTTGATGGCATCGATTGTTTTCTTCCACAAAGAACCCTGCACTAAACGAGCTTCAAACATTTTGATTACTGTTTTTCTCGAAATAATAAATAAATAAGCCTTTAGGATTCGATAAGTGAGCTTCTATCCAAATAAGAAAGCTCTGTTGATTCGATGTTTCCCGATATTTACTCCCAATGTCCTACGCAAATTTGGCTGATTCCGCGGAATATTATTCTATTCCCGCCAGATTGCATCTACGCGGGAAATAGTTTCAAGACATTTGATTGGTCAAAATGACGAAAATTATGGCGCTTGTTATAAAAATAGATTTGGTAACCGGCGGTTCTCGCAAGAAGACTACGCGAGGGATAGTGTCCAGAAAACCAATATGGGAACAGGGTAAGACATTTAACGATAGGTAGGAAATCAAAGAAATAAAACGACTAAATTTGCCGAACCTTATCCCATAACAAACAAACAACTTATTCTGTCTCGGTAATCGACGTTTCAGGTATGTTACTCTGTAATACGAGAATTGTGTCGGTAATTTCAACCTTTTTTAACCATGTTTTTGTGCTTACAGTCTATCGAAATGATAATTATAGATTTTAATTGCATTGACCTAAATTTATCACTGTTTAGACCCAGATGAACGTTTTCCGTACCAATCAGGTATTCAACAGATGCACCCAGGGCTCGGGACGTGGATCCTGCTTTCACGAGTCCCAAATTCTGAATTTTCATTGTGTCATATATGATGTATATGTCCATATATCCCTCCCTCCTTCCCAAATCAGTAATCAAAAAGATGATTGACAGAACAGCAAATATATAGTTAGATAATTTTAACATTGTTACGTAAAACTATAGTAGCACTCTGGTATGCTTAATAAATACGAGTATAAATAGATGAAGATAAATAATTGCCATATTTGAGATTGATACAAACAGTATAGACCCAGATAGAGTATGTATGTCTGATCTGGTTCCGATCTTTTTTAACATTGCCGAAACTAAACACGAGGACCAAATACACATATACAAAAACATATAAAAGAAAATAAAGAACATACAAATACATAAACCTTTAAATCAGGTTGGATCCAGATCGCTCAGATTAATTCAATGACTGATCTGGCTCAAATCTGATATTGCTCGTTATATGAACACATATAACCTGGAGGACAAACACACAAGTAAATGAAAAATAAAGCATGCAATCGTTTTCAAGCCAAAATGTGGAAGCAAATAGAATCTAGATTAGATCCTGGTTCCTGATCTGGGTTCTACTCTGTTCGCAGAGGCGTTAAAAGGCTTCTGTATGAGGGAAAGGTAGGTGTGATAAATTGACACGTGTCGGTATCAGCCAAATGGTGAATTGAAATTCATATTAACTACATAAACCTTTTTTACCATTTTGACTATTTGCTTCACTATATAAATTACTGAACATTTACAAAAAAAACATATGATGCACCTAACACAAAATATAATGTACAACTCTTTGTAAACTGATTAATTGGCACGTGTCTATATAAGTCAATGCGATACCATTAATCTAATCACTATGATATTGCTGACTGAATTTAAGCCACCCGCTGCTTTCGTATTTACACGTGCCAATTAATATTGTCCGCCCCGAGATCACAGGTACGGCCAATAAGCGGCATGTGACACTGATTGAATTAACAAATATTGCAAGTGGGAAGAAAATATATGCGTCACTGTAAGACATACGCAAAATGCATTATTGCTAATTTTTCATTGATATAAAATACGTTTTCTTAAGAGTTCAGATTAAAAAAGGATATGTCGAATCGTTGATATGTACAGTGCCTTGCGATCACATAAAAACTCAATCATTATACTTATTCACTTTTATTTTATGGTCCGTTAACCATCTACCTGCTATGGAAGTGTACGAATGCGCAAACTCTAGTCTCTTTAACTTTTAAAGTTTCACATATTCTCTTAATTTTAGTTAGAAATGTTGACTGAGAATCAAATAACTTGGATTCGGATGGTACGTCGAATTACTCGGCATCTCATCCATATCCAAGCTGCTTGCATACGACAGATGATCTAGGTATTCACTATATCATAAGATTCGTGATTTTTTGTTTATTTTGAATATAAAATTACGACAATTTATATAATTATGGTTAAATGAAACGTGTCTAATTGTTAGTTTTGTGATACGTTGGACATCATAATTGTGTTAAATCAATCAGCGCTTTTGAACTGACCGACAGTTTTATAACAGAGAAAATTTAATAAATTAATTGCCAATTATGATACTTACCTTTTTCACGTTCAAATTTAGCATCCATTAAACATTAAACATCCGTTAAAGTGATAATTCCAGTCTAATTGTTTTACTAAAAGGTAATTTAACACCTGTACATCCACTTTGATGTAATGCCGCGAATTCATATAATCCAATTAGCAATTGATGCCGCGAATTCACATAATCCAATTAGCAAGTGATTAGTTAGGACCCCTAACGTTTACCTTCTCTTATATACTCTTAGCATGCTGTGGGATAATAAACATAAAGTGATAATTCCGGCCTAATTGTTTTACTAAAAGGTTATTTAACACCTGTACTTCTTTATTTTAATCTTATCATGCTATGTTATATTTCTGCTGCAATTCTAAAACTTTGTAGTTATCGCGTCTAATATACTCATTTCAATGTTTCATGAAAAAATATATAGTAACTGAACGGGAATAGTATAATCCAGTTCAAAGTCCCGTAATTACTATTTATAATAATGATCTGGATCCAACTTATATGTCCATACATTGACTGATTGGCGGGGGAAATGTAAATTATATAACAATGTTTAACGTCAGTAAATAAGTGCCGAAGAGGGTATAGTATAATCACATTTATTGTTCCTTAATTATATTTAATAATAATGATCTGGATCAAACAGTTATTAATGAAAAAACAAATAGGTGCCGAATCGTCTAGGGTAAAATTTTGGGAGGGGCCGAGTTGACCATGGTGCCGAATCGTCTAGGGGCCGAGTTGTCTAGGGGCCGAATTGTCTTGGTGCCGAGTCGTCCAGAAACCTATCGACATTACACTCAGACATGTTTTAGTGGAAAACCAAGTTTAGACATATTTAGTATATAATATGTTAATGGCCCAGAGATAATACCTTTAGTTCGTTAAATTAGTACACACCTCAACAGATTAGGTACAGTCACTATAGAATAGAATTGTACTTAATTGTTTTCCTTTTTTTATCATTATCCTTTGACTTGGTATCTTACAAACCATGCAGACAAGTTGGACAACACCAGAAAATTGGAAAGAATCAGGAAATATTTGTTACTAAATTTATTTAATAAACATTAGCCTAAACCAGTTATTATGAAGTTGTTATCAAAATCAGATTTTGTTTCTGTTAGAATACAAAGGATCAACATGCACACGGACCCCTATATAGCCACACTGCGTATACATTACATTTGGATTCAGCTATATACGCTCCTGAGTACAGTAAGAACTCGTTTGTAATCACATGTATGCACTACTACCAAACTGTGGAAATCATTTTCAGAAGAGTTCAGATCTGCAAGCAGTAGGGGACTTTTGATAAGTTAAGGGGGTTGAATGTTAAATGAAAACGTTATTCATATGCTATAATTAGGGACTTCCCTAATTGTGGTTTAGCGAGACTTTACTGTACATATCGCATATTTTATACACGCTTCCGTAAACTTTTCACCAAACAATGACATGAACTACTACAATATAAAACCTATCTACAGTGACCACCTTCTGGGTTTTGAGACAGGTGGTAACTTAATACAGGAAGAAAATTATGGAGAAGCCTAGCTAGGCTCCTCTATGATCTTTCTGCATTACTTTCGTCTTCGTCATGCATTAGCCTTTTTCCCTGTACTATGTTTATTCCAAATTTCAATACCTACAGAATATTCATAAACAAAATAGTTATAATGAAACATGGAAGGTGGAACATTGTACATAGTCATATAAGCAAACAGAGCGTATACCCTGATCAGACAGCTCCTATTTATAGGACCCGTCGATCTGATCTGGGTCTACACTGTTTGCAGATGCGTGATTTTAACAGCCAAAACGGGAAATGTGGCAATATTAGAAATCAATTTTGTCCGATATGTTTTCTCTCAAATTTGTTTACAGTTAAATGTACAGTCGGCTGAGCGGTCATTCGGACTGAAAGTAGACTATAACTAGGTACTTTTTTTTTTTTTAATAGACTGGTGTTTTCATTGCAAACAGCTTGGAGCCAGATGAGACGATGCAATGCACATACATCGAGTGCAAAAGATTGCAGGTGCCAATAGTGCATCAATTGGTGGCCTATATCCAAGGTCAGCTAGCGTATCGAGCGACTTCAATCACAGTCCTTGGTCTAGTTGCGAAAGCAGAATTGCACATGTCCTGCGCTTAAAATCTTGACATTTTTTTTATCGACTTCAATCTGGTTTGTTCTATGTGCCAATGAAGACTGATTCCTGTAGAGTAACTCGGTTGTGTCATTTTGGTCTATAAAGCTTTAAGGCCAGTTTTCACTAAAGAGACTAGGGTTGGTCATAGAAGTCGTCCGTTATTGGAACGTGACATGATTACCCTGAGACGAAGTTCACTGAGACTGCGTTTTAACCACGCCCCTATTTAGACTACCTGCAACGCCCTCTCTGTCGAAAGCATTTGAAGCAGCAAATTGTAAACTCGGTTTTATAATATTGATCGAGTCTCTCTTCATGAGCATATTAAAAGTGCAACCAATACTACGTCCTCTAAGCATCGGCTTATTCATAACTAAAAAGCACCGGCTTTCAAAGCGGCATTTGATGATTCCGAAGGACCAGAATTAAATACATGTATAACACTGAGAATGAAGTACGGGACGACACGAGCAATTAAAAGACTTGCTGTGCATACATTCTGAAAAAATACTTAAGCTACTGTTAATGCATGTGTCAACAAATGCACATAGTGCAACGAGCTTGTAGCAACTACGCAGGATCGAAGTAATACTCTGAGGAATTAGTTACGCTGGATCTAAAAATAAATAATTGGAGAGTTCTGAAGGCCCTTGGTAGATCTATTAACATATTTATAATTTTATAAATTAGATCTATAATTCATACCAATTACAATACTATAAAATTCCATTAGTAAACAGAACAGGCCCTGATCAGACGGATCCTAGGAGCCTTCTGATATGTGTCTAATATGTTTGCAAATGCGTGAAAAAGCGAAGACAACATATGTCTATATACATACATGACATACATTTAGTGTATTAATTAACTAAAATATTTACTCCATAAATACGCCTTTCTATCCCGTTGTAAATAGAGAAGAGCCGTCTGATCAGGATGTGTTATATGTTTGCTTATGATATAATGTAGATATGAGTCTACATGTCTCTGTGCAGTTTCCGCCATGGCAAATTCCAGTGTCCAATGTCCATGTGCATTATACCGGTATTTGAATGTTCAATTAACCCGTTCCCTCATATATATAAACGTGTTTTCGCGCATTTGCAAACAGAGTAGACCCAGATCAGATGGCTCCTCTAGGAGCCGTCTGATCAGGGTCTGCTTTGTTTGCTGATGGAATTTGAAAGATCTGTTTATTTACTTTCTAAAATGGCTAAAAGTTCCACCTTCCATATTTCATTATATAAGTTCTTTATTCATGAATATTCAATAGGTATTGAAATTTGAAATAAACATAGAACAGGGAAAGGGTTAATTAACCTATTTCTAACATGAGTATTCATTGAGTAAAGGGTTAAAAGCATTTTTATCTGGGTATCTATTATAGATGATTTAACCCTCATCTCGGTGCATAAATAATTTTCTTGGCTGTAGTTTCTTATTTTTAATGTTTCTCTAACATAATTAAACACATCGACTCAGTGCCTTTTATTAAAGCGTTTTCTTAGGCGTCCTAGCTATGTACAATCTCTTCTCAGAGCACTGCTGTCCTGTTATTACAAATCAAGTTAACGTTCCTAAAAGCTCTTCTCAGTGCATTCACTATTTTCAGGACTCTGTTAAATTGTCCTTTACACGTGTCAATGTTTCAGTGCTTTCGTTCTGAATTGAGCAGTCTACTGTGTGCACATCCTTCCCCCGTTCATGCTAAAACGTGCATCATCAACAAGTTTCTTGTGTAAGTACTCCGCACCTACTGTAGGACCTGTATATGTCTTCTCGCGCTATTTATCCATTGACCTATCTTCGGCATCTAGCTAAATATCATTTCCATACTATACTCTATGCACATGTTGTTGAGATGTAATGTACGTTGCTATCTATGGTTTGGTACCAATACGTCATTAAAACTAATATCACTTCTTGCCATTGTTACAGTTTGATGTACTTAGACAATTAATATATAAATCGTACGCTATCTATATCAATGCCATAGGTTTTTGCACATAATTGACTAGATCTAAGTATCTATTATATATATATAAAGGGGCTTAATATCACATGTGTGTATGTCTGGGGAGGGATCGTATCTTTCGGATGTCGTATGTGGCGACTAGCGCTATATATATAGCACCCTTTTAATGTTACTTCTTGCGAGAAGCAAATACCTATGATGTTATCATAGGTCTTTGCGAGAAGTGACCAGCCATATTTAACAGTGCTTTTTAGGGTTTCGGCTTTGCCGAAATCCTTATAAAATGGATTGCGACTCAAACTTTCACGGAAAACCCTATTGCACGAGCTCTACCTAGCGGGTATCCCCCTAAGAGAATACGCGCATGTGCAGTGCTTGGCTTACAATCTGGTTCCGGAATCTTACAAAATATTTATAATGAAATATGGAAGGTGGATCCATTAGCAAACAGAGCAGACCCTGATCCTATGGGAGCTGTCTTATCTGGGTCTAATCTGTTTGCCAGATGCATGAAAACAAGTTTGTATGAGGGAAATTAAGGGTTAAATAGACTTCTTTTGTTCTTCACATCAGAAACTACAGTATAAAAGTTACAGCACTGGTGGTCAGTAGTGCAGGGCAACTGTTACATCATGCTAAAATCTCTCGAGGTCATACGCTTAACTCTTTGCACACTAGCGGCGAAACTGTGATTACCTATGCAACCAGTTTGGATCAAGATGAGAGGCCACATAATTCTGCGTCTCATCAGGATCCAAACTGTTTGTTATCTTGACCATATTTTTGCATAAAATGAAAGAAAGTTTATTGAAGAATTGAAGCAGACGGCAATTGTTACAGACGAAAAATCACTCAGCATTGTAAGGACTAAGCAAGCTGTAGAGATCTGTAATATCGTCTGCTTCAGGTTTGTCATCATTTGAATTTCTAAAAGATCAGTTTTAGGCATTTTGACCTAAGGCAAAATTGTCACAAGTTGTAAACAATTTAGATTTTGGTCAGACAGATACTTGGTATTAGATCTGAATCCAAACAGTGTGTCCCACTTTGCCAACCTCTATTGTTTAAGTAGCTTGGATGGTAGTATTAACAATCACTATGAAAAGGAAACAAGGGTTTTTTGTATCCTTTATGTTATTAAAAAAATCATTAAAAGGAAAAAAGGAGAAAGGCAAACAAAATGAGACAAAACACTTTCTTATTTTTAATTTATATACATTTCATCATTTATTGATTTACGTGTCAGGCTTATAGTATCTTATAGTGTCTTATAGTATCTTATAGTAATGTATGTAATTTATTTCTAATTCATATAATTTATTTCTATGACGCCGGATACTGATCAGGGTCTGTAATGTTTACTACAGCACTAACTGTAATTTACATGTATGACTATAATTTATTTTTAATTATATCATTTATTGATATACTTGTTACATGTATGATGCTGCAAATAGCGAAGATCCTTGCCAGTTGTGATAACTGATAGGGGTCTGTATTGTTTGCAGCACAGACTCACAAATTGGCCCTGAACAGACTCACACTCGCAGTCTCCTCAGCAAAAAGTAAGAAAATACAATGCAATCACACAAAAAGACAAATTATTGGCATGGATAAACTGTTTTATGAACTCCAGGGTCTTTTTTGTTTGCAAAAGCACAGAAAGGCTTATTTTTGCTCAGACCAATTGTACCTGATATTGAACCCTGAAATCGTCTTTACTATACAATATAAAGTGAAACAATATTATGTGTCTAACAACCCATATACCAATGGGAGGTTTTACTTCAAATTTTCACCCATGATAAGCTGTCAACCTTGATGTGAAGATTTTCTGAAAGAATGTAATTATTGCTCTGACCATTTTACCAGAGTTATGGGACTCTGAAATTTTCTTCACTGTATAACACATAGTCAAAACTTTTCAAAAGTGCTTGATATAGAGACACTATTGTTAGGGAGAGGGATGTATCAGTGTCTTGGAAACAATTTTATAGTTAATTTTATGTTCCCTTTTGTATCCTGTCATACTAAGTTGAAATATATTTGTTACTTTATAATTTGTCATATTGTTAATATCACCCCTCAGTATATTTGGCAATTATTTGAAGGGTATTTAGAATCATACGGAATATGTCTAAAATTGGTGGACGTGTATGTATGGAAAAGTGAATGATGCATGCTAATTACTGATATGATCCACCAGAAAGTAGCATACCCTTACTTTCAAATAACGGAGTGATGGCTCTATACTACATGAAACTATCAATTTTGGATCTATTGGCACAAAGTGGCAAGTTGAGCTATTGGAATCGCCCTGTGTGTGACATGTTCATAAAACAATTCTTTAAATGTCTTCCAAACTACTGACATGATTTTCAGGAAAACCCACAGCAAACAATCAATATAATATATTATGTCCGAAACCAATACCGGACAAAGGCCCTAGCTCACATCCACAAATGCCAGAAATCAATGTAACTGAAAATGGAATAAGAAAATTGTTAGAAAACATAAAACCCCACAAAGCAGCAGGTCCAGATAACATTCATGGAAGAATATTAAAAGAATGCAGCTCGTCTATCGCTCCAATCCTCACGCATATCTTTAATTTATCTTTATCGTTAGGCAAAATTCCAAAAATCTGGAAGCATGCAAATATTTGTCCAGCATATAAAAAGGGAGATAAGCATGATGCGATTAATTATAGACCAATATCACTTACATGCATTTGTTGTAAAATTTTAGAACACGTTATTTCAAGTAGTATTATGTCTCATTTGGAAAGCAACAACACTCTTTATGACTTACAACATGGTTTCAGATCCTCACGTTCATGCGAGACACAGCTCATTTCATTTCTCCAAAACCTCTCACAGTCAAATAACAATAGTATACAAACAGATGTAATCATCATGGATTTTGCAAAGGCTTTTGATAAAGTATCACATAACCATCTAATCTACAAATTACAACATTATGGAATACAAGGTAACACGCTTAACTGGATAAATGACTTTCTGACTGATCGGACCCAAACTGTTGTCTTGGAAGGTGAAATGTCCGATAAAGTACCAGTAACATCTGGAGTACCCCAAGGCACGGTATTGGGTCCAATCCTCTTTCTTATCTACATAAATGACCTTCCTAACTATCTCAAATACAGCACTCTCAGACTCTTCGCAGACGACAGCATCATTTATAAAGAAATAGAATCTCAAAACGATTGCATACAACTTCAGACAGATCTTGATGCTGCAGCACAGTGGGAACAAGACTGGCTTATGCACTTCCACCCAGACAAATGTAATGTTCTCTCAATCACACAAAAACGCAAACCGGTCGAATTTACATACACGCTCCACTCACATACGCTCGAAAAAGTTGGTGATGCTAAATATTTAGGTATCACTCTGCAAAACAACCTTAAATGGGACAAGCATATAAACAACATTACAAATAAAGCCAACCAAACTCTTGGATTTCTAAAACGAAACTTGAAAATAAACTCTGTTAAAGCAAAAGATCATGCGTATAAAGCACTCATAAGGCCGAAATTAGAATACTCTTCAACTGTCTGGGACCCTCATACAAACTCTCATATAAACCAAATTGAAAAAGTGCAAAGACGTGCAGCCAGGTTCGTTTCCAACCGCTACCATAATACTAGCTCTGTTTCTAACATGTTACATAACCTCGACTGGCCTACTTTAGAAATTAGAAGAACTAGAGCAAGACTTATTATGTTTTATAAAATCATCCATAATGTGGTGGCCATCAGACCACCAGAAAATCTACTTCAAACACCAGATAGAAGGACCAGACAGGGCAACACTTACTCATACAAACATATAGCAGCAACAAAAGACACCTACAAATATTCGTTTTTATCCTAGAACAGTAAACCAGTGGAACCTCCTCCCAGTCTCTGTACAGTCGGCAGCCACAGTCGATGCATTTAAGTCCTTAGCTCCTGTGGCTGTCCTAATACCGATACTAAATAACTAGACCTATACAACTTGTATATAGTTTTATTTTTTAACTAGTTCAGCATTCACGCTATTATTGTACAAATGTTATTCTAAATTAGGCGCCAACACATAATTCTCAAAGTTGAGAGAGTGTTGTACTTCATAAGAAGAAGAAGAAGAAGAAGAAGAAACCTTCAGTACTGTCAGTACTTTGATTTTTAATATCGCATGTATGTATGTCTCGGAAGGACTTCAACAGTGTCAAAGGGGGTATTCCATTTGGCGCGATTATCAAACTCCTCACAGTGATCTCACTCCAGCGTAGCAATTAGGGGACATCAAGTGCTGCGTATTTATAGGCCGAGTCTATTTCCACGTATTTTACGTGGAAATAGCGATCCGTTAATTCCACGTATGCACATAATAATCACCTTTTCGTGAAAATCACCCCCATGTCAAGAAAGTTTCCGGCCTATATTTACCAAAAGTCTGATTAGGAAAAACAATTAATACATTTGGGGTTTTTATTCATTTTAATGTAATAAATAATTAAATTGTAGTATGTAATTGTATCAAACGAGAAAAATAGCTTAATTTGACCATAATTTTAGCACGGAAATATAATTATAACTTGCTTAGTGCCCCGTATGACCTTTTAGTACTGTTTTTTTTTTTTTTACAGTTTTGCTTCAGATATTTTTCAAATAGATGTGTAACAATAAGCTTAATATATAAAATATGTTACAATGGAAAAAGTATTGTTATGCCTTAATAAAATACGTTAGAAACCGGGTCACGCTTAGTACCACGTAATATAGGTTAGACTGAACTCAAATTACGTGGTAGGAAAGGAACGATAACTTAGCCTAATAAGATAGACTTTGTCAGCGGTGATTTCCCTTTGCTTAGTACCACGTAATTTTGGTTAGAGCAGACTTTGTTTAGTTTAGCTTCAGATTAATAATTAAATTGTCTTCATATTTAATAAAAAAAATGTATTCGAACACTTGATATATGAAAAAGCTTTTGCAGTGAAAAAAGGTATTGTTATGTCTTAAAATACGGGAGAACTCAAATTACGTGGCAGGAAAGGAACGATAACCTAGCCGAATAAGATAGACTTTTTCTGCGGTGATGTCCCTTTGCTTAGTACCACGTAATTTCTGTTAGACCATACTTTGTTTAGTTTAGCTTCAGATTTATATATAAATTGTCTTAGGATTGAATAAAAAAATTGTATTCGAACACTTGATATATGAAAAAGCTTTTGCAGTGAAAAAATGTATTGTTATGTCTTAAAATACGGGAGAACTCAAATTACGTGGTAGGAAAGGAACGATAACCTAGCCTAATAAGATAGACTTTGTCAGCGGTGATTTCCCTTTGCTTAGTACCACGTAATTTTGGTTAGAGCAGACTTTGTTTAGTTTAGCTTCAGATTTATTTGTAAATTGTCTTCAAATCCGACGTACAGTACAGCCATTGCATCAAGAGAATATTCTTTGCCTCGTGAGAAACTGATTATCATATATATCATATATGGGTGACGGTCGTTTCGTCAAACTGCCAGTTCGTCAAAAAGGCGATACAGTACAAAAGGGGTAGTCGTTTCGTCAAAAAGGATTATATAGAGACTTGCTTTATATATCGCCTTTTTGACGAACTGGCAGTTTGACGAAATGACTTATATTAGTAGATCTATTAACATTAGTATTGATCTAGATACTTTATGCACGCAACGGGCCAAATCGTTTGGGACTAGATCAAATATATATCAGAATTCTATGTTTTTTATGTATTAATTAACTCGAAAATAATTAATTAGAGAAGAATGCGACAGTTCTGTATACGATACGGGCGAATTCGTGATAACCGTTTCAAATAGTTTGGGACTAGATCAGATATGGATCGGAACTGTATGTGTTTTATTGATTATTAAACTACGAAATAATTATTTAGTAAAGAATGCGACAGTACCGTATACGCTACGGGCGAATTCGTGATTACCGTTTCAAATTGTTTAGGACTAGATCAGATATGGATCGGAACTGTATGTTTTTAAGTGATTAATAAACTCCGAAATAATTAATGAGTGAAGAATGCGACAGTACCGATTACTGTTTGCACGCTTCGGGTGAATTTGTGATTACCGATTCACATAGTTTAGATCCAGATGACACTCGGTGCTATTTAATGATGTCAGCAAACAGAAGGTAAGCCATTTTGAAGGCTTTGATATTGTTGCAAATAGTTTGGATCCAGATAAGATCTGGCTAAGCAAAATTTTGGCAAATTTTACGGAAGACAGTTACGTAGTGAACTGAAGGTTAATAATTTTTGACCTAGATCAGTATCCAAACTGTTAGAATGCTAGACCATGCATCATGAAATTCCATCATACGTATGCCGGTGATAATTACATTATAATTGTGTGTTGTTCTAACAGTGTGCAACAAGTATTACAATTCGGGCATTACCAATCAGATATTCACACCCGATCAACAATGCATAGCCAATCAACGCACTTTGCACGTGCCGCTTATAAACACCAGGGTTAAATGGTTAACTAGGGTTAAAGAATGTTCACGTTTGATCAACCGTCTATGACTTGGATAGTGCTTTGCTAATTGTTAATTGTAATATTTGATCAGGGTCTAAACAATCGACTATCAGACTAAACGTGTTTAAACGCATTTGCAAACACAGTAGACCCAGATCAAACGGCTCCTTGAGGAGCCGTCTGATCAGGGTCTGCTCTAGCTGTTCGCTAATAGATCTGTTTCTTTGCTTTCTAAAATGTCTACACTATTCCACCTTCCATGATTCGCCATAACAGTACTTTGTTAATGAATATTCAGTAGGTATTGAAATTTGGAATACACACAGAACAGGGAAAGGGATAATGGACAGGTTTCTCTTGTAAATATTTGCATTAACTTTTACATTATCGAAAAACAAAAAATCCATAAATGTCTTTCATTTCATATATACATGCATACATAAATGACCCTGGTCAGACTATAGAATTTGTCAGTTTTCTGCAAATTATCCTAATTAAAGTATATCAATATGCCGAAAAGGGCACATTAAAGTGATCACGCAAGAGTTTCACTAGCGGTGCGGATTGATTAGAAAGGGGATTAACCTTAATTACACAATCTTAATGTGTTGATAACAGATTGTGCGGCCGAACCAGTGTCGCTGATTGCATGGTTTGTAGGTGTGAAAACGCAATTTGACTAACACGTGTAATTTGTTCACACTTATAAAGTAATTGATATTTGTTGCTTTACAGATCTTGCTTGTTAAAACTTTCAAACATTTTAATCAACTAATCGGTATCAAGATTCATCTTTAAACTTTGTATATTACAAATTTTTAGTGTTGTCCTATCATTTCCAAAACTCGGTAGTTCCGCATTTGCAAAAATCTGTTTTTTGTTCGAGAATTACTCATAACCCTATATATATATATTGGGGATCAGTTGTTTTTTCTGGTTTAGCGGTTTCTTAATTCATCAAAATAACTTAGATAATTCACACAGATTTATTGAAATACTATTCATATATATCAGGTAATATATCCTTTTTGACGAAACGTCTTTCGTCAAAGCTATATATCGCCTTTTGGACGAACTGGCAGTTTGACGAAACGACCGTACTCATATATTACGTCAGCTCATTCGTCAGTGTCTTAGTGTGATCCTTTGTGGGCGGTACTAGAAGGTGTGGTTTGAAAATCCCGTCTGAGCAATGTATTATGTCTGTGCTTGGTCAATGTTTTTGTTTTGATCGAGCATTGGGCTGTTGTGTCACGTACATATAACCTTCACTTATCATTCTGGCGTTCCCTTTGCTATCGGTAGGTAATACAGCACAGATACTGTGACCATTTTTACGTCACAAGCACATTGGGGTTATTTCTCCATTATCTGTCCGTCATTTTCATGTTTGTCTGTCTGTCTGTCGTCTAACGGGCCCTTATCAGTCTATCTAGTTCACATCTACAGGTGTACTCTAAATGGTGATATCGAGCTACTTTCGGTTTTAACGATATCCCGGCAGACGGCACCTGTCACAAAATTAGCATGCTGTCTTACGGGTCATTAATGAGACTACAGTCTGTCATGTTTTCGACAGTAGTTGCAGGTTTGATAGCCATGCATGTAAATCTCTTCATTCGTTCAGGAGTTGCAGCCCTTTATTTGCAAAATGGCATAAATCGCTTCATTTTTTGCATACATGATTATGGCCCTTACTTTCTGTGACCAAAAAACTGAAGTGGGAGCATCAGTGTCCTATGGACACGTTTCTAGTTCAAACACAGTTATATTTTAACAAAGGTATGTTTTGAATTGCTATAAGGATTGTATCATGCTCATGCAATTGCCGGACAGGTACATAATGTTCACGCACATGAAACAAATGCACACACTGTGAGTCAGTGACGTGTGAAAAAGTGCTGATGTCAGTTATAGAGCTGAATGCATGGTACTAGCGAGTGTTTTGGGAGGATGCAAAATTTAGAAAGAAGGAATATAAGCATCATGCATGACTATAACTTTAATTAATCTGGCCCATATGCATCGAAATAGGAATACAGTGACTATAGTGAAAGCAGGTTTTAAATGTAGTCCCCTGCTCTAAATGGTGATATCGGGAGCTACTTTCGGTTTGGGATGATATCCCCTCTCAGATAGTAACAGTCACAAAATTAGCATGCTGTCTTAACAGCTCATTGATGAGAGTATCATGAGACTACTTTTAAATGGTATTCAATGAAGGTATTATCCATTAGCATAATTATATGCATTCATTTGTTACATTTATATAATTTTGTATTCAGATTGGTCCACACTGACGGCAGTATTTTATAGAAAACACCACCAAAATCACCCTTCACCAGCTACAACAACAATAACAGCAACAACATGTCTTTGAGACAGTTTCGAAGAACCGCTACATTTTTATTTGCAAAGAGCTCCAGTCCTGCAGTCACACACTCTGAGCGTTTTGTCCATCTAACATCAGTGCAAGCCAGTCACCAAGCACTTAGAATAAACTATCTGGACAATGGGAAAAGTTCACACATTGTGCTTACACCAGCAAAAGGTGAAATTACTGCTGTTCCATGTAGAAGCTGCAAGAATCTGCCGAAACACGTAAAATATACATCATTTGGCGAAACATCGAAAAAGAACTGGAACAAACATTGGATGATAACAGTTTTTGTATTGACTGCAGTATTAACAATTGCAGGGCTAAGGTAGGTAGATTTCTTCACCCCATGGCATGAATATTCATGAACAGAATCAATAAAACAAAAATGGAAAAGGGATCTTTTCGCTGTTTTGGAAACCTCTTAATCAGATTATAAATTTCCATAAGCAACTGGAGCAGACCCTGATCATACGGCTCCTATAGGAGCCATCTGATTGGGTCTACTCTGTTTGCAAATACATGAAAAGGTGTTTATATGAAGAAGAGTGTTAATCTTTTCCTTTTTCAATATCCTTGTAAAAAATAGTGACATGATGAATATTTATAAGCTGAATCTTTATAATTATAAAATTTTGGAGGGAGTGTTTGCTTTGACAAAAAACTGTATTTTCAGATCAATATCATATCATTAGCTTACAGAGCAAACCCTAATCAGATGGCTCCTGTAGTATCTGTCTGATCTGGGTCTACTCTGTTTGCAATAGTGTGAAAAAGCCTCTACATGAAGGATAGGGTTAAGAACAGTTATGACATTTACCTATGAGAAACGCCTCTTCACACCTTTGCAAACAGGGTAGACCAATATCAGATGGTTCCTATAGTAATTGTATGATCAGGGTCTGCCCAGTTTGCTGATGGAATACTATAGACATGACTAAAGGTTAACCGTTTTCTCAAGGCAAAATTTCTTTTTCTCATGTTGCATTAAATGAAAATATATTTATTGATATTCATGAATGTATAAAATTTAAATGTTTTCATAAATATTCATAAGGTAAACGGTTAACTATGTTCTATGTTTGTTAGAAAGTTCAATACCTACTGAATATTCATTGGAAGCATAGTTATAAAAAAATATGGAAGGTGGAACATTGTAGCCATTTTAAAAACTAAAGAAACAGATCTATCAAATTCCACTAGAAAACAGAGCATATATCCTGATTAGACTGCTCCTAGAGGAGCTGTCTGATCTGGGTCTACTCTGTTTGCAAATATGTGAAAACATGTTTATATGAAGGAAATGGATAGACCACTTTGCAAACAGTAAGAACCAGAGTGAGGTACATGCCAGGTAAATGAACCTTGAGAAACCTAGTAACTCTACTATTTGACACTCTGAGACTGTTTCTGAAAGTAAATGGAAGAAATATGTATAATGTTAGAAACTTAGATTTGCAGCGGACAACATTTATTTGCAGAGGTCAATTGTTTATAGTGCGGATGGTTAACCTTTGATATGCTGACTCTCCCACTTGATTTTTCCTTCACTTCTCCTCAAACATGTAGTAAGAGAGTGCCAAACAGTTTGGATCCTGGGTCCATGCTTATAAAACATTTGGTTGAGTCTGAGTTCGTTCTCAAGATTTTGATTGGTCAGATTTGAGCCAAAGGCTTGAGAACTCAAATCTGACCAATCAAAAGCTTGAGAACGAAACTCAGGCTCAGCTAAAAGCTTTATAAGCATGGACCCTGGTGAGACGCTGATCTACTCGGCATCTCATCTGGATGAAAACCGTTTGCAAATTGTATTCATGGATAAGTCCATATTTATTTTATGCTATAAATTAAATAAGCTTCTTGTTGTGAATAATTGCATGGTTCTGCTTTTTCATTGGAATCAGAGAAAGCAATGAAGCTTTGGGGACTGACAGGGAAATGTCTTCTGCCAGCCGATAAAAGGAGAGGAGGATGAGGCCAAAGTTCCAAGACAGCAAGACTTGAAAAGACTAATGTTTGCAAAGACCATTATGCTTAGTTTCATGTGGTGGTACATTAGTTGACTTAGTAATTAACCTATTCCCTCCTAGGCTATTTTTAGACCCAACCTCTTTTGAATAAATCTACCAAAAAGGAGCATTTTCTAGAGAAAAGGATAATTTTAGAATTGTGTAGTTTTGAAACCACTGATAAATAGAGCATTTGCTCTTGTGGAGCCAATGCTCTATTAATCACAATTGTTTCAAAAAATGACTTACAGGGGCACCAAAATGCGTCAGTAGGAGGGAATGGGTTAACCCTTTCAATGCTGAATATAAGTGGAATGACCCACCAGTGTTTAACCCTTTCCCTGTTCTATATTTAGTCCAAATTTCAACACCTACTGAATATTCATGGACAAACACGTTATAATGAAATTTGGTGGGTGGAACATAATAGACATTTTAGAAAGTAAAGAAACCGATATTTCAAATTCCTCTAGCAAACAGATCAGACCCTGATCAGACGGTTCCTCTAGGAGCCATCTGATCTGGGTCTACTCTGTTTGCAAATGCGTGAAAACACGTTTACATGAGGGAAAGGGTTAACTATAGAATCCATTCAGTAAGTAAAGCTTAAAGTTCATGTAAGGTTTTTTTAACATCACACAGTGCAGACCCTGATCAGGGGGCTCCTCCAGAAGCTTCCTCTAGGAACCCTCTGATCAGGATCTACACTGTTTGTAATAACAGTGCACTTGTTTCCTGCATTCAAAGAGTTACCAAACTTTTGTGATTTTTGTCATAGTTTTATATGTTTGTTTTTTAAATTTTAGAAACATGGACAATATTGAATATTGTACTATTAATGGTTATGCTATTGTATACCGGCAAGGCAATTATACATTTGTACTTTCAAAATATATGTGGAAAATGGGTGGCCGAATAGTGTTTATTAGTTTCTTTTTATATGCCTGTTGAAAATCACTGTCAAGAACATGTTCGCTCGCTAAGCTGGGCAGTTTTTATCCGATTGTCACCAGACTTTAGGAAACGGTTTGTGGTAATAATATCTCTGCCAAGTTTGATAACCATTTAACCTTTAGTCTGCTGAGCAAAATTTTGTTTGTAGAAAATGTCATCGATTTCAGTTGTCACTATTCATTTATCCTGCATTTCTTTTCAGCAGCACAGTCAGAGTATCAAACAGTTTGGATCCTGATGAGATGCTGAGTTACTCTGCATCTCATCTAGATCCAAACGGTTTGTAAAGGTAATCACTCATCCGCCCACAGCAGGCTAATGGTTAAATGTCCACAGGCATTTTAGAGTTGTGGCACTTGAATTCAATAAAAATGCCTATTTTAGCATTGTCTGCTCTCTAAGTCAGAGTTTGTATTTAATCTTCACCAAATTCCATTAAATTGTGTGTGTAAAAAAGATCTCGACTACCTTCGATAACCAGTAGTGGCATTTTAGAGTTATGACCCTTGAATTAGCACAAAATAGCCCATTTTAATATTGTCAACTCTCTAAGTCAGAGTTTTTGTTAAATCTTCACCAAACTTCATAAAATTATGTGCAGTCATACTATCTGAGCTAAGTGTGATAACCAGTCAAATGACCCCAGACATTTAGAGTTATGGCCCTTGAATTAGCCAAGATTGTCTATTTTAGTTTTGTCTGCTCTTTAACCCTTTCCTCCATAAATACGCCTTTCTACGCCTCTGTAAAAGTCACTATTATACGTCCGAAGGTAACTTGGGTCATATATGCTCCAAGTTTATTTCGGTCGTATTATGGTATGGCACTTGTTCATCTGTCTGTCCATTAGCCACATTTTTGTCCGCTCAATAGCATGACAACTATTAGGTGTATAGTCCTCATACATGATAGGGAGGTAGATGATCCCTATGGATTTTGAGGTCAAAGGTCAAAGTCACTGACCGTCAACTCAAAAACATTGTCTGCTTGATAACTTAATAACATGAGCCCCAACCCATATTAACTTTGTGTATGTTACTACAGCACATACTTGGGGCGCCCCGGCGTATAATGCTCAGAGACATGTAGCTCTTGTTGAAACCATTGTGATAAATAGAGCATTTGCCTAAGGAGCAAGGGTTTAAAAACTACAAAATTCTAAAAAAAACACCAACATTTTCTCTAGTAAATGCTCCTTTTTGGTAGATTTATTCAAAGAGGATGTGGACCTAAAAGTAGCCATTGAGGGAATGGGTTTAGTCAAATAATTTTTATCCAATCGTCACCGAATTTCATGGAATTGCAGAAAATTGCCAATTTTAGCTTTGCTCGCACTCTAAGTCAAAGAGTTTTTATTCGATCTTCACCAATTTTCAAAAAATATTTGTAGTCATAATGTCTCAGCCAAGGTTGATAACCAGCCAAACAGCTGTAGGCACATTAGTGCTATGGACCTTGAATGAGCCAAATTTGCCTATTATAGCCTTGTCCACTCTCTAAGTCAGAGTTTTTATCTGATCTTCACCAAACATCATGAAATTGTATGTGGTCATATTGTCTTGTCAAGACGTGACCAAGTTTGATAACCAGTCAAATGACCTGAGGCTTTTTAGAGTTGTATCCCTTGAATTAGCCACAATTGCCTATTTTAGCCTTCTACTTCTACTTTGATACTCCCTACTGTCAATTACTGACAATAACAGGCCTTGTCCGCTCTCTTAGTCAAACCAGTTTTTATCAGATCTTCACTAAACTTCATGAAATTGTATGTGGTCATATGGTATCAACCAAGTTTGACTACCAGTCAAATGTCCCCAGACACTTTAGAGTTATAGCTCTTGAATTAGCCAAAGTTCCTTACTTTGCCCTTATGCACTTTCTATGTCCACCAGTTTTAATCCGATCTTCACCAACCATGAAATTGTGTGTTTGTATAACATATCAATGAACCAGTCAGGTGGCACCATATTGATACAGGCATATTGTGTGTCAGTTTAGCACTCTCGTTATAGATTATGTCAGAATATTGGACTCAGACTGTGAATTTGGGGTTTTCTAAACCTTTTACTCCATAAATATGCCTTTTAACCCATTCCCACTTAGGCTATTTTTAGATACAACCTCTTAGATTAAATCTACCAAAAAGGAGCATTAACTAAAGAAAAGGAAATTTTCAGAATTGTGCAGTTTTGAAACCATTGTGATAAATAGAGCAAATGCTCTATTTATCACAATGGTTTCGTAAAGTGACTTTTACAGAAGCGTCAAAATGCCTCAATATGCGGGAATGGGTTAATAGATCAGATGGTTCCCGTAGAGGCCGTCTGATCAGTGTGCTTTGTTTGCATTATGAATAATATTGATCTGATTCTACAGTTTCTGCCATGGCTTAATTTCCTGTGTTCAACTGCAACTATAAAACTTCATCCTATTACTATTTATGATGTCAATATGTCTGACATGTATGAACATTAAATCATGGAATAAAGGATTAAAAGTTGACAGACATATTCTAGTCATTGTACATATTCTTTATTTTATACATGGACATATTAGTAATTACACGGGCACTAATCTATGCTAGGGGATCCGCTGGCGTGCTTCTAGATGGTGGAGTTACTATCTGGACTCAGGAGGGTACTTTGATAAATACATGTACATGTATATTGACTCCATTGTACGGGTTGCCTCTGATACAGTTTATACTCCTTATACATATATGTACATGTATATAAATTGTTGCCATGTTGAAATCTTTTGTCAATAATGGAAGAAGACCGAGATAAAAAAATATATAGCAAAATTATGTCTTCTTGTTATTTCAGTATACTTGGTTTGAGAAGGTATTTCTGGGTCCAAGGTTATAAAGCTTCTAAGTCTCAAGTATCTGATTGGTCAGATGCTGAGCAAGCTCAGAATCTGACCAATCAGATGCTTGAGAATGATCTCAGTCTCAGACAAAAAGCTTTATAACCTCGGAGCCTGGTTGATCATGTTGCACCAGAACTTGGCGACCTGTACACATTGTAACATTGCTCTCCAGATAAACCTAGCAGCATGTTCATCTTGACAATGACGACAGCTAGACGAGCGTTAGAACCTGCTTACGGTGCTCTTGTTTTTAGATAAGTGGTAACATGAAAGTTTTATAGTTTATCATTTAATTATGTCTCCCACCACGTAGTGGTGTGGGAGACATATCGATGCACTCCTTTCCGTCTGTCTGTCAGTCTGTCACAAAATCTTGTCCGCTCTCTAATTATCAGCCGATATTTACGAAACTTTATGAAAATGTTTGTGGCTATAATATCTTGACCCAGTTCGATATCCAGCAAGATTATAACAATATTTCAGGAACTTCAGAGTTATGGCCCTTGATTTAGCTAAATTTTGGCCCTTTTAGCATTGTCCGCTCTCTAAGTCAAAACGGTAAACCGTTTTATCCGATCTTCACCAAACCTTATTAACATGTTTATGGCTTTAATAAATAGGTCAAGTTCAATATCCAGCACGATTGTTTCTGGAACTTCAGAATTATGGCCCTTGAT
Organism: Azorinus chamasolen; assembly: GCA_963576725.1. Classification (NCBI taxonomy): domain Eukaryota; kingdom Metazoa; phylum Mollusca; class Bivalvia; order Cardiida; family Solecurtidae; genus Azorinus; species Azorinus chamasolen. The sequence continues at coordinate 52,142,959 of OY755236.1, forward strand.
GTGTCCAAAGTTGATCTTTTTAGCCTTGTCCGCTCTCTAAGTCAAAAACGTCTCATACAATCTCCATCACACCTTATGAAAATGTTAATGGCAATGGTATCCAGGCCAAGTACAATATCCAGCAAGATTGTTACAGGAACTTCAGAGTCATGTCACTTGATTTATCTAAATTTTGTCTTTTTAGCTAGCCTTTTCCATTCTCTAAATCAAAAACGTCTCATCCAATCTCCACCAAACCTTATAAAAAATTTGATGGCTATAATATCTAGGCCAAATTCAATAACCAGCAAGATTGAACTAGGCACTTTTGAGTTATGGCCCTTGAATAATACAAAATTGGCCTTTTTAGCCTTGTCCACTCTCTAAGTCATAAAGTTCTAATCTAATCATCACCAAACCTTATGAAAATGTTTATGGTTATAATATCTAAGCCAAGTTAAATAACTAGCAATATTGGAACAGCTACTTCAGAGTTACGGCCCTTGAATTGTTGAAAACTGGGCTTGTTTAGCTTTGTCTGCTCTCTAAATAAAAAAGTCCTCATCCAGTCTCCAACAAACTTCATAAAATGGTATTGGCCATAATGTATTGGTCAAGTTTAATAACCAGCAAGATTACACCAGTCACTTTGAAATTATGGCCCGTGAATTATTCAAAATTGGCTGTTTTAGTATTGTCCGTTCTCTAACTCAACGATTTTCTGTCTGACCTTGTACAAACTTCCCGAAAATCTTGATCAAGTTAATAAGCAGCTAAATTTCTTGAGGCATGTCAGGATTATGCCCCTTGAAAATAATGAGAAATGACTGTTTTCAATGACCTTGTCGCTCCCTAACTCCAATAGTTTTCATCAGATCTTCACCTGATATACTGGAAATATTATTTGTGAGTTTATTTTCTTTTTCAAGTTAGATAAATAACCTTATTGTAGAAGGCATGTCAGGATTATGGTCCTGGTCAAGTTAAGTAATTTCACCCTTGGATTTCACGTCCAGGCTTCAAGGGTATTCATTTAAATCTGGTTAACGTGTTTTCTGTTTCAACCTCGGATTTTGTGTTGGTGGATTTCTTGTTTGTAGATCTATCGTCCAGAATTTATATCGATGTACCGGTTTTCTCTGAATTCATCAATGACTATGTAAGAATGACATATATAATTTATTTTGGCATTTGTAGAGCTTATCATAGCTTCATTGTAAAGCAAATGGTATAAAAAACACATTAAAATTCCACGAAAACAATCTTTTGGAAAACATCCAATCGTTTTTGAGACAGGAGCAGGTAGGAGACATATGGGTTTCTTAAAAAACAAGCTCTAGTATCTGTTTTCGTGATAACTACACGTAGTTAAGATACATTCATGAAGTGATGCCAGTTAAAAGCAGTATCATGACAAAATCCGTGTTAAGATAGTTATCTGGTTATCATGAAAGTTTTCCAGGTTCCACTTTTCAGATAATTATTTGGAAACTAACTTGAAAGTTTTCGTGAAAACTAACCATGCAGTTAAGTATTTATGTTGGGTATTAACAGGACACTTTCACGAGAATTAAGTGTTAAAGTGGTCTAATAAATATACCTCCATACTTGTGCACTGGGAGATTCTTCAATCTCCACACACCCTACAGTCACATAAAGCTTAACCCCTTCTTTCTTATATACATGTTTTCACGCATTTGCAAACAGAGTAGGCCCAGATCAGACACTCAGCTCTATTTACTAGTGGACATTTAACGATATGTTTCTTTACTTTGTAAAATGGCTGTAATGTTCCAGCTACCATATTTCATTATGATAATATTGTCCATGACTATTAGTAGGTATTGAAATTTGGACTAAATATAAAACAAGGAAATGCTTAAGGGACATGTGCACATGGTAGCCTTGCTGGAGAGGCAACTTTTATGAGTAGCAACAAGATAGAGTTTGGCTGAGAAATAAGAGATTTCGATAGATGGGTATGCATCTACAGCTGAGGTAAGTTGTTTTTTGTTGTCTGGACTTCATCAATAAAACCGCTACCTGGATTGCGTGTATACGAGTGTGATCAGTAGCAAGCCAAGTTGTGCATATCAACAACATATTCCACATGAATGATTTTTCGCAGAGAAATGTATTTTAGACCCAAAAATGGTGCATTTCTCCGTGAATTTGGGGACCAAAGATTTAGCAGTCCAGTAAATTTCGACGAAATTTCATTGCAATCGGTTGCCTTCTGCATCCAGATATACTATTTTACAAATAAAGCTGTAGTGAATTTCAATCAACGCTTTAGCTAATCTGAGTTATTGCTCAGGATGAGCTAATTTGAGACCACTGCTTTTTTTCTTTATTTAGCCCTTTACTTCATGAATATTCATGTAAGAAACAATGACACCACGAAGATTATTATTTTGTACATGGACACATGATTTTTTCGCAATATCAGAAACTGCAAAATCATGTTACATCATAGGCTCTTATAGGAACAGTCTTATCTGGGTCTGCTCTGTTTGCAAAGGTATAGAAACACTGGGGGGCGTATCCCGGATATTGCTAATAAATGAGCTGTATTTTGACGCAACGGAGAGAACAGGAGGGCAACGAGGGTAAGTAAATGCGTATTTTCTCTTAATTAGTTCGTTTTCGGCAATTGATAGGTGGTGCTTTAGATTCACCATTCTCATATTATACACGTTATATACATGATTTGGAATCAAACAATGCAAACGTTGGGGAAAATCACAAAATGAACGCCGTGCTCGCGAAAGAATGCATAACCCTCTCCCAGATTTGTTTATGTTACTGAAAGATGGAATCAAAATATAAAATTCTGAATTGAGCGATCGCTTTGAATATCATTCAACTATGTATACTGAAAATTTCAGTCATATTGGTTCAAGTTTGCCCAAAATATGGCCACAAACGAATAGTCGGTTAGTCCCTATTAGTGTACTGGGGATTGATATTGCATATTGTCTAAATTTGGTGTACTGGGGATTGTACATTACACTTTAGTTGTGTTTTTGCTTATTCACCAGGATAATAATTTGAAAAGACCTCTGAAAAGTTTATTCAGGCAATATTCTTCTTTTTTCATCATAAAGTAGTGTTTAAAGGTCTAGTTTTGACTTGATGGGGTGTTAATTGATTGTTTATTGTGGTTGGGTCCCAACATGCTCGATAGTTATTACATCATATTAACCCATATCCTCCAGTACTTTCGTCTGCTTTGAAAATGCCGTCTGCAAAACAATATTTAGATCTAAATACGATTTGTACATACATCAGATACTGTATGCTATGCTACCTCTGATCTGGATCCAAACTGTTTGCAAATAACAGTCAAGTGGCCCCCAGCAGGATAAGGATAAATTGCAACTAACCCTTTTCCTGCTGGTCGTGTCTTGACTGTTATTGGCAAACAGTTTTGGATCCAAATCAGATGCTGCATAATGCCGCGTCTGATCTAGATCCAGGTTGTTAGATTTAAAATAAATTTGTCTCTGAGACCTTTGAATTAAAATATGTACATCTATTGCTGCATTATATGGGTTTAGCATCTATCAATTTGAACCCTACTGTGCTAACTGGCATGCGGTAAAGGGGCAGTTATGAACCCCTATAATAGTCTTTAAGCGTTGTTAAATTATGCCCTATCCATCGATGTAATTCAGCAGGGATCGGATAGCCTGTAAACGTTAGTTGTAATATTCTAGCAATACATATTCTTTATGTATAGTGTCATATTGAGACAGAAAATGATTTTCAAACTATTTTATATGAAAAAAAAAATGCATTAAAATTGTTTGTTTATTTGTTTCAGATATTACGCCTCTTTAACAGTTTTTCAGTCATATTGCGACGTCCAGCTAATTACTGGTGGAGGAAGACCCCAGATACCCTTTATACACCTTTTCAGATACAAATCAGTAACTGGGTAGAAGTAACTGGTATCAGAACACCAATTAGCCGCAAGTGCTCCATGGTGTAGTTTAAAGTTACAAGTCCACTGAGAATTAGTGTCAAATATTTTGCCTCAAAATAAAGTAGCACTGTTTTCATGGGATTTTCATCATTTTGTGTTTATCATGTAGATATACATGGTTGTCAGAGAATAGATACAATGCATGTCTGTTATTCTAGAAAGGGTTTGTGAAGAACTTGTGTGAACCTAAGTGACATGTCCCTGTTTAGTCAGTGCCTCTGTCAGAAGTGTCAAGTAACTGGAGTGCAATATATTTTTCTTACATAACACATGACACCCCAGTGTTTGCATTTTTCAGTTATGCATGAACTTATCATTGAGGACAATACAGACTGGTTCCTGTGTTGGGTATAAAAGTTGACATTCCTTTACCTTGTACTGTAGTTGATGCAGTTTATATGAATCATTCAATGATATAGGACAGCCTATTTGGTGGGGACCCATTCTCAAAAAAAATGGACAATCAATGTCGCCGATATAAGTCAACTGATATTTCGCCAATTAAAAGCAATTAACGTCGTGTCATTGTTTTTCTCAATTTTTCATTATATTAGGATTATTTCATAAACATTTTACGGTATCAAATGTTCTGAATGGCTTTCCAGGCATTTAAATCTGCAAGGGGTGGCGGAATTTGCATGTCGCCATGGACATTTTTAGTTTTCATTGTACCCATAATATAGTGGCGAATGTAATCATGCCCGATTTAAACCCCTGCATTTATTCATTATTAATGGATGTTTTTCACGAAGACAAAACGGCGCTAAAGCAACCAAACATTAAAATACACTGACATGCAAATGCAATGTCGCCAAACCAGACCTAATCTACGAGGCTAAACTATAACGGTAAATAGAATATCACATACTGCACGATAATTCTGCAATGCCTTATTCATTCACCCTTTAATAATGTATATCATGTGTATGAAAAAAGATTTTTACCAAATTCATCTATGGAAAAAAAATTCAGAGGCCAAGTTTCTGAATTACACTTCGGGAATTTAGCTTTCTAATCTACGAGTCATCACAAATAAGCATATTCGTTTCCCCATGAAACACTTTTTATGTTTGTTTTGCCAATTTTGTGTACTAAATAACCTATTGTTTATCAAAATTTAATGAAAAGTACTTTGAGAAAGCATATAAAATTTTGCTGGCCAATCAAATACTGCGGAAAAGAAAAAAAACTAATCTAAGAGGCCTAATTTACGAGACAAATATCTTTCTGCAGTTGCCCCTTCCATCATTCCCGAGTGTCATGCCACTTAATTACGTCTAATTCAATACTTAAACCACAGTCACATGTAAATAATTCATGGAGGATGTCATTTTGCTACATAATTCGTCTACACAATTCCCTAAGAAAGCGGTGAGTTATTTGACATTTTGCAGAAATAGCTTACAGGATTGCCTCCTTGAATTTGTATACATATTTCATAATTATGATTTGAATACCGAATTATCGACATTTGAATAACATAACTTTTCGCATTGTTTAAATATTCCACATGAAGTTCGGACTCGTAGCTTAGATTAAATTGTCCCGTAGATGAGGATGCCAATATCAAAGTATTTCTACACAATTTTTCAAACGTAAAGTAAGTTTAAATTATGCCAGTATAGTACAAATCTATTTAGAAATAATAAATGTTTCATTAAAAACAAGATTGGCAATATATTAATGGCAATTATTTGTAGAATTTTTCAGATTTTTTTCACTACTATATTTACTTTTATTTTTGTTAACTCACGAACATGTTTACTTGGTATTTCTTCTACAAAAAGAGCACACATTCACTTCATTGCATTTATTCCTATTGCCCAATCTACATACAAATATAGTCAAGTATGTCTCCTTTCAAATAGGCATTTACAAAGCCACACATACAGTCACCAAAGTGTCCCGTAAAATATAATCTCATTTGTCTCGTAAATTATAGTAATAGTTTTATTCACATCAACATGTTTGAATCCCATTAAATGGCTGAATTGTTTTGTTCGTCCATCCCTACTTTCGTCTGTCTGTCAGAATGTATTTCTATTCATATGTTGTGATAGTGTTTATCCGTCTCGAGGTGTTGTGTGACTCATTACTCAAACACTAATTGAAGCGGACTGTTGAAACGTGCATTATTTGAGCATGTGCACCTTAAGTTTCGGCCCATGAGTTAGCAAAACATTGGTGACAGTGTGATAATTTAGAGCAGCAATAATTTAAATAAGAAAGTACAGCCAACCTTTGATAAATGTATAGCTGTCATTGAAAATATATAGCGATGTATCATCAATATGAAAGATATAGATTCAATGACAGCTGGGAGGAACATATATCTGTTTCAAATGACTCTAAATGAGAATTTATTCGCACTTTGAGCTGTTGGAAAAAAGATAATATTGACTCGCCAATAAAGAGGTGAACAATTAAGTGTAATTTCAGTTCTAATGGAAACTTTGAATTACGAGTATGTAGGAAATCGTGTTAATAGACTTATCAATGTTTGACTGTACTATAAAATATAACAAACTTAAGGCCATCAAAAGCAGATGAAATTGATTTAAAAGAAAATGTAATGCGCAAGACAGGCGTCCTGGTACCTACAGGAAAAGGGAGAAGAATGTTCACTCTCCCTGAAAAAGTTTTCAACTTCACGTCCTTTACCAATAGTCCTTAAACATAATTTTATAATTTACGGGACAATCCAATGATACACTTTTCCCCAGCAAATGGTTGGTTCTGGGTTATATGAACGCAAGTAGTAATCAGTTTTGTTAATTTTATTAGTAACTCTTGCAAACAGTTAACAATTGATTGTTCGACTGAATCAAACTATTTTCATTACATACATGTGTCAGCGGTCAGTGCATAGTTCAGTCAAAAGGGATGTTTTAACTCAGACAGTAAAATTACAGAGTTGAACACGACATACAGAGTTGAATTTGAAATTTTCGGTCTACTTGTATACTCCTAAATGCTCGTTTTGATGAATGCTGCTGTTTATAAAGCAATGTATATCATATTATTTGTCAGTCTAATTTACAGGATACATTCCTATAATTTACGGGACTGTGACTTTCGAAAGAGAAATTTTCTTACAAATAGTCTTAACGATTTTGTGTACCTACGTATGAGTTTATAATACATCGGGCACGTTTCCTGACCCTCAAATTGTTTTTTTTTTTTTTTATTGTTTTGCACTTATTTTAACTGTGTAAAAGTTCAAATACAACATTCATGAAACTATATTGTTATGAAGTTGAGTGTGGTGTTCAACTCCTAATTTTCATACTTAATTTGTACAATTTGTTTATCCTGCATAGATCTACAGATTTGTATGAGACTAACCAGACGATGCCGTGATCGTTATCAATGAGTTTCTTCTTTGTCACTGTAAATGGTGACAATTTCAACAGGGGGGCTAACTATGCACTACTATTTCAATTTTACTGTACTCAATATGGTACTGAGCATGTTAACTAGAGCTACACACAGATCTACATGTAATGTCATATCAATTAACTGAAGAGTAAACAACAGATCTATTAAGAAATAAGTAAAAAGACTATTATGATTGATGGATGGATGAGTTGGATTTTACGGCACTGCTACACAAAAACTATTATTAATAGGTACTTATAGATAATGGCTTTTAATAAGTCAGTGATCATCGAGTATTTCAATACAGATGCATATAGATCTATCTAGAATGTGCGATTGACTAGAAACAGCATTTATCACGACAGAAATATATCTGAAATATCTAATAACGTTCAATAGAACGGAAAAAAAGAGAACAAATGAAATGCAGTACCCAGTACACTATCATGCAATACCCAGTACACTAAAATCTTTGAGCTACCAATCCCCAGTACCCTAATAGTGACTAACCGACTATTCGTTTGTGGCCATATTTTGGGCAAACTTGAACCAATATGACTGAAATTTTCAGTATACATAGTTAAATGATATTCAAAGCGATCGCTCAATTCAGAATTTTATATTTTGATTCCATCTTTCAGTAACATAAAAAAATCTAGGGGATGGTTATGCATTCTTTCGCGAGCACGGCGTTCATTTTGTGATTTTCCCCATCGTTTGCATTGTTTGATTCCAAATCATGTATATAG